>CM019067.1:303849994-304431021 GCA_009667805.1 Leptobrachium leishanense
TACCTAATCCTAACCCAAGACTCACTCCTATCCCTAACAATAACCCTAAAAAAGATTTCAGGGTATACAGGGGGTAGTAGAGGAGGGGGTTGGGGAGCTTGGGGAGGAGGAGGTTGGGTAGGGCTGTAGAGGAAGGTAGAAATGATATACAGGGACTAAACATAAATGAATTGCCAAAATTTCAGACATTTCGAAAAATGTTTGGACATTACAAAAAGTTTCGGATGGATCCGAATTGGTAAATTTAGAACATTCCTAAATCTGAAAATTTTGGATTCGAAAATTTTCTGAAAGGAATTGGAAGAAAATTTAGGGCTATGCACATACATTGTGCTATACGTGTTTTGATCTAGCACTCTTTTTTTTTAAATAAGGGGGTATTCTAAAAAAGCCAAATTGGCCACTGAATTGCCCCGAATGGTGTATTTCCCCATTCAGTGTAATTCTGTGGCCATTCGGCTACTCAAAAAGCTGGCGATTCCCCAAATATTGGCGAGTTGCCTGAGAAATACGGTGATCTTCGGCGGCAGTGAAATCCCCACAGAGAAGTAATGGTTAATCTATTCAGAGAATGCTGCACAGCAGAGAAAAGTTGGCAAAATGCCCAGATTTTCACTGGTTCAGTTACAGGCGAATCCCATAGTAAATGTCAATTTTTTTTCAATGTAAAACAAAATCCCCGTTTTTATAAAAAATTTATTCAACTGTTTATTCTTTTCATTTGCAGCAAAAAGTCCTTTTATTAATTAATTTTTTAGAATTTTTGAGGCATTTTTCTGGATTTTTTCACCGAAATATTTGATTCCGATTTGTTTTGAAATGGCATTTCTTTAAATTCTCAGGCCTTTTTATCATTATTCATAGGACCTTATACATTATTTCCATGCATTATTTTTTTTTTTTTTTTTTTAAAAAAACAACTTTTAAAAGTTGCGTTATAGGTTTTTTTACCCCTGTTCGTGTTCGACAGCTGGTCAGCTTTTTCCGGCGGCGTTCGGATCGTTTCGGTGATTTTTTTGGCGGTTTATCAGATGCGTTCAGTAACTTTTGCACAGTTTTTCAATTCGTTCAGTGGTTTATCGGTGGTTTGCAGCTGCTCTTGCTGAATTCACCTCAGGGTCAGTGAATTGAGGTCGCCGAAGGAGAGAGCACTGAAATTTCGCTGAAATTTTGGTGCTCTCTAAATAAGAAGATATTTGTGTAAGTAGATATTTTACTCTATACTGTATGTGTCATTGTGTGATCTTTTATTTGTAAACTATCCCACCCCCCACAGTATCTTTACATCACTTGCTCTTCACTCTGTCCATTGCCACATACAATTCAGCATTCACCGCAGGGTCCCTGAAGTGCAGGGAAAAGCCGCCGCAAAACCGCTGATTTAAAAAAATAAAAAACGGTGCAAAACCCGCACAAATTATCAGATCCGATCCGATAAGCCGAAGAAAACCTTCCGAATGCGTCCGGAAAAAGCCGAAGATCCGCCGAATACAGTGCCGACCAGCAGCCAGAAAAAGGCGACAAGCCGACGAACGGGGTACAAAAAAAACAAAAAACAACCAGTGAAAATGTCAAATTTGAAACTATCAGGGTTATCCAAAGAGATTCGAAAAGTCACCGCACGTTCGGTGACTTTTCGTTCTCTTCAATTCGGTTCCTTTTGCCGATTGCATTTCGGTGACCCTGCGGTGTATTCAGCAAAGAGCACAGGGTCCCCGAATTGCAGGGAAAAGCTGCCGAAAACCTGACGAAAACTAACCGAATGCATGCTGAAAACAAGCAAAAATATCTGGATTAACCTTCGAAAAAGCCGAACAGGAGCCGAATCACACAGAGCCGAAGCAGCTGTGACGTAGAGGAGGCAGTGAATAAATTAGAAAAACCATTTGTATGAATCTGGGAAAAAGAAACGCTGTTTGCAAAGAAACTACTGAGCGAAAATGTCTGAAATTTTCACAGGAGGTCCAGGGAATGATAATAAAGAGGGCTGTTACAAAAAAAATAAGTTAACTGAAAAAAAAATAAAAAAAATCGGACTTTTTTAAAAAAAAAAAAAATCTGAAAAATGCTTAAAGTATCCTAAAAAATCTATAAATACAGAGACTTTTTGCTGCAGAATTTTATAATGAACGGTTTATTAGATATTGAATTAAAACGGGAATATTTTTAACATTGAAGTCTATGGGATTCTCCTGAATAAATTTGCCGAATTAAACCACCGAATGGCAGGACATTAGGGGAACCTTTCACTGCTGGTTTGTGTTCTCTGAATAGCCGAAGCAGTGCATTTTCATGGGGATTTCACTGCCCTCGAACAGGCACCGAACAGGCACCGTATGTTCAGGCAATTCGCCAGGATTTGGCGAATTGCCTGCTCTCTGGATAGCCGAATGGCCAGGAAAGATAACCGAACGCTGATTTTCAGCATTCGGTTACCTTTCTCAAGCAATTCGGATCTCTTTGGATAACCCTGACTGTTTGCAAAAAAAAACTCTTGGACGAAATGGTCTGGAATTAACATATACCGTAAGGTCCTATGAATAATAAGAAAAAGGTCTGTTAGAGAAAAAAGAAACACTATTTAAAAAAAAATATTGAGAAAAAACATTTTGGCAGAAAGAATAAAAAATGCCTAAAAAATCCTAGAAAAAATAAATAGACGTTTTGATGCAGATTAACCACTTCGCTGCGGAGGACACGCTCAGCGCGTCCTGCCGCAGGAAGGGTTGGCTGCGGAAGACGCACTGAGCGCGTCCTCCCGAAGCACCCTGCGATCGGCCGGATTCCAATGGTGGAGATAGGGGGTTCCAATGAACCCCCTATCTCCCGATCCGTGGCAGCTAGGGGTTAAACTTTGGTACTGTTGGATCGGCCAGAGCATTCACTGCAGGGTCCCCAAAGTGCAGGGAAAATCTGCCGAACGCTTCTGAAAAACCGCTGCATCAAACAGAAAAACTGCTGCAAAATCGACGAAAAAAAAGCCGAATGCATTCGAAAAAAGCAGACTATCCGCTGACCAGAGCGCCGGCCAGCCCCTGAAAAAAACCGACAAGCCGAAGAACGGGGTAAAAAATAAAAAACACCAACTTTTTAAAGCTGTTTGCAAAAAAAAATACTGGACAAAAAAGTCTGGAATTAATATATATAATGTGCTATGAATAATAATAAAAAGGTCTGTTACAGAAAAAATTAACACTATTTAAAAAAGATTCGGAGAAAAAAAATCACCAAAAAATCCTGAAAAATGGCTAAAAAATCCTAAAAATAAATTTTGCTGCAAATTAAAAGAATAAACGGTTTAATAGATATTTAATAAAAACAGGAATATTTTTAACATTGAAACCTATGGGATTCGCCTGATTAAACCTGCCGAATGAGACTATCGAACAACAAGGCATTTCTCTGACATTTCTCTGCTGTTCGGTGTTCTGTGAATAGGTTAACCATTGCTTCTCTATGGGGATCTCACTGGTGCTGAAGATGACCGTATTTTGCTGGCAATTCGTCTGTATTTGATGAACCGCCTGGTTTTTGAATAGCCAAATGTGTCCAAAATTGCACCGTATGGAGAAATTCACTGTTCGGTGCAATTTCGAGGCCAGTTCGGCTCTCTCTGAATAATCTCTTTAGAGAGAGCAAAAGCAACCTTTTCTCAGCCAACAAAAAACCCGGCATTTATTGTTGAAAGGAAAAACGAGGGTTTTTAAAGAGGGACAGCACAAACAGAAAGACTCCTTAGATGAGTAAATACAACAAAACCACATGAAACTCTGTAATTCACAACAGCTTTCAGCGTAAAATGAACGTCCACACGCTACCCAAACTTTAGGGTTTGGAAGAAACATATGCTTTCTCTGAGAGTTCACTGTGAATGGAGCTTTTCAGACTGTGTATCTCTGTAATTAAACAAATGCCATAAACATGCGAGAAATTCAACCACATGAGTGGCGTCAAAAAATGAGACCATGCGAGGACACTCTCTGGAGCACAGATCTCAAACTCCGCCACCCCATATGTTGCTGAACTACAATCCCCGTCATTATCGGTCTGTTTATTGCATTCGAGCATTCAAAGAATTCTGGGTATTGTAGGCCATCAACGTCTGGGGGGGCTGAAGTTTAACAACCCTGTTCTAGAACAATTATGCAGAATAATTTCTTTTATTTTTAAAATAGAGTGACAAAAATATCAGATTTAAATCTGCCTCCAATTAAATTAGATTAAGTAAAAATATTGCATTTTTCATCTCACGTGTTTATCATTTCTGCAGGGAGAGAGCCAAATCCTTGGTGATCCAGCATATGGCTAAACGGTATTCCCCGGCGGTCCGGCGGGGGAGCAATCAAAATAAACCTCTGGCTAGGGAGAATCATACTGATTGGTGTGTCATGGAGGGACCCTTATAGCCTGTGACTGCCATCAGGTTTGGCAGGGGCTCTGTGGAACTGCAGCACCCTGAATACATCATGGGCACTTTTTAGGTAGCTGCCCTGATCATCGTCACTTTCCATCCCTACTTACGCTGTGCATGCGTGCTCCCACTGAGTCTATCAGGGTTATTCAAAGAGAGCCGATCTGGCCCCGAAATGTAACCGGACACTGAAATTCAGCATACGGCTACATTTCCTGGCCATTCGGCTATTCAGAGAACAGGCAGTTCGCCAAATGTTGGCGAATTGCCTGCATGTAGGGTGCCTGTTCGAGGGCAGTGAAATCCCCATAGAGAAGCAATGCTTCGTCTATTCAGAGAACACCGAACAGCAGGGAAAGGTTGCCAAAATGCCCTGCTTTTCGGTGGTCTCATTCGTCAGGTTTATTCAGGCGAATCCCATAGGCTTCAATGTTAAAAATATTCCCGTTTTAATCCAATATCTAATAAACCGTTTATTATTTTATTCTGCAGTGAAAAGTCTCTTTATTTCTAGATTTTTTTAGGATCTTTTAGGCTTTTTTGGGGATTTTTTGTCAAACTTTTTTTCCATTTTTTTTCTTTTACGTCGATTTCTCTTTTTTCTGTAACAGACCTTTTTATTATCATTCATTGGATTTTATGTGTAAATCCCAGACCTTTTCGTTCGGTAGTTTTTCTGCAAACAACGTTTCGATTTTCAATCTTTCAAGCAAACTGTTTTTGTTTTTTTTTTCACTTCGTTCGTCTGCGTGTCGGCTTTATCCGGCGGCTGCTCTGCGCTGTGATCGGTGACTGGTCAGGTTTCTCCGGCGTGTTCAGCGTGGTTAATCCAGCTGTTTCTGCGGGTTTCGTTGAGTGTTCTGTGAGTGTTCGGTGGGTTTGGGGTGAGTGTTTGGCGGGTTTGGGGTGAGTGTTCAGTGGGTTTGCGGCAAGTTTTCCCTGCACTACGGAGGCCCTGTGGTGCTTGCTGAATACACCGCAGGGTCGGCGAACTAGGATCACTGAATCCCCCTGAAGTGCGGGGAACGAAAAGTCACCGAACGTGCAGTGACTTTTCGAATCTCTTTGAATAACCCTGTATGTCTGCCCATTGAATTAGCAGTGATGGATTATTTTTCATCGTTACCTTCGGAGGAAGTTGTTGGTTGCTGCAAGGTTGGCACTTTTGAAATTCTTTATGGTGTGCATAAATGTGAAAACATAGTCTGCTTTTAATATGGTCTGTACTCAACATTGCTAGTCAATGTGTTCTTTGCGAAGAAAACCAAATGTAGTCTTGATTCATAATCTGAAGCCCGGCCACACACATCACCCTCTGCCACCGCGCTTGCTCCTGGACTCTGAATCTGAAGCCTGGCCACACACATCACCCTTTGCCACCGCGCTTGCTCCTGGACTCTGCTGTCCCATCCACCCAGTGCTGGTCAGAAATTTGTAGCTTACTTTCCAGCTGCTTCCACTTTGCAAATCACCCTAATTAACCCAAGGTTCTAGCCCTTCCCATGATATGTTAATCTGTATATTTGTGTTTTGTTTTTAATAGTTTGCATTTTATTACTTTGTATTTCTGTAACAACTGTAACCACTAAATGTTCTCGAACCCAGGACATACTTGAAAACAAGAGAAATCTCAATGTATCCTTCCTGGTAAAATCCTTTTCAAATAAATAAAAATAAATAAATAAATAAATGTCTGGTGGTTCTGATGAAGTGTACTACTAAAAACCTTCAAACCAACACCAAGGGTTGATATATTGGGATAAGTTCTCCAATGTATGTTTAGCTACATGACACATGCCGGTGGCAAATGTTGCCATGTCTTAAGTTTTTGTAGATCAGGTGCTTGTTTTGAATTCTAAGAAGTGGTCATTTCTACTATATGATCCTCTCTGATATGCTGTTTAACCCCTTAAGGACCAGGGCTCTGTAAAGCCAATCATTAATGATGTAGATGTAATGTCATTTGTCATCAAGGGCTTAATAAAATCTTTATCACACTCCTTAGATTTAAACGAATATTCCAGTATTTGTATGTCATGTACCTCTCCCGAAGAGCCTATGTGAGCATACAATTATTATTGTGTTAGAAATGTCTATCATAAAGCGTACAAGCTGAGTCCCTAGAGTCTCTGACTATCCATTGTCATATATACCTTGCTTTAATACATATAATACATTCCCTCATCTAACAGGATAGTAGCGAGTCCCTGTGCTTTTTAACCCCTTAAGGGTGGCTAGGTGTCGTGTGTGTGTCTCTGATGCAATGTTTCTATACATGCTACAAATCCGCCACTTCACGGGCAGGTTATGGGGACCTCCTAGGCACGATATTTGAAGGAATTTTTCATTTTTATTTTTAAACCTTAATTTATGGAAAACTCACTGTTCCTTTAAAAATGTCTTTTTTTTTTACTTTTTATCCTTGTTTCCTGTCCCCCAGGGCACTACCAGGACCCCCATACACCTTTTATGGCAAATATCTTGCATATATGCCCTCTTGGAGGGCACTCTAAAAATCGAACTTTTGAGTCCCATTGACTTGCATTGAGTTCGGTTCGAGTTCGATTTCAAAGTCGAACTGTTGAAATTGTTTGAGTTCGAATGCGAACCGAACACGGGGATGTTCGGGTCATCCCTAACCTACATGATCAAAACTTCCAAAGAGTTTAAAAATAAACTCCCAGCAATCTCTATGGTGATCATGGGAAGACAGAAATTTTGGTGAATTCTCACACGTATCTTTTTAGGACTTGACATTGAATCAAACCAAACGAAGCCTTGATCTGTAAATGTCTGGTGATTATGGTGGTTTGTATGATAACATAAAGTCTATTAATAACCCTTGAATAAACACCACTGGTTGATGTATCAGGATAAACTCTTCATCATATGAGTAGCTATGACACTAACGCCAGTGGCAAATGTTGCCAGGATTCCATGTCTTAAGCTTTTGTAGATCGTAACTCATCGAAGATATCTAGATAATTGTTCAGTGGTGGATTCGGAGAGAATACTTTCTTTTCCAAGTCTTGCCTCCATGATCCAAACTTCCACAGAGTTTACCAATAATCGAACTCGATGAGTGTCGAGGTGCTCTGTAGCATTGACTCTCTGAATGTTGACTTTGTGAATGAGAGCATTCCGGCAACATAACTGAACTCTCCCTTTTTTCTTTTTTTTGTTTGCAGATGGAGCAGACGTGCGAGGAGATCGATGAAATGTTCAGCAATTTGCTGGGAGAAATGGACCTTTTAACGCAGGTGAGACCCATCAATTCTGAAAATCCTTTAGAAACCGAAAAAAAATCTCAAAACGTTCTTCAAGAAGATTTATTTCCTATTCATCTCAAGTACTAGGCTCCGCGCAGAGATATTCCAGACTGTATAAATATTGACAGAGAGGGATTTTCAAAGGAGTGGGGGGGGACAAAAAATGGTTTCAGTCTGTTTGGCATCCATTCCAGAGCGTCTGAAGAACAGTCAATGTGACATCATTACCAACTAAAAGCGTAGAACAGCTGCCTCCCTGTGTAAGGGATTTGCTCTAAACTCTGTCCAACGTCCATAAAGGCCCGATCCAAAAAATGTCAACACATATTGTTCTTTTTTGTAAACATGGGGGGGCGCTTGGTAAATTAATCACGTGTTGTCGGCTGAGGCTCACTTGGCCATGATGCTTTTCAACACGTGCTTATCAAAAGCAAATCTCATTTTATAGCTTGCCTCCGGCCGTGCTCAAACAGAAGAGACTCCTTTTAATTAAGCTGGTGGTGCTGCTCCCAAGGACATATTATGGGCAGATTGAAGTATTCTGGGATCACAGAACTACATTATAGCATAGATGTCAAACTCACAGCCCCCCCCCAGATATTTATTGCCTAGATTTCCCAGAATTTTTTGAATGCAATAAATGGCCATGGAATCATGGGAGTTGAGGTTCAAAAACATGTGGGTGGGGCAGTGTTTGACAGCTCTACATTACGGCTCTCAATAAGGATTATTTGAAAAAAATATAGAGTCGTACATTAACTGCAAACAGATCGAAAGGTATTGCAGAATTACATTGTTTCCATTCAACATTAAGTGCACTATTACAATCTTCCCGCTAAAACGGGGACGCTAAGTAAGAAAAGTTGCGCCTGCAGGTTTCTCCTTAGCATCCCCGTTTTAGCGTGATATTACGGGACAGGCGCTAATCCCGCAGTATGCCCTGTAATGTAGCACTAAGCCTCAGGATGCTCGATGCAATGTTAAGCCCCGCCGCAAGCCTCCCCTCCATGGAGTCCATAGGACTCCATTGAGACTTCGACTGCTGATCACATGACCAGCAGGATCTCGCCTCTCGTGAGATCTGACAGGTCGGCATAGTGATTCGTGTAGGAAGACTTTTTACCCCCAGTCTTTCTTTTCTGCCTCCCTAGCAAAGCTGTGAGGCGTGGGTGCTTGAGACTAACTAAGTCTGTATTGACCAGTACTCACACGATGAAAGATCAGCAGACAAGGTCAACTCAGCAAAACTGACATGTAGAAAGATGAATCCAGTTGAAAACATTAATGATCAGACTGACAATCTTTGTAATAGTGTACAGCAATGCAGATAAAAAGACATTAGTTCTGTCCAGCATTGAGCAAAGATTGCTGCTAGGTGACCAGTAAGTACCTCAGAACTAGACTGAACAAAAAGGGGTGGAGCTAGCTGGATACAGCAAGGCTAAGGGAACCCAGCAGGATCAAAATTGCTATGAAATAATAGCTGTCAGCAGCAAAAGGCAGATTCAATACATAACATTAAAAAGGGTGCTGGACAAAATCCCTACAGCCAGCTTCCCTAATGCCAACATCCGAATAGCCAACTTCCAGACAGGACAACTGCCAGACATCCCAACTTCCCTTGAAAAAGTCTTAGGACGAAACGCGTTGGGCATTTTATGATTATATATTCAATAAATTTTATTCATTTATTCACCTTCCCAACCTGATCATTCTATTTGATTTTGGTGAAAATCCATCGTTAAGGCATAGAGACGTCTGATTTACGTCTTCCAACTGGGGCTATCCTACCCAGGAAAAATAAGGATCCGAAGCTCCTCAACAGTTTATCATGTGGCTTTGTCTTGAGGAGAGTGGGAATACCTCCACGAGGAGCGGACCCGACCTTGAAAAGCTAAGTACCCTGCACCATATTTTTTCTTGTTCCCTACACGGCCAACTTCCAGACATTCAAAATCTCAGCGGTTAGGGCTAGGTTTAGGGGGGTTAGGGATAGGTTATGGGGTTAGGGATAGGTTATGGGGTTAGGGTTAGTGCTAGATTTAGGGGGTTAGGTTTAGGGCTAGGTTTAGGGGGGTTAGGGTTAGGGCTAGGTTTAGGGGGTTAGGGTTAGGGCTAGGTTTAGAGAGTTAGGGTTAGGGCTAGATATAGGGGATTAGGGCTAGATTTAGGGGGGTTAGGGTTAGATTTTGGGGGTTGTGGGGTTAGGGCTAGGTTTAGGGAGATAGGGCTAGATTTAGGGGGTTAGGGCTAGATTTAGGGGGTTAGGTTTAGGGGGTTAGGGAAAGATTTAGGGGGGTTAGGGTTAGGGCTAGGTTTAGGGAGTTAGGGTTAGGGCTAGATATAGGGGGATTAGGGCTAGATTTAGGTGGTTTAGGGTTAGATTTTGGGGGGTTATGGGGTTAGGGCTAGATTTAGGGGGTTAGGGCTAGATTTAGGGGGTTAGGTTTAGGGGGTTAGGGAAAGATTTAGGGTGCTAGGGTTAGGGAGAGATTTAGGGGGTTAGGTTTAGGGCTAGATTTAGGGGGGTTAGGCTTAGGGGGTTAGGGTTAGGGATAGATTTAGGGGGTTAGATTTAGGGGGGTTAGGGATAGATTTAGGGGGGTTAGGGCTAGATTTAGGGGGTTCGGTTTAGGGCTAGGTTTAGGGGTTTAGGGTTTGGGGGGTTAGGGCTAGGTTTAGGGGAGTTAGGGAGTAGGGTTCGGGTTAGCCGCTGGGATTTTGGATGTCTGAAAGGTGGCCGTCAGAGAGTTCTCTGTGTAGGGAAGTTGGCCGTGTAGGGAAGTTGGCCGTCAGGGAGTTGTCGGTGTAGGGAAGTTGGCCGTCGGGATTTTGGCATTAGGGAACCTGGTTGTAGGGATTTCGACCCAAACCCCATTAAGATATACAAATAAACCCTGAGTCATGGGGTAAGACACTCTCTCTGCATCCGGCAGCCAGAAGAGGAGGATCGAGCCGCCATTCTCGTCAAAGGATGAGAGGTGAGTATCTGATTGTTGGGGTTTTTTCAGCTGATGCTGACTGATTCTATTTAGGGACGGCTGCAAACATAAATACATCCATATTTTACAGGATACAGGAAAAAAAATACCTGCACACCAAACCTAAAAAGGAGCTTTTTGGTTCCATTTTTTTTTTTACAAAATAACCTCCCTGTGATAGCCTCATCTTTGGGGAGTCCCTAACTGATTGAATCTTAACATAGGATGCATTTAAAACCATTTACATTTATTTATGCAAACCCACTATTGCTCTATCAACAGCAATTGCATTTAACTCACCATAAGAACAGGGAAAAGTAAGTTGTCGAGCTTGCGGCCATGATGCGCCCACGTAATTGGGGCTACCTCGGCAGAGTTAAGAGTTTTGTATTGTTTTGGTTATAAATATATGAACAGATTTTTCGGTAGGACCATAACTGTAATTATAACAATCCTGGTGCATCTGGAATCAGCTTTGGCTGCAGTTATATCCATCATAATCGGACATAATCATGGAGTAAGACTTTGTACCAAACGCGAGGCTACTCATTGGCTGATACATTTCTTGGTCTTGGCTGACTCATTGAAGATGGTGGATTTGCTCAAGACTTGCAGCAAAAAATGGGAAATTCAGAGTTGAGTTTTGGAATATTTTTGTCCTGTACTTAATTCATCAGAGATAGCGGATAATGAATTAAAACACACCAAAGGGTTATTCAAAGAGAGCCAAATTGGCCACCGAATTGCAATTAAAGGTGAATTTCCCCATACGGTGCAATTTCGCGGCAATTCAGCTATTCAAAAAGCTAGCAATTCGCCAAATATTGGGGAATTGCCAGCGAAATATGGTGCCTGTTCGGCAGCAGTGAAATCCCCATAGAGAAGCAATGGTTAATCTATTTAGAGACACCGAACAGCAGAGAAAAGTTGGTAAAATGCCCAGATTGACTTTGCTTTCATTCGACAGGTTTAAGCAGGTGAATCCCATAGGTTCCAATGTAAAAAAAAATTCAAGTTTTTATTAATTTATTTATTCAACCAATTATTCTATTCATTTGCAGCAAAAAATCTTTTTCTAATTTATTTTTTAATGATTTTTTCCATGAAATTTTTGATTCCGATTTTTTTTAAATGGCATTTTTTTCTTATTCTGTAATAGACTTTTTTATTGTTATTCATAGAACCTTATATATTATTTCCATGCATTTTTATGCATTATTATTGTTTAAAACGCCTTTTAAAAGTTGCAGGTTTTTTTTTTTACCCCTGTCCGGAGGCTGGTTGGCTTTTTTCGGCGGAGTTCTGCGGTCTGTTCAGTGGGTCGTCAGCTGCGTTCGGCAGTGCGAGGATGTGTTCGGCAGGTTGACAGTTGCATTTGGTGGGCTTGCTGCAGTGATTACTGAAGTCTTTGAATAACCCCTACCAATATTGCTGAGTCTGGTGTGTCTCTTTCAGACAGTTCTTGACACATTTTTAATGCATGCTTTTAAAAGTCAATAAAAATAGATCTATCTAATATATATTTATAGATAGTTATATAGCTATAGACCGTGTATCTATATCTATGTGTGTTCTACAGACTTTATATTGCTATAAGTAAACATTCTAATAGAGTATGATACACAAACCAGCAGTGATGCAGACTGTGACTCTGTAGTCTTATTTATTTTCTCTCTGGTTCATTTTGTTCTCAGAGTTTGGGAATCGAAACCATTCCCCATGGAGGTATCACAGACGTGGAGAAAGAGATGAGCTTTGCGTTCGGTTTCAAAGATCTGAACGGTAAGTCAACTGCAGGGTCTGAAAATGCAAACATGCAAGTATTAAATGTATTGGCGTTCAGCATGTGTGCATTGCAACCTACGTATACAGGGCCAGATTTATAACTAGGCAAAGTAGGCATGTGTCTACAGGCACCTGCCACAAGGGGCCGCCTTGCTCTGTAAAAAAAGTTTTTGTTTTTTTACACTTTGCAATCATGTAAACCACTGTATCTTTGGAGCCCTAAGCGCTAGAGGGACATATGAGGTGTCATTGGAAAGGCCAGGTTATGGCCTTTCAGGTGATTCCAAATATAAGCAGGTAAGATTTATGTAAAAACAAAATAATGAAATAATTTTGTTCTCTTTTTTTTCTAACGCAGCACTATTATTCAGTTTATAATTATAAATTGAATAGTGATGCTGCGCTAACTCACCTTCTCATTTCCCACACTGCCAGCAAGTGTGGAGCTGATGATGCAATGCATTGTTTCATCGACAGCCTAGACCATGGCACTACAGTGAGGAGATAAAGGTGGACTTTGGAACCTGCAACTCTGAATTGTACAGCGCACAAGGTTAAGTGAGGCGTTATTGGAAAGTTCAGAGTTTGGTCTTTACAATGATACCAAATGTGAAAATGTATTGTGTAAAAATAAAAAAACTCAAAAAAAGCAAATATGAAATTTCTTTTTTTCTCAGTTCTACGGCCGTGGCAATATAGGCTTTTACATATAAAACAAACAATGCCGCTGCACTAACTCAACTAAGACAACAGACTCTGCCCTTTTTTTATTTGAGTGCAGAGAGAAACTGTTTCAGTTTTTAAAAATAAATATTTTTTTTAATTTGCCACAAAACCAAAATTTGGAAAGTCATTTTGGCACACCTCATTTTTTTTTGGGGGGGGGGTAGGGATGCTCTACATTTCCGTGTCTACAGGCTCTTGTCGTGCAAATCCGGCCTTGTACGTATACATACAGTACTTCATCCAAAAAATATTCATGCCCCATCATATTATCACATTCTATATATTGCAGCCTTAGGCTAAAATTGTTTAAATTAGATTTTTTTTTTTTTTGATAATTCTACAGGTAGTAACCCATAATACCAATAAAGACAAAGCAAAAAACAGATTTTTTTTTACAGCATTGAAAATTTATAAAAAGAAATGTGCATACACTGTGTATAGCTTCAAATTATATGTAACATATTAACCCCGGGTAGGGTGTCTGTAGCAACCAAAGAAAAGGGCACAAAAAGTGTTATGTAGCTGTTAAAATGGTGGAAAGATCCCATATGTTGATCTCTCATCAGGCCACTTTCCCATTGCTATTTGCTGCTTTCCCTATGGCCCAGTAAAGGCCAGTAATCATATACAGGGTGATTCATATAGACCTGAACCCTGGTCTTTTTGTTATAGATCTTGAATGAATGGAAATGAATGGGAGTTTCTGAAAAATTTACCACCTCTTATGTTGAGCACATTCCATCATAGCATATGCAGGAAGCGGAAGTTGCATCATCAATGGTTTAGATCTTATTCTCAATGTTATCCAGTAGTCTTCGATCACGCGTGGAGCTAGTTATGGTACACTTGCTGCTTCAGATAGCACCACAAAAAGACATCCAGGCTGGAAAGACTGGGAAACCGGAGTGATCACAGTCTCTTGACAATGAAACGATCCTCAAAAAATGGATTGTCACCATTGACTTGTGTGATTTTTGGCATGTTGTGTCATCTTGCTGGAAGTATACCTGTGTCAGTTCAACATCTTCAAGTTGTTAACAAGCTATTTGTGCTTGTGCTGTTGTCGTGGCTGTGCCGCCCCCTAGTTGCCTCTTCCAGCTTGTGCTGTGATGGGATGTGCTCAACATAAGAGGAGGTACATTTAGTAAAATTCTCATTAGTCTCAATCGATTTGATTACAATTTGTAAGAAAAAGTTTTGGTTCGGTTCTATTTTTAGCAGGATGTTTATTTTTAGTTATTAACGTTGGTTTTTTTTGGTTTTTTTACAGAATCCCTGCACTCCATGGAAGCCAAAGATCTGGATGCCTTAATGGCAGACCTAGTGGCAGATATCAGTGAAACAGAGTATATGTTCTCCTCCTCTCAGAACCAGAAGAGCACCTCTTACGGAAATACTGATGACAACTCTTTACTCAACCATTACGCTCACTTATATGACACCGCTGCTATTGGCTCGAACGAAGACCTCTCCTACTTGCCACCTCCACCACCACCTCCTGAACATGAGCAAGACCTCCCACCTGCACGGCTGGATCTCAAACCTGCTAAAGGGGTAACTCATGTCCTGCTTATTAAATTAAGTGTTTATATTAAATCTAATGGGTGGTAGAAAAAAGGCATTGCGAGCCGTATTGTGAACAGAAAAAAAACATTCCTTTATATAAATTTAATCTTTGTTCTAAATAAGATCACATTAGAGATACTTTTTTTCTGCAGGTTATATTACTTTCCTCTTGCTACTTTTCTATTAGTCTTATCTTTCAAGTCTTGCATTTGTTTTCACAGATTTTCCTATCTTTAATCGCTAGTTTGTCTTTCCTGTGCGCTCCCCAAACACATAAGCTAGAAACAGATGCCTTTACATCCTCTCCCGGCGCTGTATCGACCCCGTTCTGTTCCTGTTTGGAGTTGGAAGCTTTGTTGTGCATCTGACTCTCTGTTTTGGTTGTTTGCTTCAAGATACTAGTTGCCAGATCGTAGGAGACATGGGTTTAAATATATACATGTACTGTATCAGGGTTATTCTGAGAGAGGTGAAAAGCAGGAGAATGGCTGGAGAAGTGAAAATTCTAGGTCAAAATAGCCGATTTGGAAAGTGAGATAAATGGGAGAATTTTTCTGGTTTGGCTATTTTGACCTAAAATTTTCACTTCTCCAGTCATTCTCCTGCATTTCACCTCTCTCTGAATAACCCTGTATATTTATATCAATTCATAGCAAGGACCAGCACTCCTGGGTCTTCTTATAGAAGATATGCATTTATTGCACAATGAGTCGCATTGTTGATAATTTGTATCAAAAGCGCTCATATAGCACTCAATCCTGTTTATACTTATTTAGTGGCCATGCGGCAGCATCATGGCGACACGAGAGGATGCACAGTTTGTGGGGAAATGTGTTGATTGTCATATATGTATATATCTCAGGCACCATCATCGGATGTACATCATGATGCTTATCTCTGTTGTTTTATGGGCCTATGATCTGTCCTCTCTGTTTACCCTTCTTGACCATACTATTCCACTATTCAATATTTACGACACTCATCCTAAACCCCCCTCCCCCATCATTCTGTTGGCTCTTTATTGTTCTATTCTATGATTTTGGTCAGTATATCTTTCAAACCTGAGGAATAGAGGTATACTCTCAAAAGCTTGTCTTTTAATGGTAACGTTTATAAATTATAAAGGTATCACTTATATCAGGGCTCAAAATTTCCACTCGCCTACTAGCATTTGGCGAGTGGAAATTAAGTGAGGGCGAGTGGAAATGCACACGCAGGCAGCACAATAAATTATTTCATGCTGCGTATTTCGGCAGTGCCACCGTGCAGCCCCCCCTTCCCCAGGTTGCACAGTGGCAGGGATCAGCTGCCTAACCTGACCAAGCTCGTCTCTGTGACTGGCAGGGGGGTGGAGAGGGGCTTCCCTGCCTCCTCGTCTGCTCACACTGGGGTCTGATGACTGAGTATACATGTATCTGGGGTCTGATGTCTGGGTATTAATGTTATTATTGTAACTTTATTCTAGATAAAACCTTTAACAGTGTAATTTTATAAGATAATTTAAGGGGGTGTGTTTAGGGGCAGAGTTAAGGGCTAGGTAGGGGGTTAGGTGGAGCAACTGGTGGCGAGTAACTCTTATGGCCTGGTTAGTAGCTTGGGACTTGAAATTTTAAGCCCTGACTTATATTATATATTATAAAGGTATCACTACGTCCTGCTATACTCTGGTGATTTAGCATCTGGACTAATACTGCCTATCCAATCTTATATATATAAAACTATAATAAAGTTTATAAATGTAGAACACATTTACACATCCCAGCAATTCAGAGAACTGCTTTGCCCACAGTGCTCATGTGAAGTCAGACCCTGGATGCAAAAAAATTGAGAAATTGGAGACCTCATTTGCATGTCCTACCCAGAGTTCCATGCTGCATCTGGGGAATGCGGCACATGAACTCTGTGAAGCAGTTCTCTAAATTGCTGGGATGTGTAAACATGTTCTACAGTTATAAACTCTATTATTTGCTATGTAGAGGCTTTTAATCTCACTTTTTGTCCTCCACCACTACCGTTGTAAGTACTGATTTGCCCTACAGGTCCAAGCATCCACTGCAACTGGTCATGCCTAGCTCCTGCTGATGAAGGTCCAATAAATTTGGCCAGTTGCATAAACCTGATCTCTGCTAAAAAAAAAAGCCATTTAGTATGGCATGGCATTGATTGAATTCAGATAAGAAAGCTCTGTGTGAAATCAGACTCAGGATGCAATAAAGTAAGACAGATGTCATTTGTATAACCTACCCAGAATTCCTTGCTGCATATGGGGAACGTAGCACAGGAGCTCTGGGATGCAATTCTTTGAATTGTTGCAATAATAAACATAACAATAATAGCGTGGAGGCTTTTTATCTCAGTTTTTGTCCTCCACCACAACCCTTGTTTTTTATTTTAAATATATTTACAAAATATCTGAAATAGTAAAAACAGAAAAGGAAAAAAGAGTTCAGTTTAAGTACAAGCAAAAAAAATATGGCGGAAGGTCACGGTTGGATTATTTCACACATATGAGTTATTACGCGATATGACATATGGATTATTCATTGTAAGGCTGCACCAGATACTATTGTATCGATCTTTACTGTTACTGATACACGGTTTGTCTTTTCTCCAAAATAAATGAATTGTTTAATCAGTGCATGTGGACATAATAACCGAAGTAATACATTTTTTGCCAATGTTTCCATTAGGACGCGTCGGAGTCCAAAGAAAAAGCTGATAAAATTATTCTTGCTTTGGGCAAAATGAAGGAAGCCAAAGTTAAAAAGGTGAGCGGGGGCTGGGAGTCGAGTCCAGACGTTCAGGATTAGGGTCAGATAAGAAAGCTCTGCATTTCACAGAATAATCATCTTAATAAAACACTTCTTTGGGAAATATTGCCGAATAATGACATGTTTTAAAGTTATTTTTCACCTACCGACTCCACAATCCCTATCACTGTGTAACCGGAACTCAAAAGCCATTTCCTATTGAAGACGTAGGCAGATAACCCATCTTTGCAGTGACCCCATGTCCGATGTGTGATGTGATTTTAGGGGCATGTTCTGGAGCCCATGTGGAGCTGAATTTGGCTTGCAACAAATGACATTCCTTTGCATTGCTCCAGAATCAGACCAGATCAAGTATACTCGATATGGGGGCACCTGCGGGTGCTTTTGAACATTGAGTATGCTTGATTTTGGTAGTGAAGGGGTTAAAAGCATACAGGCTTAAAAGGATATAGCAACCGCCGTTGGTAGGTTATTCAGAAAGCATTTTCTCATTCGGTGCACTGTGAATTCACTATTCACAGCAGAGACCCCTAAGTGCGCTGAACAGCTGAACAAGGAGCCACCGAAGCCGCCTCCAACCACGGAACAAACTGTCGACGCCGCCGAATTGCAGGAAACAAAAAATGGAACTCTGCTTTAAAAAGGTGTTTAAAACAATAAAAATGCATGAAAACGTGAGGAAATAATGAAAAGGTCCTATAAAAAATAATAAAGCAGTCTGTTGCAGAATAAAAAAAAAAACAACTTTAAAAAAAAATTTGTGAATCAAAAAAATTTGACTAAAAAATACAAAATAAATTAAAGAAAAAAAATAGAGATTCCAAAAAATTATTAAAAAGACAGTTTGCTGAAAATGAAAAGAATAAACGGGTGAATAAAAAAAAAAAAAAATCGATAATATTTTTTTTTCATTGAATCTTATGGGATTAACCTGTTTAAACCTGTCGAACTGAATCACTGAAAATTAGATCTTTTCCAGATGCCAACCTGCAGAAGTAAAAAGCAGTCATTAGGTAAATACACTCATATTGTCTGGTGATGGATGAGTTACTGTATATATACACATTCCCACAATTGCGAGCGTTGGAGTAAGGCAGCCTGTGGATCGGATCTGTGCATGCGTGCAGCTCTGATCCATAATTCTGCGGAGGCGCTAAGGACGTAAAGTGTGCAAGTCCTGAGTGAACCGCAATTTGCCGTGTTTATGCAACGCAATTTGGGAGCGCAAATTGAGTAGGAAAGCTGCATGGACTTTTGCCTTCGTTAGCCATTGAGCTGAAAAGGAAGAGCTGTGTGAGGCGAGGGACGAGAGGTTAGTACAGATACCAAAAAAATTAAGAAAAAAATATTTGGCAGATGCTTTCAGAAGCCTCTGCTCGATTATTTAACCCCTTCTCTACCAAGTTTCTATGTAAGTGATTTTCCAAAAACATTATCAGAAAGCAGTGGGTTTTTTTTTGTAAAAACATTTTTAATTAATTATAAAGTAAGAAATACTTGAGTTTATACCCATTGTATTTCTTACTGTAAGTAACCTATTTTGGCCAGTAGATGGCGCCATCTAATGCCAAATGGAGATACGGCTGTTGAGCTGCCGGTCAATTATTATTTATTTTTTTTATCCTTGCATCTACTGCTGAATGCACGGTGTCACACGGCATTGTGCCCATAGGGTTAAAACTTTGCTTTTGCGCTTCCGAAGGTGCCCTCAAACGAAATTGGTTTGCTGCAAGCTAATTTGATTTGCTTTTTGGGCTGCATATCTGCAGATCGAGATATCTCGATATCGGGCAACAGATGGTGCCTTTGGAGCCCGAGATATCTCAATCTCGGTAGTGAAGGGGTTAAAAAGAAAAAAAGGAGTGAAATGTCTTATTGCAGTGCTCCTTTAAACCTTATTTGTTTCTATTTGTGTAATTCAAAACCATGAGCTCTTGCAACAATATTATTGTGCCTGATAACTATTTCTGGAGTAAGGGTTGCAAAACAGCAATTCACACCAAAAAAGTGTGGCCCTCCAGCGTGGCACCGGCTATCATATTGGAATGAATCCAGTGACCCGTGCCTTCCGGGCACAGTGATACGCCAGACTGGCTCTGAGCGTCTAAAGCAGAAGTCTAATTAGGGAAGTAACGTTTTATAAGAATTTCAATAAACAATATCAATTTAAACATTCCCACACATGTACCATAGCGAGCGTCTAAAAAGAGGAAATGGAAGGTCGTTGCACCAATATTTTATATAATTAAAGGCAGAATTATTAGTTATCATTTTATGATTATTATTCGTTTATTTCTATTGCGCCAACAGATCCTGGTACATAGGTTAACCCCCGCGGTGCCATTTATCGGGTATACTCGATGTTCAAAAGCTTCTGCAGGAGCCCAACATTGAGTAAACGCGATCTGGACTTTTTCTGGAGCGAAGCAAAGGAATTTCATTAATTGCAATAAAAAAATAATAATTTGCGTAGGGACTCTAGGATATGTTCCCAACGTTGCAGCATGCTGGACACTGAGGCCCCGGTCACACTGTGCGATTTGAAAATTGCACAATTTTCATATTCAAGACGTCGCGCGATATCGCGGTTTTGTTGATTTTGCAAAGCACCACCAATGCAAATCGGAGAAATCGCAAATCGCAAAATCGCAAATCGCAAAAAAAAGGTCTTGTACCAGCGACATGCTACCGCGACGTGCAACATGCGACATTGCGCGACATCGCAAGGCAAGATGTGAACAGCTCCATTGAAATGCATTGGAGAAGCTGTGTAGCGCGACGTCGCGCAGATTTTGCTGCGACGTTGCTTCAAAATCCGCGCGATAAAATCGCACAGTGTGAACGGGGCCTTAATCGGTGCGTACAGGGGTAGAAAAAGTGAGTATTTTCTCCTACATTAAAAGAAACAGGTAAAAAAAATAATTGGGCAGAAGCTGTCAACACCATCAGCCCAATTATTTAAGGGCAAGAAAAAGGAGGGGGGATTTTTTATTAGGGTGTTCCTCTAATGCATTTAATCCATTGGTTCTCATTGCAGATTCTCCAATGCTGCGACAAAAGCTTAATGCATTTCATTACATTACCTGGTATTTATATAGTGCCAAAATATCTCATGGTGCTTTACAATTGGGAAATAAAGACATGCCATAATGTTACAGCAGGGACCTGGAGCCCTGTCCATAGGCTAAAAAATACTAGCATTTACAGCACTTTGTACAAGTGTCCTGACTAGGAATGAGCCGAACACTCCCCGAGTTCGGTTCGAGCCCGAACCCGAACTTCCCATTTGTTCGGGACCGAACCCGAACCCGAACTCGAACCCCAGGCAAGTCAATGGGGCTGAAAATTCGGTTTTTTAGAGTGCCCTCCAAGAGGGCATATATGCTACATATTTGCCATAAAAGGTGTATGGGGGTCCGGGTAGTGCCCTGGGGACAGGAAACAAGGCCAAAAAGTAAAAAAAAAAACATTTTTAAAGGGACAGTGAGTTTTCCATGAAATAAGGGTTAAAAATAAAAACCAAAAGTTCCTTCAACTATCGTGCCTAGGCGGTCCCCATAACCTGCCCGTGAAGTGACGGATTTCTAGGATGTATAGAAACACTTAAAAACCAAAAAATGACGTTTTATATGACGGTAAATGCTTTTCCTTTAATCTATCCATAAACAACTGCTTGGGGCGGCAGCCTGTATGAAAAGACATTTTAGGACGCGCAGAAAAAGTTTAGTGATTTTTTTGGCTAAATTATTGTGAAACTTATGCAAGCTTTGGATGAAAGTAACAATAGGTGCTTTAAAATTGGGCTTTTAGCGTCGGCAACAGTGCCGTCACACCGTAACCCCTCTGAGGATATGAATCTGATACAGGCGTCAGTGGCAGTGCACCCAGATATTGTGCCTTTAGTGCCAGGCCAGCAAGTGCCATCATACAGTAACCCCTCTGTGGTATTGTGGAAGAATGCAGGGGTGGACCATGTGGTCCTATATTAAAAAGATATGAATCTGGGAATGGGCGTCAGTGCACCCAGATATTCTGCCTTTGGTGCAAGACTGCCAGGCCAGCAAGTATCATCATACAGTAACCCCTCTGTGGTATTGTGGAAGAGTGCAGGGGTGGACCATGTGGTCCTATATTGAAAAGTTTTTGATCTGGTAATGGGTGTCAGTGAACCCAGATATTGTGCCTTTAATGCCAGGCCAGCAAGTATCATCATACAGTAACCCCTCTGTGGTATTGTGGAAGAGTGCAGGGGTGGACCATGTGGTCCTATATTGAAAAGTTTTTGATCTGGTAATGGGCGTCAGTGAACCCAGATATTGTGCCTTTAATGCCAGGCCAGCAAGTATCATCATACAGTAACCCCTCTGTGTTATGGTGGAAGAGTGCAGGGGTGAACCTTGCAGTCCTATATTAAAAAGATATGCATCTGGTTAAGGCGTCAGTCCACCCAGATATTCTGCCTTTGGTGCAAGACTGCCAGGGCAGCAAGTATCATCATAAAGTAACCCCTCTGTGGTATTGTGGAAGAGTGCAGGGGTGGACCATGTGGTCCTATATTGAAAAGTTTTTGATCTGGTAATGGGCGTCAGTGCGCCCAGATATTGTGCCTTTGGTGCAAGACTGCCAGGCCAGCAAGTATCATCAAACAGTAAGGCTGGGGTCAGACGAACGCAGTGTTAACGTCTGTGTTGCCCGCACATAAATACGTCCGTGATAGCATACAATTGTGTTAAATGGAGCCCCACACACGAAGTACGTCCGCACAGAAGTGTGGGGGCTGACGGACGCTGCAAATGGACGCAGGTTAGGCAAGAACGTAATACTGCTAGAACGGACGTGCAGAGTGCGTCACGTCCACAACGTCCGCATAGCTTTGTGTGTGAGTGATGCAACAAGGTCAGACGGACTGCATTTATACGTCCAGCATTTTTGAAGGACAGAATGTTCTTTCATTGTAATTTATTTTCCCTGCTACATCAGTCAAAAAATACGTCAGTGAAAAAAACGGACTGTGTGGCCAATACCTTGTCGTCAGTCAGTAAGTATGTCCGTACTGCACGGATGCACAGTCCGTAGAAAATGCGCTCATCTGACCCTAGCCTAACCCCTCTGTGGTATTGTGGAAGAGTGCAGGGGTGGACCATGTGGTCCTTTATTGAAAAGTGTTTTTTTTATCTGGTAATGGGCGTCAGTGCACCCAGATATTGTGCCTTTAATGCCAGGCCATCAAGTATCATCATACAGTAACCCCTCTGTAGTATTGTGGAAGAATGCAGGGGTGAACCTTGCGGTCCTATATTAAAAATATATGCATCTGGTTAAGGCGTCAGTGCACCCAGATATTCTGCCTTTGTTGCAATACTGCCAGGGCAGCAAGTATCATCATAAAGTAACCCCTCTGTGGTATTGTGGAAGAGTGCAGGGTTGGACCCTGCGGTTCAAAAAAATAAAATGATATAAATCTGGCACAGGCGTCAGTGCAGCCAAATATTGTGCCTTTCATGGCAGCAAGTGCCTTCACACCGTAACCCTTTTGTGGTATTGTGGAAGAGTTCAGTGCTGGAGGTTTTGTGAATGCAGAAGAGGACATCCCCTATCTATTCCATTACTTCAGCATCAGGGGATTGATAGCTGCTGATCCAGGACTGATTCATTTTTATAAATGTCAGCCAGTCTACAGAGTCGGTGGACAGACGCACTCTTTTGTCTGTGACAAAACCTCCAGCGGCACTGAACGTCCTTTCGGAAGGCACGCTAGATGAAGGGCAACCTAGTAGCTGCATAGCATATTGGCTAAGTTCTGGCCAGTGATCCAATCTCAACACCCAGTAAGCCAGTGGATCATCTGCTGGAAAGGTATCCAGGTCTGCCCTTGCCCCTAGGTAGTCCTGCACCATATGGTGAAGACGCTGGCAATGGGTGCCTACATTTGACGTCCTTGGGCGTCGTGGACTAAAAAAATTTAAAAAAGCATCAGTCAAGTGGCCCTGGCCTTCACCGCTATTCCTCTGATCACCCGCAGCCTCAGAAGCACATGTGTCAGCACTTGGTAATCTACCAGTGCCTGGAAAGGTGTTACACAAGTGACGCTTTAGAGCGTCCTCAAGTTTTTTCATCCTGTGCTCCCTCTGTGCGGGCAGGATGAGCTCTGCAACTTTCCCCTTGTATCGTGGATCAAGAAGGGTTGCCAACCAGTAATGATCCCTCTCCTTGATAGCACGAATCCTGGGGTCCTTTAGCAGGCTTTGCATCATTAGGGAGCCCATGCAGCGTAAGTTGGAGGTGGCATTAGCTTCCGAGTCTTCCTGGTCAATGAGGATGACCGTATTGTGCACTTCCTCCTCCCAGCCACGCACTAGCCCTTCTGTTTCTGGGCACAAAAAACCCCTACCTTGAGGAATCCCCACCTTCAATGCCCCCACTACTTATATAGTCCTCCTCCTCCTCATCCTCCTCCTGTCTGATCTGAGTAGGACCCGCTGGAATGCTGTCTGTGGAAAGACTGGGGCCTTGAGAGCTAGGGAAGGCCTCCTCTTCCTCCCGCTACTCTGCCTCTAGAGCCACATTTATAATTCCCTGCAGAGTGTGCTCCAGCAGGAACACTAAAGGAATTGTGTCACTGATGCATGCACTGTCCCTGCTCACCATCCTCGTTGCCTCCTCAAATGGTGACAGTACAGTGCATGCATCCTTGATCATCAGCCACTGTGGGGGGGGGGGAAACCAAGTTGACCTGAACCTGTCCTTGTGCCATACTCACACAGGTACTCGTTGACGGCCCTCTGCTGCTTGTGCAGATGCTGCAGCATTGCTAATGTTGAGTTCCACCTGGTGGGCATGTCACATATCAGACGGTTTGTGGGAAGGTGGAATTCTCTTTGAATTTCTGCCAGGCGAACGCTTGCTGGGAATGACCGTCTGAAGTGGCTGCAGACTTTTCTGGCCTGGATGAGAAGCTCTGGCAGCCCAGGGTACTTGGTTAGGAAACGCTGTACCACCAGATTTAGGACGTGTGCTAGGCATGGTACATGCGTCAATTTACCCTTGCGGAGAGAAGGTTGCTGCCATTATCGCAGACGATCATTCCCAGCTCAAGCTGGCGTGGTGTTAACCATCTCTGCACCTGCCCCTGCAGAGCTGACAAAATTTCTGACCCGGTGTGGCTCCTGTCCCCTAAACAAACCAGCTCAAGCACAGTATGGCATCTTTTTGCTTGAGCCATTGCGTAAACCCTGTCAGGCGTTGGTTTAACTGCCACTTCGCCAGAGACAGAGAAGGAGGAGGAGGAGGAGGAAGAGGTGGTGGTGGTGGAGCAGACAGACCTCATACAAGCAGCTTTCTGGAGGCGTGGTGGATGAACAAGCTCCAGCACAGAGCCCCATCTTGGATCCCTCCCAGCTGCAATCAGAGTTACCCAGTGTACCGTGAAGGAAATGTAACGACCCTGTCCATGCTTGCTGGACCACGTGTCTAAAGTCACATGCACCTTGCTGCTGACTGCCTTTCCCAATGACTGGATAACATTGTCTTCCACATGCTGGTATAGTGCTGGAATGGCCTTGCGTGAAAAGTAATGGTGTTTTGGAACCTGCCACTGTGGTACAGCACATTCAGCAAATTCACGGAAGGGAACAGAGTCCACCAGCTGGAAAGGCAGCAGCTGCAATGCGAGTAATTTTGCTAAGCTGGCATTTAGATGCTGTGCTTGGGGATGGTTGGGACTATATTTTTTCTTTCGCTGCAGCAGCTGCGGCAATGTAATCTGACTGCGTAAATCTTCAGCTACTGGGATGATGTCACATTGTGAAGAAGGACCTGCTGGTACATCCATTACTGTAGCCTCATCCCTGTTGGTGGAGGTTGTAGGCAATGACATGGCAGGACATACAGTGTGGGTTGAGACAGATGAGGAGGAGGAGGACCTATGCAAAGTTTTGCACCAACGGGATGTGTGGCACTTGTTCATATGTCGCCTCAAGCACGTGGTACCCAAGTGTCCGGTGTTTATCCCACGCTTCAGCCTCATCTGACATAGATTACAAATAGCAACGGTGGGGTCTGCTGCACATTTCTTAAAGAACTCCCAGACAGCAGAGTTCCTGCATGTGTTCTTTGAGAAACAGCGCTCTGCACCGGAGCAGCTCGTGACATCTGATGCCTTGGACTGTCTAGTGCTACGGTTGGTCACAGAGGATGCTGTGCCTCGTGTTTGCTGTGCCTCCTCCTCCCCCCCTCCTCTTCACTTGATTCCTCAGTTCGATCTGGCACCCAGGTGGAGTCAGTGACCTCATCATCAATGTCATCTTCATCCCCTATCTCCTCGTCACTGGAGCCAACTTGGCAGTATGCTGCAGCTGCTGGGGTAACATGAGTGCCAGTTATTTGTGTGTCATCACTGGCACCCCCTTCCTCTAGGTTGATTATACTCCCTTGTTCAACCTCAGAGATTGAATCAGAGCACTGTACTTGCTGCGCATCCTCAAGCAGCATGTCACTCTCATTGTAGTCAAACAATTCAGCTGACTCCTCCGTGTGTGATAGCGAGGCTACGGCAGGAGTAGCTGTGGACATGGAGGCTGCATTAGATGCTTTGGCAGCTGAGGTGGACTGTAAAGCACTAGAAGCCTGGCTGGCAGAGGACTCGGAGGATGAGGATGGCCTGGTTAGCCCTCTGTATGTAAGTCCTCTGTATGTTGCTGCTGCTTAAGACGGCCAGCACCAGTTAGAAAGGACAAGCGTGCCCCTGCAGAGGATGCACCACGACCAGAGACACAGCCTCCCGACACAGGGGCTGCTTGCCCTCTTATCTGTGTCTGGGAGCGTCTGCCTGTCCTTTTTGTTCTTTCAGACATGGTGAGTGATTTATAGATTAATATATACAGAACTCTGATTCAACTCTGGTATAAAGATTTAAAGAACTCTGGTATAACTAAGTGAGACACACTGATAGCTGGCAGCCAGTGACAAGAGACAGATCACCTCAATTCACAAATGTTTTAAAGAAATTAGTGAGCCCCAAAATAGAGCGTGGTACTGGTTGTGTGACGAGACACAGATCACCTCAATTCACAAGTGTTTTAAAGAAATGAGTGAGCCCAAAAAAAACTTGCTGGCTGTGTGACGAGACACAGAAGATCACTTCAATTCACAAATGTTTTAAATAAATTAGTAAGCCCCAAAATACAGCGTGGTACTGGTTGTGTGACGAGACACAGATCACCTTAATTCACAAGTGTTTTAAAGAAATGAGTGAGCCCCAAAATACTGCGTGGTACTGGTTGTGTGACGAGACACAGATCACCTTAATTCACAAATGTTTTAAAGAAATTAGTGAGCCCCAAATAGATTTGCTGGCACAGTCACAAGATCCAGAAGATCACCTCAATTCACAAATGTTTTAAAGAAAGTTGTAAACCCCAAAAAAACTTGCTGGCACAGTGACAAGATACACATCACCTAAATTCCCTGATATTTGGTAGAAATGAGACCCCCCCCAGACCCCCCCAGTAGCGAGGCAGACCGGCAGTAACAAGACACAACTATCTCCTTTGAAATCTCCTCTGAAATGCGTGCAGAAGCGCTGCGTGGAAACGTTATATAGTGTGCTGCGGGACTTAGCTCTGTGAGCCCATGATTGGCCAAAATTTGCCCAATCAGGACTCTGAGCGGTGATTGGCATAGTGTTGAACCAGTCTTGCACCAGACCTGTGGTCAGGTGCAAGGCTGTAGCCAATTACGAGCTTCAGGCCAGTGGGAAAATGGATTGTGGTCCATTGTGGTCGAACATGCGGCGAACACCAGGAAATGTTCGGTGTTCGCGATCTGCTCGAACAGGCTAAGTTCGGGTCGAACCCCGAACCGTCCGAACCCGAACAGCTCATCCCTAGTCCTGACCAGTGAGCTTACAATCTAATGCACGGATCTCCAACTCTGCCCCCTATATGTTTATTGCCTACAACTCCCAGAATTCTTTGAATACATCAAATAGCCAGAGATTCATGGGAGTTGCAGTTCAGAAACATTTGGGGGGGGGCAGAGTCTGAGATCCCTGATCTAAAGGATTTGATCCAAAAAATGTGTCCTTATTGACCTGTACAAGAAGTTCTTTAGGCAAACATAAAATTAACAAGACGCAGCAGCTGAATTTATTAATATATAGACAGAGTTTTTGGTAAAGAAATAAATTCATTATTTACATTTTCAGCAAATAAAAATATTATAGGTAATAATAAACATTATCGTAAACGGAGACGTTAATGTAACATTATACAGAAAGCTGCAGAGTGTCTTCCCGGTGTAGTTCTTCATTACGGCCAGCACGGTGAGCTGCTCTGAGCTCTGGAATTGAATTTCCCTTACCTGGGGCGGCTTATTGATTAAACTGCACACCCAGCTCTAAATGGAAACTTGGAAATAGCATCAAGACCGCAAAGCGTAATAACTGGTGGAGGATTATGTGTCTCTTCATTTACAAAACGTTATCCCTAAAAGATGATAAAAAGGGAGGGGTAGGGAACCAGAGGGGTTAAATATTAAAGGGATAGTTTACTGAAAAATAGAGTTCGATTTGTTTGCTCATAAATAATTGGACAGATGCTTCTGACACCCTCTGCCCAATTAGGGCCCTTTTACACTCCTCGCGCACTATTTTGTGCATGCGCAAAAACGCATTAACGCGAGGGGAAAACCCTTCGCGCTGAACGTCGTATTACGACGTTCGCACACAAAATACGCGTTAACGTCTAACGCAAGTTACCCTGCGCAAACCCTGCGCGAGTGAAGGTTCGTGCGCGCATCGCATACTTAAGATTGTGAGCGCAAATGCGTTCATGCGCTGGTACGCGGATGGTATTACAATCAATATGCGAACTTTTACGAATGACGTTTGTGTGCATTTTTTTAACGTCTTTTAACCCTTTCACTGCTGAGGCTTTTCCCGCCTCTGTGCTGAGCTCATTTTTACCGATTTTGCTCATCATGTTTAAATGCGTTTTGAAGGCTTATTTTATTATATGACCCAGACATATTATATATCGTTCTTTCCGTCAGACTCGGCAGATTCATAATATGTCATTATTATATGTATACGTCATGACCTGTCTGTATATTATAACAAAAAATGCAATAAAATATGAATTTTCAATAATTTACAACGTGTAAAGTGTTTCTTTTTTACATTTTAACAGGCGAGCAATTGCGGTTCTATTTTGTATGGGGTGCGCTTGTTAAAAAAATTAGAGATGGGGTCTCGTTACATTTTATTTGGGGTAAAATTACGTGATTTTTAACAAACGCACCGCATACAAAAATCATTGGTGCAGCATCATTGTTCACATTATAATTGAAATGGGAACAATATTGCTGCATTAACGAACCAAAAAAAAGAAAAAAAAACTTGTTTATTTTTTTTTTATAATTTTTTTTTCAATATTTTTTTATTTTTATTTTTAATTTTTTTTTAAACTTTTTTCATACTCATGTTTGGTATTGTTGGAACGGCCGATACAACAATATCAAACATTATCCCCTAACTGCCACGGATTGGGAGATAGGGGGTTCATTGGAACCCCCTATCTCCACCATTGGTGGCAGTTAGGGGTTAACTCCAAGACTGGCGTCATCGTGCTATGCACGATGACGCCAGTCCTCAGGGGGCATTCCCGGAAGCTTGGCCGACATCCAAGATGTCGGCCAGCTCCAGGAAAGGATCACGAACCAGCGCTTTTCGGCGCCGATTCGTGATCCAGCCCCCATGGGGTTAATTCCAGGTACCGTTAGGAAGGGCAGGCTGTGCCCTTCCAAACGGTGCCTGTATTCACCCCCGGAACGCTGGCGATCGGGAGGGAGAGAGGTCCGAAGGACCTCCCCCCCCTCCCTTTCAGGCGCCTCCTCCGCACATGCGGGGGGGGGTGTGCCTGAATTAGGTGTCATGGCGCCACCGCGATGACACCTAATTAGGCCGGCGGCGCTTCCGGGTGCTGGGCTGACATCGAGGATGTCAGCCCGCACCGGGGGGCCAAGCGATCGGCCGGAACCCGGCCGATCGCTGGCCCCATAGGGAGGACGTGCTCAGCGCGTCCACCGCAAGGAACGTTACCTCCGGGTTAACAGCGAAGGGGTTAAAAGCTGGTGGTAACAGCAAATCTGAACGTCCTGACCGAAACCAAATGCACCAGCACGAAAAAAAATACAGCAAAGTATAGTTACACATTCTACACATACCCAAACAATAAAATAGAGAAGGTGTGTGTGTTTTTATTGTTGCTGCAGCATATATACTCAGATTGATTTTGACAGGCGCAAAAACGGAACGGGAGACAATTGTGGTTCTTAATTCTGAATAGGGATGAGCTGTTCGGGTTCGGACGGTTCGGAGTTCGACCTGAACTTTGGCAGTTCGAAAGTTCACGAATTTCGAACTTTTTGGGCGTGTTCGGTTCGGGTTCGAAAAAAAAAAAAGAAATTTTGAAAAAAATATAGAAAATGCTTAAAAAAATACTAAAAAATCTAGAAATAAAGAGACTCTTTACTGCAGAATATTATAAGCAACGGTTTATAAGATATTGAGTTAAAAACTAATGTGTACGTGGAAAGATAATCAACTCTAAATGACCTCTGTTCACAAACGAGCATAACACCAGGTGTTTTTAGTCTGGTAATCAATTTGATACATTGTACAATATACTGAGGGTGGGGTGGTGTCTGCTTCTGATTGAGATTTGAGAATTAATTTCCCTAAAACATCCTAATATGCTGCATTTAACTGGTGTTTGAAAAAAATCTAAAGCAATGTTATTTTTCACCTCGGGATTAAACATTCACAGGGTTATTCAGAGAGCGGTGAAAAGCAGGAGAATGACTGGAGAAGTGAAAATTCTAGGTCAAAATAGCCAAACCAGAAAAATTCTCCAATTTATCTCACTTTCCAAATCGGCTATTTGGTCTAGATTGTTCTCTTCTCTTGCCAGTTCTCCTGGCTTTCACCTCTCTCTCAGGGTTGTTCAGAGAAAGGTGAAAACCAGGAGAATGGCAGGAAAAGAAAACAATCTGGACCAAATAGCCGATTTGGAAAGTGAGATAAGGCTAGGGTCAGACTAACGCATTTTTCGCAGCGACCGTCAAAAAGTGCGTCCGAATGCATTGCCGTATTTTTTTCACGGATTGAGTGAAAACGGTCATACGATGCGCATTTTTGTGCGTGATTTTTTACAGATCCAAACCAGGAAACTTTGGGTGTCTGGACGTTATGTTGGCCGGACATGAGCAGGGTCTGACGTCTCAAAATCACGCACACACGCCGCTAGTGGACGCAGCGCACTCTGTACGTCCGTACTAGCGGTTCTGCGTTCTCGAAAAAATGCGTTCATTTTCCACTTGCGTTCCGCAGCCGGACTTTCGTGCGACCGTACTTCGTATATTGGCCGTCATTGCCCGTCATTTGCTGCTAGTGCGGCCGTGATTAAGTGCGCCTAAACGCACGTTAAAAATTCACTAGTCTGACCCTAGCCTAAATGGGAGAATTTTTCTGGTTTGGCTATTTTGACCTAGAATTTTCCATTCTCCAGTCATTCTCCTGCTCTTCACCGCTCTCTGAATAACCCTGACAGGGTTATTCAGAGAAAGGTGAAACTCAGGAGAATGACTGGAGAATGGAAAATTCTAGGTCAAAATAGTCGAACCAGAAAAATTCTCCCATTTATCTCACTTTCCAAATCGGCTTTTTGGTCTAGAAGTTTCCATTCTCCTGCTTTTCACCGCCAAAAAATCTGTAAACTTTTTCTGCGTGTCCGAAAATGTCTCCTCTTTTCATACAGACTGCTGCCCCAAGCAGTTGTTTATGGATAGATTAAAGGAAAAGCATTTACCGTCATTTGAAATGTCATTTTTTGGTTTTTACATATTTCTATATATCCTAGAAATCCGCCACTTCACAGGCAGGTTATGGGGACTTCCTAGGCACGATATTTGAAGGAATTTTTGTTTTTTATTTTTAACCCTTATTTCATGGAAAACTCACTGTCCCTTTAAAAACGTTTTTTTAAAACTTTTTGTCCTTGTTTCCTGTCCCCCAGGGCACTACCCGGACCCCATACACCTTTTATGGCAAATATGTAGCATATATGCCCTCTTGGAGGGCACTCTAAAAAACCGAATTTTCAGCCCAATTGACTTGCATAGGGGTTCGGGTTAGGTCCCGAACAAATGGGAAGTTCGGGTTCGGGCTCGAACCGAACTCGGGGAGTGTTCGGCTCATCCCTAATTCTGAATAGCTGAATCGCGTGAAAAAACAGTCTGCCCACCGATTTCTGCACGCAACGTTAACTTTACGCTCATTTCGCGCGTATTTTTTAAGTGCGATATTTTCGGACGGATGAAAAAATGCGCTCGGATCGTGATGCCAGCGTTAATTTACGCGTGTTAACGTTTAACCCTGCGCTCAAAAAAAATTGCGCTGCCGGAGCGTTTTTGCGCACGGAATGTAATAGAACCCTTAGTTTTTGATTTTTTTTCATCTTTTTAGGTCATTTTACTCTCCATTTGTCTCTCGCAACGCGCAACTACTCCTCTTTGACTCAGGGACACCCAATCCTGGAAGATCCTGAAGCTTTTCTGAGCAATCTGCGCTCCTATGCAAGTTGCATAGTGTAGGATCTGCAGCACTATGGGACTTGCGAACGTTACGTACGCACGTTCGGTAGTGCCTGAATGATGTAGCACAAAATGATAGATCGGAGCTGCGAAATCATGCACAGATCCAATCCATTGGTTTCCTCTTGGGGACTGCTCCATGGTCTCAGAAAGAGTGACGTCGGCACCCACCACACTGCTTCCTTACCTATTTTAGCTTGGGATATCTTTTGGAACTCCTCATTAACCAAACGCTGAGGGGGTCCTGTCTTTCTTCTTCTGTTATGTAGCATTGTTAGCAGGCCGAGCTCTCAATGAAGGATTCAGCCAATCAGATGGCAGACAGTGATTGGATTGTCCAGGGAGCCATGCACAGTACTGTGCATTGATGTCCCAAATTCCGGAAGGCTGTTCAGCACAAGCTGATTGACAGCCTAGCAGGTGGAGGAAAGCCCCCATCTTTAGAAATGTGACAGGTAGAGGGGGAACACTCCCCATGACCGATTAATATTAAGCTGACCCTAGAGTAGAGATATCAGACTCCGACCCTCCAGATGGCCTACAATTCTCAGAATTCTTTGAATGTAATAGATGGCCAGGAAATCATGGGAGTTGTAGTTCAGAAACATCTGAGGGGTCTGCAGTTTGACAGCCCTAGCATAGAGCAGGCTTCAAAATGTCCACTCGCCTGCTCGCATTTGGCGAGTGGAAATTACATGAGGGCGAGTGGGAATGCAGAGGCAGGGCAGGATGAGGGGTTAGGTGGGGCAACTAGTGGCGAGTAACTCTTAAGGCCTGGCTAGTAGCTTGGGACTTGAAATTTTGAGCCCTGGCATAGAGTATCCCGTTACCATAAAGCCAATCAATTTATGGGGTTCACAGACAGGTCCACAGGGAGGCAGGTGGATTTAAACTCTGCTGGGTGGCATAGCACAGCCCACGGCTTTCTGGTAGCTCCTATGGCAAGCCTTCCTTCCCTGTGCTCGATCGCCGTCTTGAGCTTCGGCATTCCCCCTGCAGCCAATGAAGTCGATCGGCCTCGGAAATGGAAGGCCGGCCATAGGAGCTGCACGAAAGCCGAAGAGCGTGCTATGCTGTAGTGCGCCCCGTGCTTTAAGGGGTTAAACAATTCATTCTATGTAAAAACATACGCCCTGATGATATATAAAGCTCATATTGATCTTAAAAGGCCAATTAACTTTCAGAGTTGTCTGTGCAGCTTATCATTAAGGTCCACATGAACGACAACAGCACCAAAACACTGATGGTGGATGAAAGGCAGACGGTGAGGGACGTCCTGGACAACCTCTTCGAGAAAACCCATTGTGATTGCAGCATTGAGTGGTGTTTGTATGAATTGCTGGCCGAGTTACAAATTGGTAAGTGGCACGCCGGATATTGTAAGGTGGGACACTATATTATATACAGAGCCGTAGAGTGACCGCGGAGGGAGCCTGTGGACTATTTGTCCCCAGTGATATGGAACTACGTGCGCATAAATGGTGTCACAAAAAAATCCTGTTTGTTTGCTAAAAAAAACACAATCAGGATTATTCAGAGAGAGGTGAAAAGCAGGAGAATGACTGGAGAATGGAAAATTCTAGGTCAAAAATTCTTCCCTTTATCTCACTTTCCAAATCGGCTATTTTGACCTAGAATTTTCCATTCTCCAGTCATTCTCCTGCTTTTCACCTCTCTCTGAATAAGCCTGAATGTATAGCATGGATAGGAACACTTAACAAAAAGAAAATCAAATGAATAGGTTGAAACATATTGGCAGTGACAGTGTCCCAGGCATTAAGGGGTTAATATGAGATGAACTGGTGAAGGGACAAAAGGAGTTCTAGAGTCAATTAAGACTTAATGGCAGTCTGTGTAATGAATAATCCTCAAAGACATCATAAACATGCATTTTATTCGATTTTTCATACAGGGATATTTATTTATGCCTTTTTCATCTATCGATTGCTTTTCACCCAGACAAACTTAAAGCATTTCAACGGAAAGTTTAAACGAGCAACAATTGCAGTCTTGCGTTAACCACTTGATTACCATGGTTGAGAAAACATGTTCTTCAAAAGCTCCTGCAAGAGCCCAACATTAAGTAAACTGGTGACTGGTCATACTGTGGAGCAGTTCAAAGGAATTTAGTTAACTAGAAATTAAATTAAATTGTGAATGGGCTCCAGAATGTGACCCAAAATTTCCAGCACTTTGGGCTTGGCACCCGAGGTGCTGAAGCAGTTTGCATAGCTTGGAAATCTGTTTATCTTTGACACAAACACTGAGTTCCAGCCTGTATTATTATACATGTAGTAGCACTCTTTGGCCAGCAGGGGGAGCTCTCTGCCTGACAAATAAGCTTACTGACTGTAAAATGTATTTTTTATAAATTACATTAATGTTGTTTATACCGTCTGTAATGGGAAGGTGCTTTTCATGAATCCACTGAGTCCTGGTGATGATTTTAAGGACAACACCTTGGTAGTGATGGGGTTAAACTGCAGTTGCCTGATGTCTTATCTTTGCAGACATATAATATATATGGCACTGGCTTAATTTTGTTTTAGCTGACATCCCATGATGTCGTCCTGGAAACACATGGCGAGGTGGGGTTTAGTGAATCTCACTGCCTCCCTCACTTCTACAGTGAAGCACATCACACCTCGGGATATACGTCTGGGGAATCGAGCCCAGTGGATATAATTGATCAAGGAAGATAAGATATTTTATATGTAGATATTATTCACAGAAAACTACCAGGGTTATTCAAAGAGAATCGAAAAGTCACTGCACCTTCGGTGACATTTCATTCTCTTCAATTCGGTGCGATTTGGCGATCCCATTTTGGTGACCCTGCGGTGTATTCAGCAAGCACCACAGGGCCGTCGTAGTGCAGGGAAAAGCTGCCGAAAAGCTGCCGAACACTCACCGCAAAACCCAGGCGAATGCACACCGAAACCCGCAAAAACATCTGGATTACCCCACCAAAGACGCCGGAGAAACCTGAGCAGAAGCCAATCACAGCGCAGAGCAGTCGCCGGAAAAACCCGACACCGCAGACGAATGGAGTGAAAAAAAAAAACAGTACGCTTGAATGTTTGAAAAGTGAAACTCTGTTTTTGCTATTTGCAAAGAAACTACAGAACGAAAATGTCTGAAATTTCCATATAAAATCCAATGAATGATAATAAAAAGGGCTGTTACAGAAAAAAGAAAAAAACGTTAAAAAACAAATAAAAAAAGGAAAAAAATTTGCAAAAAAATCCTGAAAAATGCCTTAAAAGATCCTAAAAAAATCTATAAATAAAGAGACTTTTTACTGCAGAATATTATAATCAACGGTTTATTAGATATTGAATTAAAACGGGAATATTTTTAACATTGAAGCCTATGGGATTCGCCTGAATAAACCTGACGAATGAAGCAACCGAATGGCAGGGCATTGCGGCAGCTTTTCACTGCTGGTTTTTGTTCTCTGAATAGACAAAGCATTGCTTCTCTATGGGGATTTCACTGCCCTCGAACAGGCACCGTATGTGCAGGCAATTCGCCAACATTTGGCGAACTGCCTGCTCTCTGAATAGCCGAATGGCCAGGAAAGGTAACCGTACGCTGAATTTCACTGTTGGGTTACCTTTCGCCAGCAATTCGGATCTCTTTGAATAACACTGTACGTTTTGATTTTGAGATATCTCATGCAGAAACAAACAACCAAAAAAAATAGTTGAAGACAAATGCCGTTGCTCATGCTAATCCAACACGTTTCATGCAAAGCGACAACCAAAAAATAATACACTATACAGTGGAACGTGTGAGACGGCTGGAAACATTATACCCACAACAGAAAATGTATAATAAGGCAAAATCAAAAAGAATAAATATAAAAAGGCTGCAGATCCTACACATGTCTTTTAGATGATAAATAGCCATTGAACTAATGCCATGAAGAACTATTTATGGAGGTCATTTTGGCTCATGTGACCACATTAACCCTTGCTTTCTTTGTACGCTTCACCCGAGATTAATTGAAAAGTCAGAATCACGATCTATAATTACTCACAAAAACATACGCAAATAGGTTCTTCTTTGATAGAGTCGGAATGCTGTAGGACAGGGGTCAGCTCCTTTCCTCCTCCAGATGTTTTGGAACTACACTTCCCACGATGCTCTGACAACCCAATGACTGCCTGAGCATCAAGGGAGATGTAGCTCCAAAACATCTGGAGGGCCGAGGATGCTGACCCCTGCCTTAGAGAAAAACAAAAATATTCCTTTTTGTATTTCCAAACGCCCCCAACTTAAAACGGGTTCATTTCCAGGAGGAAGCGTTAACCAACCAGTAATACTCATTCCATTTAAACAGAGCGATTCTTCGAAGACCATGAAAACGTCGTTGAAATCCTGTCGGACTGGACAAGAGATAGCGAGAACAAGATTCACTTTTTGCAAAAAAATGAAAAATATGCTGTTTTCAAAAACCCACAGGTAAGATTTACGTTTAAAGACTTTTGCGTTTTTCCCTAAGGATTTTTTTGGATTCCTCTTCTTTTTTATTTCTTGCATTAGCGTTAGAACAAAACGTCACTGTGAAGTGAATGCAGAATCATGTAGCGCCAGCTTTTAGACTAGGGTCAGACTAGCGCATTTTTAATGTGCGTTTAGGTGCACTTTATCACGGCTGCAGTAGCAGCAAATGACTCGCAATATACAAAGTACAGCCGCACGAAAGTCCGGCCGCGCAACGCGAGTGGAAAATGAACGCATTTTTTCAAGAACGCAGAACCGCTAGTACTGACGTACAGAGTGCGCTGCGGCGGCATAGCGGCGTGTGTGCGTGATTAGGAGATGTCAGACGCTGCTAATGTCCAGCCTACATAACGTCCAGACGCAAAAAGAGTTTTATTGACGATCCATAAAAAATCACACACGAAAATGCGCGTTGTCTGACCGTTTTTGCGCATTCTGTGAAAAAATACGTCAATGCGTTCAGACGCACTTTATGACGGTCGCTGCGAATAATGCGTTCGTTTGACCCCTAGAAGGTGCTAAAATTTGGCCGTCCACACGGCTGCGGTATTTAGTGCTAGGACTTTGTAATACTTTACTTATCGAAACGCTAATTAATGATTGCGCTCCCCATGTTAACCCTTTTCCTGCTGCAGGGTGTACTATGCTGTCCCTGCGCCGAGTGGGCCTTGAAGTCACGGAGCAGCTGACTTCAATCGGCCTCCATTGCTCTGCCCACCTGTCGGCGAGCGCCGCTCAAATCAGGCCAATGACACACCACTCGTCAGCTGCGTAGGCGGGGCGGAGGAGGGGTCTGCTGCAGCAGCCGGCAAGTGGTGCGTACTAGTATGACCTGCCGCCGAGCACCACCTGTTTGACATAAAAGGTTTAAGTATAGGATGTGCGAAGTACAGTAAGCTCACGGAAGCTCTACAAAAACCGATGCACTAACAGGGGTAGCATCAGGACTGGAATATGGTGACATTTCGGTGCTTTCTGAATAACCCTTTTTATGTTTTCTGGGCCAGTTAAAATATACATGAACACAGGAGACTGAAAGTAACAAAGTCTTCTTTGATAAGATGTTGCTCGGCTTTCTATTTAATTCGTCATATTTTATATCTTCCATTATGTCTAAAAGCGTGAGTATTTTCCTAAACTTCCCTCTTTTTATCTTCTTTAATAAAGAGCCAAAACTCATTAAGATTTAACTTTTTAATCTTCGTCCAAAGTATCAACCGCTTTCGTAGGGGGGAAAATCTGAGTGAGTTACATCGCTCCCCCATCTGGAGGTCAAACGTTCAAACATACTTTGTTTTGGTTTCTTATTGTTTTGTTATGTTTCGTTTTGGATTTGAAAAACGAGACGAAAGCGTTTCACCTAAAAAGCTATAAGTAGTCCTGGATTTACAGTTCATAAAAGAGCAGGATATAGATTATGTTAAGTAAACGAACTATGAAAATAGCTCGGCTTCCGGCTCCATCTCTGCTACTGATTATGACGGATGCATCTTAAAGAGTCGGAAAGCTCGTGATCAAAGGTGGGCTCGAAATGTTGGTTTGCTTGTTTAGGCATCTGAATGCTGCCTTCAGCAGCTGCTAGTGATCCATCACCGCTAAAAAATGCAATTATGACACTAAAGGAGAAAAGCGAAGGGAGCATATAAGGTCAGTAATGATATTAAGCATCACATCCTCCATGACTCTTCATGTCAGCGCGTTGCCTCCTATCATTCTCAACGTCCACATTGATGTAGCGCTCACCCCCGGAGGAGCCTCTGAATAAACCCAGGATAGTCTCACTGCACTAGGAATTACTATACACCAGCACACTGTTATGGATTTTCTAGGTTATATACTTTACTGTAGCAATAAAGTGGCATTTAATACACGTATACTTTGGAGCACAAGGCAATTAACTTTGAATAATTGACAGGATGCGCAACGCGGGAAAAACATGTGGCGGAAAAGAAACGGTTAATACCCCTCAGTTCGTGAGTTTAAGTCCCGCTCAAGAAGGCTCATAAATTGGTGTCCTAGGGTACCCGGGTACTAGATTCAACTGGCCAGTGAATGAACAAAAATATCTTCGACTTGTCAATGTTGGGGCCCTGTAAATTGAAGCAATCAAGCAAGTGCGCACTTTCTCAGAATCGTAGGCCTTGAGGCCTCTCACCCATCTGGCGAACAATGTGTCCAGAATCAATGACTCGACCAAAGGATCTCTCTCCATCGACTGGAACCCGGTGCCAACGAATCCGCTCTCCTGATGCCTAATCTCCGCAACCGGAACCGATCCCCCGCCTGCACTCCCGTTCGATCTGCAGCCTCCTTACTTGAGGTCCTTCTGGAACATCCTTGTCATCCGAACTGCTCAGCGGAATGTGGTACGCGATGATGCACCCTCCGTCCCCGATCTCCAGCACTGGATACGCCACTGTCCACGCTCCAGCCTGGTTGTGATCCCGGACAGTGTCCTGCATACGTCTCACTCGTCTCTCTGCTCTGCCCATGCCATGCACGAGGCTCCTGATGTCTTTCCTGGTGCCAGCACGCCCACTTCCTGTCATCTCCCCAGAGGTTTCTGGGAGATGGAGTCCTTAAGTCTCTCATAGTCTTTCACATACGTAACGCCATGGCTCCCCCTAAAGGCATAATGCTGCAATTCTCAAAGTCCAATTCAGCACAGCGCTACATAGAAGTTCATTCATTTACTTACTGCTGGACTTTGCACCTTCTGCCGACCCTATTACCCAACAAATGCAGAAAAAAAAGATTGATTACCACCGATGATGGTGTATGGAATGATTGGGCTTTTTTTGTTGCTTACGGTAAAAGTAAAAAAAAATATGGAAAAAACACAAAGAAAAGGGGTGCTAGGTAATTATAGGAAAAAATGGGGAATGAACAATGACCCTGCTATGAGGCAGCTATGTATCAGAGAGGTAAACCCATCAAACCTCTTAAAAAGCACCACGGAAATAGAAACAAAAAGGATACAGCGCCAAACCAACAAGGTAAAAGTGCAGTGCACCCCAAAATAGGAAAAACCATGGATCTTACGCACTTACATGTAATTATACATATATAGACATGAGTGATAATGTGTCAACCCCTAGAGTGTATATAAGACATGCATATAGAGTTACCCTCCATGAAATGCACAGACAGGGTGAATAACATGGGAATATTCCAAAATCCTCAAGGGCATATGTAACACAAAAAGAGAAGAAAAATACACAATCTCGCAACACAGTATATAAATGTGTAGAAGATAAGGGTCTTGTGTTTAACGAACTCACATAGTTCTGAGCCTGTAAGATTAAGGCTCAATTGTGCCGCATTGGGTCCATTCAGGGATGACCCCATCCCTATTTCTCCGTACACCAGCCACGTCCAATGACATGTAAAATGAGAGTACACAAATAATAGCATAACTCTGTATATAAACCATACAGATAGGAGCAAAGTAGATGTTAAACTCACGTGATACTGAGCCTGTAACGATCTCACTGGCTCAGTAAACAGGCTTGTGGTACTTTTAGAGGAATACCAATCCCAAATCCACGGGCAAAAAGCAGGATGCAGAACATATGTAAAAAATTCCTTTAATAAAAAGATATATATAAGGCATATGAACCAAAACGCGTTTCGCATCTAAGCTTCGTCAGCAATCTTTAGCGTAGTCAGCCATGATTTTCAGGGAAGGGGGTTTCTCGCTGGTATATGCTTACAGGGTTATCCAAAGAGATTCGAAAAGTCACCGCACGTTCGGTGACTTTTCGTTCTCTTCAATTCGGTTCCTTTTGCCGATCCCACTTCGGTGACCCTGCGGTGTATTCAGCAAGCACCACAGGGTCTCCGAATTGCAGGGAAAAGCTACCGCAAACCCACCGAAAACTAACCGCAAAACCCACCGAATGCACGCCGAAAACCCGCAAAAACATCTGGATAAACCCGTCGAAAAGCCCGAGCAGGAGCCGATCACACACAGCCGAAGCAGCCGAAGCAGCTGACACCGCAGACGAGGGAGGTGAATAAATTAGCAAAACCGTTTGTATGAATGTGAAAATGAAACGCTGTTTGCAAAGAAACTACTGAGTGAAAATGTCTGAAATTTACACAGGAGGTCCAGGGAATGATAATAAAAAGGGCTGTTACAGAAAAAAATAAGTAACCTGAAAAAAAATAATCGGACTTTTAAAAAAAAAAAAATTCAGAAAAAATGCTTAAAGTATCCTAAAAAATCTATAAATAAAGAGACTCTTTACTGCAGAATTTTATAATGAACGGTTTATTAGATATTGAATTAAAACGGGAATATTTTTAACATTGAAGCCTATGGGATTCTCCTGAATAAATTTGCCGAATTAAACCACCGAATGGCAGGGCATTAGGGGAACCTTTCACTGCTGGTTTGTGTTCTCTGAATAGCCGAAGCAGTGCTTTTTCATGGGGATTTCACTGCCCTCGAACAGGCACCGAACAGGCACCGTATGTTCAGGCAATTCGCTAGGATTTGGCGAATTGCCTGCTCTCTGGATAGCCGAATGGCCAAGAAAGGTAACTGAACACTGAATTTCAGCGTTCAGTTACCTTTCTCAAGCAATTCAGATCTCTTTGGATAACCCTGATAGTGACGCAGCAATACGATGCGAGCTAGAAAAGCCCAGCATTCTGGATCCCACATACTCGATTCCTACATCTGAAGCTGCCCCTGTGTTTAAGACTTCAGTCCCTTAAAATGACACTCTAGCCACACCATGATCACATTTTTGTAATTGGTCATGGCGTGCTTTGTGCGCATTTCCCCAGATGTCCCTGGTTACTCTGGAGGAGTTCCACAGCAGAGGTCTTTACTCCATCATGAAGGCTATCGCATAGATCCAGTTGAAAAGACAATTAAGATCCGGTTACACCAGGCAGGAGGAATTGTGGAGCAAATTTAATGGAAACGGGAATATTTAGGCCACATCACAAGACCACCACAATTATACCTGCCTGGTGTGACTGGATCTTATTTGTCTTAAGGATGGACTGAGGGTGACCAGGGCTGGTAAAGTTTATTGTTTGCCCCTCTATATGACGTGGAGCTGCATTTGGACAGCTTTCCCATGTCAGCATGACCCAAGCTTACCGTACAATGCCAATTGATTGAATGCATCTTAGGTGCTCATGCGCTGCACATCTGAATGAAGGCTCCTCTTGCTTCAGCCTGAAGGAGCACAAGAGAGACCAAGGCAAGATAGAGAAGGTATGTTTTATAAGAGCTACAATATACACAAACACACACACTGCCTAGCCGAAAAAGTCACACGCTCTAATATTTCATTGTGCTGTCTCTTGCTGTGATTCCGGTGCACATTCCCCCTGGCATCGTTTTGAAAAGCTCATGCATTCTCCGTGGCATCTTTTGAAAAGCTCATGCATTCCCCCTGGCATCGTTTTGAAAAACTCATGCATTCTCCGTGGCATCGTTTCGATAAGCTCATGCATTCTCCGTGGCATCGTTTCGATAAGCTCATGCATTCTCCGTGGCATCGTTTCGATAAGCTCATGCATTCTCCGTGGCATCGTTTCGATAAGCTCATGCATTCTCCGTGGCATCGTTTCGATAAGCTCATGCATTCTCCGTGGCATCGTTTCGATAAGCTCATGCATTTTCCGTGGCATCGTTTCGATAAGCTCATGCATTTTCCGTGCATCGTTTCGATAAGCTCATGCATTCTCCGTGGCATCGTTTCGATAAGCTCATGCATTCTCCGTGGCATCGTTTCGATAAGCTCATGCATTCTCCGTGGCATCGTTTCGATAAGCTCATGCATTCTCCGTGGCATCGTTTCGATAAGCTCATGCATTCTCCGTGGCATCTTGTCGATAAACTCATGCATTCTCCGTGGCATCGTTTCGATAAGCTCATGCATTCTCCGTGGCATTGTGTCGATAAGCTCATGCAATGTCACAGCATTTATTTGCGTCCAGAGTGGCATTAATTTGTGGTCAAGATCTTGTATTGATGATGGGAGAGTCGCGGCGCTGAGTAAAGTCTTCTCCAGCACATTATCCCAAAGATTCTCAATGGGGTTAAGGTCTGGACTGTGCGGTGGCCAATCCATGTGTGAAAATGATGTCTCATGCTCCCTGAACCACTCTTGCACAATATGAGCCCGATGAATCCTGGCATTGCCATCAGGGGAGAAAAAAACAACTGATGGAGAAACCTGCTCATTCTGTATATTCAGGGAGTCACATTACCTCATTTTTTGGGCACATAATGTTGCTGAACCTAAACCTGACCAACTGAAACAACCCCAGATCATAACAGGGGCGGATCCAGGGGGGGCAACGGGGCAATTGCCCCCCCCCCCCGAGATTTGAGCCGGGGACCCAGATGCCGGGCAGCGCGGGAGTGCCTGCCCGGTCCTGAAGAGTCCGTCCTGTTAAAGGGAAGCGGCTGCGTGCAGGCGCAGCCGGTCACGTGGTCCGGCTAATCAGGTGGTACTGAGTCTCACTCTCTGTACCACCTGACTGGCCGGACCGCGTGACCTGCGCACGGACGCCACGCAGCCGCATCACCTTCAACAGGATGGACTCTTCAGCACCGGGCAGGCACTCCCGCGCTGCCCGGCATCTGGGTCCCCTCAACCCCTGCCGGAGCTGGAGGCCTGGAGCAATATCCAGGTGAGAGCTGGGCAAATCCATGTGTAAGCTGGGGGCAAATCCATGTGTAAGCTGGGGGCAAATCCATGTGTAAACTGGGGGCAAATCCATGAGCTGGGCAAATCCATGAGCTGGGGCAAATCCATGAGCTGGGGGCAAATCCATGAGCTGGGGGCAAATCCATGTGTAAGCGGGGCAAATCCATGACCTGGGGGCAAATCCATGACCTGGGCAAATCCATGAGCTGGGGGCAAATCCATGACCTGGGGGCAAATCCATGAGCTGGGGGCAAATCCATGACCTGGGGGCAAATCCATGAGCTGGGCAAATCCATGACCTGGGGGCAAATCCATGAGCTGGGCAAATCCATGACCTGGGGGCAAATCCATGAGCTGGGCAAATCCATGAGCTGGGGGCAAATCCATGAGCTGGGGGCAAATCCATGAGCTGGGGGCAAATCCATGACCTGGGGGCAAATCCATGAGCTGGGGGCAAATCCATGACCTGGGCAAATCCATGAGCTGGGGGCAAATCCATGTGTGAGCTGGGGGCAAATCCATGTGTGAGCTGGGGCAAATCCATGTGTGAGCTGGGGCAAATCCATGAGCTGGGGCAAATCCATGAGCTGGGGCAAATCCATGTGTGAGCTGGGGCAAATCCATGTGTGAGCTGGGGCAAATCCATGAGCTGGGGCAAATCCATGAGCTGGGGGCAAATCCATGTGTGAGCTGGGGGCTCTCTGCTCCTCTAGATTGTAAAATCCGGGGTGCCCTCTGCTCCTCTAGATTGTAAGCTCCTGGGTGTCCTCTGCTCCTCTAGATTGTAAGCTCCTGGGTGCCCTCTGCTCCTCTAGATTGTAAACTCCTGGGTGCCCTCTGCTCCTCTAGATTGTAAGCTCCTGGCTGCCCTCTGCTTTTCTGGATTGTAAGCTCCTGTGAGCCGGGCCCTCTGCTCCTCTAGATTGTAAGCTCCTGTGAGCCGGGCCCTCTGCTCCTCTAGATTGTAAGCTCCTGTGAGCCGGACCCTCTGCTCCTCTAGATTGTAAGCTCCTGTGAGCCGGACCCTCTGCTCCTCTAGATTGTAAGCTCCCGTGAGCCGGACCCTCTGCTCCTCTAGATTGTAAGCTCCCGTGAGCCGGACCCTCTGCTCCTCTAGATTGTAAGCTCCTGTGAGCCGGACCCTCTGCTCCTCTAGATTGTAAGCTCCTGTGAGCCGGACCCTCTGCTCCTCTAGATTGTAAGCTCCTGTGAGCCGGGCCCTCTGCTCCTCTAGATTGTAAACTCCTGTGAGCCGGGCCCTCTGTAAATTCTCGTGAGTCGGGCTCTCTGCTAAAACACCTTATTTTCTGTCAGTGCCCCTCCCGAGACTAGTCTCTGGATCCGCCCCTGGATCATAACAGGCTTGTATGGGAGGTGGTGACTTAATTTTGGCCCAGCAGTGTGTGTGTGTATATATCACTGGTGGATCCAGGGAGGAGACACAGGGGGCAATTTCCCCCCCCCCACCCCGAGCTGAAATCCCATTGTATGTGATACAGGGGACGTCTGAAAGCCTGTATCTCTGGTTCCACCTAAAGAGATGAAAGATTCTGACTTTTCTAATGATACCAAGCAAGACTATGTACAAAGTAAAAAAAAAAACGCATAAGAAAATAGTGTGTTTTTTTTCTAGATTTTGTTTAAAATTGTGGATTTCCTTGGGAAAATGCAGGATGGGAAGTGATATGGCTCAGAAGCAAAGGGGTTAACTTCTATGTATCAAATTTCTGGTGTTGACTTGACAAGACTATTTGCTGGATAAACTCAAAATACTGTATATAAACCTCTATAATCTGTATATAGTATGTGTATCTGTATATGGAAGAATCTGGTGTATGTATGGGTGTGTATAGCTATGTATGTGTCTTTTGAATGCATGCCAATGGGTGTGTGGGTGTTTATATACAGCTATGTATGAGTGTGTATATAAAAGTGTGTATGAGTGTGTAAAAAAAAAAAAATGAGGAACCTCCAGATATATAGAGGGAGTGCCGGAAGAATTGTAGACAAATTAAGATTGTGTAAACACGGTGATGCCACAAAGTCACCTGATAAAAAAATAACCAAAGCCTCATCATAGCATCATTAATGATGTCAACCAACCTAAGAGTGAAAACTGCGCAGACATGTGTATATATATATATATATATATATATACTGGTATATAAAAGGATATAACCAGATATAGCCAGTGGGAGTCATGGTTGGGGGGTTGTGAGACATGACCAAAATCCTTCCGTGTCTGAGATTTGTATATGTGGAACCTCACAGTGTTGAGGTCCAGGGCCAGGAAATCCATCCAAACAATTTAGGCTAGGGTCAAACGAACGCATTATTCGCAGCGACCGTCAAAAAGTGCGTCCGAACGCATTGATGTATTTTTCACAGAATGCGCGAAAACGGTCAGACGACGCGCATTTTCGTGCGTGATTTTGTACGGATCGTCAATAAAACACTTTTTGCGTCTGGACGTTATGTAGGCTGGACATTAGCAGCGTCTGACGTCTCCTAATCACGCAAACACGCCGCTATGCCGCAGCTGCGCACTCAGTACATCAGTACTAGCGGTTCAGCGTTCTCGAAAAAATGCGTTCATTTTCCAGTTGTGTTGCGCGGCCGGACTTTCGTGCGGCCGGACTTCGTATATTGGCCGTCATTGCTTGTCATTTGCTGCTACTGCGGCTGTAATTAAGTGCGCCTAAACCAGGGCCGGCCCGACGATGGAGCAGAGTGGAGCGCTTTCTCCAGGAGCCGAAAATTTGCGCTGCCCGACCCGCCATCGCCGCTGCACTATTTGTAGATACATTGATACATTGATACATTGAGGCAGTGTGGCCGCGCCTCCTCTGTTCGCATGCGTCCAGACGGGAGCGCTGGATTCAGACGCGTGGCAGGCAGCCCGGTACAGCGTCTGTCTGCTGCTCCCGCTGGGCCCTGGACCAGCCAGCTTACCTGTCAGCTGGTGAGTATGTGCCAGCCGGGGGGGGGATCGCGAGATCGCGGCTGGCTGGTGTATAGAACCCCAGGCAAGCGTCAGATACTCATGCTGGCGCCCGCACGTAGGAGGGAAAAACACGCGGCCGCTGGCAGAATCTTCTCAGGGGGAGCAGACAGGAGCTGGGGGGAAAATATACCCATATGAACTGGGGGGGCAAATATACCCATGTGAGCTGGTCTGGGGGCAAATATACCCATGTGAGAGCTGGTCTGGAGGCAAATATTCCCATGTGAGAGCTGGTCTGGGGGCTCTGATACGCTCATACACCACACATTGCTGTGAGGTTTATTGCTGTGGAGCTCTATGATGCACTCATACATGTCACGTGTTTGTATTTTTTTTCGGGGGGGGGGCAGCATTTCCTCCTTCGCTCCAGGCAGCACAGTGACTTGGGCCGGCCCTGGCCTAAACGCACGTTAAAAATGCGTTCGTCTGACCCCAGCCTAAGATGTCATTACGTCCACAATGCATTGTTACAGAGCAAAACGCTAGAGATTGCTACATGATGTGTGTGATATGTTTTATGGAAGCAGCAGGCGCTGCGACAGCTGCAAATAATCAGAGAGATGATTTGAAAGAATAACTAACATTTCCATGTGAACGGATCAACATTAAGATAAAATTGCTGAGGTATATAATCCAGAGACATATACACAATGTTACAGTAATGGAGCTAAACGCCAACATGAGTAAATGATTCCCTCGTTTCACGGCTCACTTATAATTATTATGGTAATTATATAACCAGTGAAATATGACCACACGTATAGGGAGTCTTTCCATGAAAACCATGTACCCAGGTGATTAATCCGAGAGAGTAAAGAGACGTCTGTGTCCCAGAGAGTAAAGAGACGTCTGTGTCCCAGAAAGTAGAGAGACGTCTGTGCCCCAGATAGTAAAGAGACGTCTGTGCCCCAGATAGTAAAGAGACGTCTGTGTCCCAGAGAGTAAAGAGACGTCTGTGTCCCAGAGAGTAGAGAGACGTCTGTGTCCCAGAGAGTAGAGAGACGTCTGTGTCCCAGAGAGTAGAGAGACGTCTGTGTCCCAGAGAGTAAGAGACGTCTGTGTCCCAGAGAGTAGAGAGACGTCTGTGTCCCAGAGAGTAGAGAGACGTCTGTGTCCCAGAGAGTAGAGAGACGTCTGTGTCCCAGAGAGTAAAGAGACGTCTGTGTCCCAGAAAGTAGAGAGATGTCTGTGCCCCAGAGAGTAAAGAGACGTCTGTGCCCCAGAGACTAGAGAGACGTCTGTGCCCCAGATAGTAAAGAGACGTCTGTGTCCCAGAGAGTAAAGAGACGTCTGTGTCCCAGAGAGTAAAGAGACGTCTGTGTCCCAGAGAGTAAAGAGACGTCTGTGTCCCAGAGAGTAAAGAGACGTCTGTGTCCCAGAGAGTAAAGAGACGTCTGTGTCCCAGAGAGTAAAGAGACGTCTGTGTCCCAGAGAGTAAAGAAACGTCTGTGTCCCAGAAAGTAAAGAGACATCTGTGCCCCAGATAGTAAAGAGACGTCTGTGCCCAGGGAGTAGAGAGATGTCTGTGTCCCAGAGAATAAAGAGACGTCTGTGTCCCAGAGAGTAAAGAGACGTCTGTGTCCCAGAGAGTAAAGAGACGTCGGTGCCCCAGAGAGTAAAGAGACGTCTGTGTCCCAGAGAGTAGAGAGACGTCTGTGTCCCAGAGAGTAGAGAGACGTCTGTGTCCCAGAGAGTAAAGAGACGTCTGTGCCCCAGAGAGTAGAGAGACGGCTGTGTCCCAGAGAGTAAAGAAACGTCTGTGTCCCAGAGAGTAAAGAGACGTCTGTGCCCCAGAGAGTAAAGAGACGTCTGTGTCCCAGAGAGTAAAGAGACGTCTGTGTCCCAGAGAGTAAAGAGACGTCTGTGTCCCAGAGAGTAAAGAAACGTCTGTGTCCCAGAGAGTAAAGAGACGTCTGTGTCCCAGAGAGTAAAGAGATGTCTGTGTCCCAGAGAGTAAAGAGACGTCTGTGTCCCAGAGAGTAAAGAAACGTCTGTGTCCCAGAAAGTAAAGAGACATCTGTGCCCCAGATAGTAAAGAGATGTCTGTGTCCCAGAGAGTAAAGAGACGTCGGGGCCCCAGAGAGTAAAGAGACGTCGGTGCCCCAGCGAGTAAAGAGACGTCTGTGTCCCAGCGAGTAAAGAGACGTCTGTGCCCCAGAGAGTAGAGAGATGTCTGTGCCCAGAGAGTAGAGAGACGTCTGTGTCCCAGCGAGTAAAGAGACGTCTGTGCCCCAGAGAGTAGAGAGACGTCTGTGCCCCAGAGAGTAGAGAGATGTTGGTGCCCAGAGAGTAGAGAGACATCTGTGTCCCAGAGAGTAGAGAGATGTCTGTGCCCAGAGAGTAGAGAGACGTCTGTGTCCCAGCGAGTAAAGAGACGTCTGTGTCCCAGAGAGTAAAGAGACGTCTGTGCCCCAGAGAGTAGAGAGATGTCTGTGCCCAGAGAGTAGAGAGACGTCTGTGTCCCAGCGAGTAAAGAGACGTCTGTGTCCCAGAGAGTAAAGAGACGTCTGTGTCCCAGAAAGTAGAGAGATGTCTGTGCCCCAGAGAGTAAAGAGACGTCTGTGTCCCAGAAAGTAGAGAGACGTCTGTGCCCCAGATAGTAAAGAGACGTCTGTGCCCCAGATAGTAAAGAGACGTCTGTGCCCCAGTGAGTAGAGAGATGTCTGTGTCCCAGAGAGTAAAGAGACGTCTGTGTCCCAGAGAGTAAAGAGACGTCTGTGCCCAGAGAGTAAAGAGACGTCTGTGCCCCAGAGAGTAGAGAGATGTCTGTGCCCAGAGAGTAGAGAGACGTCTGTGTCCCAGAGAGTAAAGAGACGTCTGTGCCCAGAGAGTAAAGAGATGTCTGTGCCCCAGAGAGTAGAGAGATGTTGGTGCCCAGAGAGTAGAGAGACATCTGTGTCCCAGAGAGTAAAGAGACGTCTGTGCCCCAGAGAGTAGAGAGATGTCTGTGCCCAGAGAGTAGAGAGACGTCTGTGTCCCAGCGAGTAAAGAGACGTCTGTGCCCCAGAGAGTAAAGAGACGTCTGTGCCCAGAGAGTAAAGAGACGTCTGTGTCCCAGCGAGTAAAGAGACGTCTGTGCCCCAGAGAGTAGAGAGACGTCTGTGCCCCAGAGAGTAGAGAGATGTTGGTGCCCAGAGAGTAGAGAGACATCTGTGTCCCAGAGAGTAGAGAGACGTCTGTGTCCCAGAGAGTAAAGAGACGTCTGTGTGCCAGCGAGTAAAGAGACGTCTGTGCCCCAGAGAGTAGAGAGATGTTGGTGCCCAGAGAGTAGAGAGACATCTGTGTCCCCAGAGAGTAGAGAGACGTCTGTGTCCCAGCAAGTAAAGAGACGTCTGTATCCCAGCGAGTAAAGAGACGTCTGTGCCCCAGAGAGTAGAGAGACGTCTGTGCCCAGAGAGTAGAGAGACGTTGGTGCCTCAGAGAGTAAAGGGACGTCTGTGTCCCAGTGAGTAAAGAGATGTCTGTGCCCCAGAGAGTAGAGAGATGTTGGTGCCCAGAGAGTAGAGAGACATCTGTGTCCCAGAGAGTAGAGAGACGTCTGTGTCCCAGCAAGTAAAGAGACGTCTGTATCCCAGCGAGTAAAGAGACGTCTGTGCCCCAGAGAGTAGAGAGACGTCTGTGCCCAGAGAGTAGAGAGACGTTGGTGCCTCAGAGAGTAAAGGGACCTCTGTGTACCAGACAGCAAAGAGACGTCTCTGCTTCAGAGTAAAGAGATGTCTGTGCCACAGAGTAGATGACTTTACCCAAGAGTAAACAGACGTCTGTCTCCCAGAGAGTAAATAGACGTTAATGTCCCAGATGCACAATTTGAGACGTTTTCTTGCATTCCAGCACGCCGTCGCTCAATCTCTCCCAGAACGACCCAATGTCAAAGTCATGCTTGGCTCTATGGAGTCCCATGGACTCCACGAGCCGATATTAGCTGCCCAATGCCGGTATCTGTTTGTGACTTCCAAATCGTTTTGACTTAAGACACCAATACCATGGCCGGGTTGCAATACACCTGGTGACAGCGAGCCGGGGTATCAGTTTGCACCAATTTTTCTACCCTAGTGGCTCTCCATTACTGGGAACAGTGGAATAGGGCCCTCTGGATCTGGCCGCTTAGCCCGTGCATTTGCTTTGGCTTTCCATCTTGTTACTTCATAGCATAACTAAGATATGACACAACTGAAGGTACAGAAGGACTAAAAAATACTGTAATAATGAACCTCCAAACCACATTGTGAACATCGCCAATAAAGTATCTCATATCTATGTAAATGCCGTATCATATCAATGGATGGTGTCTGTGTGAAATAAGTTGTGTTGATTTAACAAGAATTAAGGACCTTTAAACGATTAATTAATTATAGCTTAAGGCATCTAGACTTTTAGAACATTCTAACCTAACCCTACTTGAATGCTTTCCTGAGTGACATGGTAGGTATCTTTATTTATATTGGTGCTTGTTATATGTTGTTGTCTGTGAAGACACTGTTGACTCACATGCAAGTGTTTCATTTTTAAGTTTGTTTGGTTTGATTTCTAGAATTTCTACATGGCCCGGAAAGGAAGCAGCGACTTGAAGGATATGAATGAGAAAAATAAAATATCTCTCCTGGAGGTGAGAAACACTATAATTAGAGGTTCATGAGTTTATTTCCGAAACACTTAGGGCCATATTACAAAGTTGGTGCTAACTTAACCAGAGCTGTTGTAAATCTAATAACTCCAAAGAGTAAGGGCTACATTACATATATCACGATAAAACGGGGACGCAAAAGGAGTAAAACCTGCGACTGCAGGTTTCTCCTTTGTGCCCCCCTTTTAGCACAATATTACAATGCAGGCGCTTAAAAAGCTGCCTGCATTGTTAATGGGCGCTAAGCGCCGCCGCGCGCATCCTCTCCATGGAATCCATAGGACCCCATTGAGCAGACAGCAGTGGTCACATGACCTGCCAGATCTCGCCTTCAGAGATCCGGCAGGTCGGCGTAGTGATCCACAGGAGGAGACTAGGGGACTTTTCCCCCCAGTCTCTCCCTGCTCCCGCCAGACAGAGGAGGCAGTTGGAACCACGGTCCACGCCGCGGGATAGGAGGTGAGTATCTGACTTTTCTTGGGGGGGGATACTGCTGGTACTGACAGATTCTGCAGCAGCGGAATCCATTAGCACCAAGTCCTGGCTGTGGTTAACTTGTTGCTAACCGCAGCTGGACATTAATTTGCGTTAGCATATTGTAATCCTAATGCAAATTAACTCTTTGCGCTCCCCATGCTAAGTATAGGGAGTGCAAAGTACAGTAACCTCGCGCAGTACAGCGCAAGATACCGAACGGTAATGGGTTTCTTAACCTGTTAGCGTTTGGATTGTAATATGGTTATGGGTGGCCCGCGTTAGGGCCGCCAGGGCTAACGTTAACGTTCACGCAGGTGAGCGCTAACATTAGCAACAAGTATGTAAGGTAGCCCTTAAAATGAAGATACATTGATTCATTACAGGGAATAGGTCTAAGGGATGAGTTCTCAAAGGGATCTCCCAATTCCTGGTGTAGAAGAGTCTGCAGATACACAGCAAAAAGGAAAAATTCTCATTTAATTCAAGCACCTAGAAAAATGTGGTGACATCCTTTATTCTCTGCAACCAAAAAGGAATTACTCAAAATGTTCAATCTCATAAAATAGGAAATTTTTAAATCAGGCTTATATTTAGAAATATAATTAGGATTATCTGTAGGGTTAGTGTTAGGGGCAGGTTTAGGATTAGCAGTTGGAGTAGTGTTAGTGTTAGGGGTAGGGATAGAATTAAGAGTAGGGTTAGTATTAGGGGTACAGTTAAGGGCAGGGTTAGCATTAAGGTTAGGATTAGTGATAGGGTTAGTGTTAGGTGTAAGGTTAGTGTTAGGGATAGAATTAAGAGAAGGGTTAGGGGTAGAGTTAGGGTCAGGGGTAGGATTAGCATTAAGGGTAGGGTTTGGATTAGGCATAGAGTTAGGATTAGTGATAGGGTTAGTGTTAGGTGTAAGGTTAGTGTTAGGGATAGAATTAAGAGAATGGTTAGTGTTAGGGGTAGAGTTAAGGGCAGGGTTAGCATTAAGGTTAGGATTAGTGATAGGGTTAGTGTTAGGTGTAAGGTTAGTGTTAGGGGTAGAGTTACGGTCAGTGGTAGGGTTAGCATTAAGGTTAGGATTAGTGATAGGGTTAGTGTTAGGGGTAGGGATAGAATTAAGAGAAGGGTTAGTGTTAGGTGTAAGGTTAGTGTTAGGGGTAGAGTTACGGTCAGTGGTAGGGTTAGCATTAAGGGTAGGGTTTGGATTAGGGATAGAGTTAGGATTAGTGATAGGGTTAGTGTTAGGGGCAGGTTTAGGATTAGCAGTTGGAGTAGTGTTAGTGTTAGGGGTAGAGTTAAGGCAGGGTTAGCATTAAGGGTAGGGTTTGGATTAGGGATAGAGTTAGGATTAGTGATAGGGTTAGTGTTAGGGGTAGAGTTAAGGGCAGGGTTAGCATTAAGGTTAGGATTAGTGATAGGGTTAGTGTTAGGTGTAAGGTTAGTGTTAGGGATAGAATTAAGAGAAGGGTTAGTGTTAGGGGTAGAGTTAGGGTCAGTGGTAGGGTTAGCATTAAGGGTAGGGTTTGGATTAGGGATAGAGTTAGGATTAGTGGTAGGGTTGTCCATGCTCCTTCACCCTGTGACCCCCTCAGTAATGCACGGACAATGCATAGATAATAAATCACATGTGCTTAAGCTGAGCTATGGATAAGTAGTTCAGCTCTACGGTGCCCACATCATAGGTGGCCGCCGTGGGCTTCCCCATAATATTTTGCTCATGTTCTGTCAGATCAGACAAATGTTATGTGCATGTGGTGACGCGCGGACAGCCAAGTTTACATCAAACAGCTGATTTCACATCACCGGAAGTGACGGAATTGCCTGATCTGATGCATTGTCTGATCTGACAGAACACCGCCATTGACTAAAGATACTTTGAAATCTCCACCTTGCTGATTTAATAATAATATTTCGAATGGATTCCTATTTTAGTAACATTCATGGTTCACAGAATGTAAGGCTGTGCAAAGCTCACACATCCAATAAAGATCTGGAATATACCCTGTATCGCTCCTGTTGGGATAACGTGATGATATACAGGGTAATTCAAAGAGATCCGAATTGCTTGTGAAAGGTAACCGAATGCTGAAAATCAGCGTTCGCCTACCTTTCTTGGCCATTCGTCTATCCAGAGAGCAGGCAATTCGCCAAGTCCTGGCGAATTGCCTGCGCATACGGTGCCTGTTTGAGGGCAGTGAAATCCCCATGAAAAAGCACTGCTTCGTCTATTCAGAGAACACAAACCAGCAGTGAAAGGTTCCTGAAATGCCCTGCCATTCGGTGGATTCATGCGGCAGATTTATTCAGGCGAATCCCATAGGCTTCAATGTTAAAAATATTCCGGTTTTAATTCAATATCTAATAAACCGTTCATTATAAAATTCTGCAGCAAAAAGTCTCTTTATTTATCAATTTTTTAGGATATTTTAAGCATTTTTCGGGATTTTTTGTTTTTTAAAAAAAGAAGTCCGATTTTTTTTTTTTTTTTAAGTTTACTTATTTTTTCTGTAACAACCCTTTTTATTATCATTCCCTGGACCTCATATGTAAATTTCAGACATTTTCGCTCAGTAGTTTCTTTGCAAACAGCGTTTCACTTTTCAATCATTCAAGCAAACAGTTTCCTAATTTATTCACTTCACTCTGTCTGCGGTGTCGGCTTTTTCTGGTGGCTTCGCTGCGTGTGATCGGCTCCTGCTCGGGTTTTTCCGTGGTTTTCAGTGGGTTAATCCAGATGTTTTTGCGGGTTTTCGGCGTGCATTCGCCGGTTTTTGCGGATAGTTTTCGTCGGGTTTGCAGCAGCTTTTCCCTGCAATTCGGAGACCCTGTGGTGTTTGCTGAATACACCGCAGGGTCACCGAAATGGGATCGGCAAAAGGAACCGAATTGAAGAGAACGAAAAGTCACCGAATGTGCAGTGACTTTTCGATTCTCTTTGAAATACCCTGTTAATGGACAAAAAATTATTTAATAAAAATGGCATCTCTGTCGACACTGGGAAATTGTATCATAAGTGAAGTGTAACATTGTATCCGCTCCGGAAATGGAGAAGATTAACAGGAGAAGCCGCTCGCAGAAATCCAGCAGTAAAAACACAAAAGGAAGGATTCTTGTTATTGTACTGGGCTCTGATTAGATGATTTTTTTGGAGTATTCAGGGTTTTCATGTTATATCAGAAACAGAAGACTTGGAACAAGAACAGAGGAGGTCAGCAAAGCTAATTTAGGAAACAAGGCAAATATAGAACTTTTCAAAGGACTAAGTTTGTTTTCTGTAATAAAAGCTTTCAGACGTTGTAATTCAGATCCAAAGTTTTACATATGCTGAAGACACAGATAATGAGGGATCGTTATATTGCATCGAACACGTGAGAACAAGGTGAAATGAAGAAAAAAAACTTTCCAAAACATTTCCCCACTAAAAAAATCTCAGCACGCGGAAAGTGAAATGCCTCAGCAATGACGGGGTTAACTTCTATGTATCTAACCCCTGGAGTTGACTTGACAAGACTATTTACAGGATACAATAAAAATCTATAAACCTCTATAGTTTGTCCGTCCCTGTTACTGACACTTTAGCCAAAATTGGTAGAGCGCCCCCCCCCCGATCCTTGTGTCTGGATCCACCCCTGCTGTAATGTAGACGTGTGCACGGTGAAAGGATTTGAAACAAATTTTGTTCATGTAGCCATTCGCTTCATCCATTAAATTCAGTTGGGAGAAACCGAATGGCGGAACGCGTTGTATCTGCCCGTAGACACAAAAATATTTTTCTAGTGTGATATAAAGTCAAAGAAAAGTATAAACATAGTAAATGCTTTGTGTTCTTCTCTTGACATGTAGCAAAGCTTCTGCGGATCGTCCGTCGTGGTGCCAGAGATTGAAGGGGCTCTTTATTTGAAAGAAGACGGCAAGAAGTCTTGGAAAAAGCGATACTTTCTCCTGAGGGCTTCTGGGATTTATTATGTACCTAAAGGCAAAACCAAGGTCAGTGAGGTAGAGGGAAAGCATTCCAGAATAAAAGCCATCCCAAAAAGGTAGACGTAAAGAACTCCCAGGGTGAGCACCGCTACCTGAGCGCAGCTCCTCTTACCGTGCCACTTGTGTAAATATTTGGATTCAGGATTTCAGATCCTTTTTGGATCCTTTCGGTTCTCTGCGTGTTTTGTGTGCAGACATAATACTATTAAGGTTAATTTCAACCAAAACACTTTACGTTGACGTTTGACTGATGAATGGGAGTTCATTTCCCAGACTCCCCTGTGAAATGGAAGTAAACTTTTCACGGGGGGTTCAGACATCGCTCACATATAAAGCAGCTGCGGTATGCTCCTGTCACGGGTAATATATATAAATATATAGGAACAGAACGGGCGAACCAGCTATTTGTGGGGAATGCAAAGGGAGATTCCCTGGTTTTAGAGCAAAAGATGGAATTCCGGGATGGAATTTGTGAACTTTTACATTTTAGCTAAGGAGAACTTTTTCTTCCAAAATACGAATAAAAAGTGACTTTTTTTTATTAAATTAAACCAAATCCGCTGAGCGGAGGTCCCACATTATACACAGCCCGGCCCAAAAACTAACACACTGTAATATTTGGTCCGCGTCGCCTTTTGCTGTGATTCCAGCACTCATCCGCCGTGGCGTCGTGTCGCTAAACTCATGCAATGTCACAGCATTTACTTGCGTCCAGAGCGGCATTAATTTGTGACCAAGATCTTGTATTGATGATGGGAGAGTCGCAGCGCTGCGTAAAGTCTTCTCCAGCACATTATCCCAAAGATTCTCAATGGGGTTAAGGTCTGGACTGTGTGGTGGCCAATCCATGTGTGAAAATGATGTCTCATGCTCCCTGAACCACTCTTGCACAATTTGAGCCCGATGAATCCTGGCATTGCCATCTTGGAATATGCCCACTGTGCCATCAGGGAGAGAAAAAAAAAACAATGATGGAAAAACCTGCTCATTCAGTATATTCAGGGAGTCACATGACCTCTTTTTATGCTGAAACATATTAATCACTGCAGTAATTATCCAACAGAAGGCTCTCACCTACAGTATCTGCTTACCGTTAAATACAGGTGGTGACTTGTTTTGCCAGGCATTGTATGCTATGTATGTTATGGTAATGGTCATTATAGATCGTTTTCATATTCCATTATTTATTTTCACAGATATTTTGCATTGTCATAATGCTGTGATAACGTTTGTGTCCAACGAAGCCAACCAGAGGCATATTTTGGAATTAAATTGTCAAAATTATTCTAGGTGATAAAATTTCAAATTCTGTTATTTTTGCCTTAAAATTTGCAATTCCCTTATAATTTTTCCACCAACTTACTGATCGGTGAGAAAACCGTGTCTTGTGTTGTTTGACATCACAGAGGAAATAATAAAGCAGTGAAAAAAAGCGAATCGGAACCCAAGACTCGACCCACGGCCAGGCGACAAAAATGGAAATCCAGCCCCTCATTAGAATTTTTAAATTTACGAAGTTGTTTGTGATCATAAACAAAGGTCATGTTCCATGAAACATTGAGTGGCTCATCCTCTGAGCAAGAGGTCTTCAAAAGAGCATGGTCCATGAAATCCCTTTCATGGAGTTTCATTTCTGACAGATCAAAAGAGTTTGAAATCCTGGACCTTGATTCCAGTGAGGCTTTTACCATTAACGAGGGAGCCAAGTCTAACGGCTGAACTCGTAACTCTTAATGGCTCACCCGATATTCCAAGAGGAGCTTCGACAGGAGAAGTTAGGAGAAGTATTGGGAGCCGGTGAATAACGAGCAATGCTGGCTCCCAAGAGCTCGTTCTAATTGAATTTGCAACTGGAAGATCACTTAACAACTCCAAATAACTTCTAAAACGTATCCCACTGTGAAGATGAAGGAACAAGCTTCAGCCTCTTGCGAAAAGAGAAAGACATGGAGAGAAACATGCAGTAACACGTAATCCTTCAAAACCACGTACAGGAAAGTGTGGTGCTGCTGCCGGTATTAAGTTGTGGCTCTGCATAATTCGGCAACCATTAATGCAGCTGACTTGGAATTGAGCCATTAGGAGTAAGCACTTAAGATAAAATGGATCTTAAATTAGTACATAATGCATTTCCGGGAAATGTAAAGGGCATGTTATGTGAGCATGTGCACATTGGCTGCGATAACCCTTCAGGGGATGCATCAGTTTTAAAGATCAATATAATGAGATATCACAGACAGTACATGCCAGGTTCTAGCGCAGGGTGCCGCCACGTTTCACCCTCTGTGTGCAGTGCTTGCTGTAGGCTGTTGTGTAGTGTTGCGCGTTTGACCCTCAGCTCTGTTGTAGTCACTCAATAAGGCAGACAGACTGGACGAAAGGAAATTCAGCCTAAAGCATAGGAAGGGTTATTTTACGGTCAGAACAATAAAGCTGTGGAATTCTCTGCCTGTTGAGGTGGTTGGGTCAGAGACTGTACAGACTTTTAAAAAATGACTGGATGACTTCCTGCAGACACAGAATATTAAGGGTTATAATATTTAATATGTGGGTAAAAGCTTCTTGATCCAAGGGGAAATCTGACTGCCATTCTGGGGTCAAGATGGAATTTTTCCCCAGTTTGTTGCATATTGGTGAGCATTTCAGACTGGGTTTTTTGCCTCTTTTTGGATCAACAGCAGTAGGTGTTGTGTGAGAGGCTGAACCCGATGGACCCATGTCTTTTTTCAGCCTATGTAACTATGTAGTAGTGGAGGGTCATCCTATAGGATGGTCCTCTTCACAGAACAAAATGAAAGCAAGGCAAGGCGCCCATGGGCCCACCCAGAAGATGTAGAATTATACTACCACCTTAGAAGCCCTTTTCCATGGTGGATGCTAACATGGAGACGGTAAGCAGGATAATTTGAGCTTGCAGATTTTCCCTTACTGTCTTCATGTCAACATCATATTCCAGGGAAGGTGCTATCTCAGCACCTTGCCTCATATCTCAGTGCTAACCTCCCTGATACCTGCAGTAGCACTTCCACGCCACCGCGAGGATAAGCTCATGGAGTCCATAGGACTCCATGAAGACTTGCGCTTCCGGGCCGCGAGCTCTGCATGACCTCGCTCTCAAAAGATCACGCAGCAATGCAAATTGATCGCAGAGAGAGACTAGGAACTATTTGATCCCAGTCTCACTCTGCGGCCGGCAAGAAGAAGCAGTGGATCGGGCGTTTGTAAAATCGTTTAACACCACCTTACCACCACACCACTCCCCATGTTAAGTATAGGAGACGCTGAAGTACAGTAAGCTCGTGCAAGCTGCGAGGCACAAATCTTTTTCACCCAATTGTAGAGCCAAGATCGAAATATCGATGCATATTAGATGTTACACTTACTAATCCATATCAAGACGCTACATTAGAACCAGCTGTTGGGTGCTCCAAGAATTCCGGTAGGCCAACTCCAAAATCGAACTTAAAATGAAGAATACCGGCACTGTACTTGGCACTAAAAAAAATAGCAGCTTTTACTGAAAGAATCTTTGTCGCAACAATTCGGCAGCAAATGTGGCCTTTGTCAAGCGCTATAAAGCCCACACTTACTGGCCGAATCTTTGCTACCAAGGTTCGTTTACTATAAGCTGCTATTTTTTGCCACCAAGTAGAGTGCAGGTATCCCTTATTTTCCTCGAACTCCTGTCTGAGCCGTCTGAGCCTGCGGGATGCAAATACTCAGGTGAGTCATGGCAAAATATTTTAGAAATGTGCATTCGTTTCGGAAAGATTTGGAATTTGTAACGAAATTTGATAATTCGTAGTTCAGAAGTACATCCGAATAACGAATCGATACGATACAAATTCGAAACGAAACAAAATGGTATATAACGAATTTATTTCATTTTACACTGTTTTATCCTCATAAAAGAAAAATTTTAATAACTGATATCAACTATTGAATCTGAAATGAACTATCAAATTGATATCAACTATCGAATTGATCTTAACTTACAATACGGGTAATAGTCAGCAAAGGACTTTATGAAACAAATTAATTTTGTTTCACTGTTTAATTTGACTCAAATACTAAATCTGTGACACAGCTTAAAATTTAACCCCAGCTTTTCTTTTAACAGCAGAATTTGATTAATTGGGGTTTCATTTAGTGATCCGAAATTCGAATTGATATCAGCTATCGAATTGATATATGAAATTCGAATCGATACGAAAAACAAAATGAAACAAAATATGAAACGAAATTAGTTACGAAATTCCGAAAACGAAATTATTTAAAGACGTAACGAAACTGAACGAAACAAATTATTTAGCCATGCACATCCCTAAAATATTTACCCAAATTTTCCCGTAAAAACACTAACACAAAGATTTGGATAATTCTCTTTTAAATTAGCCCAATTCTGGGGGGGGGGGGGGCGACAGGTTCCCATTAACAGCTGGCACCAAATTTTAGTCTTTGCAGATCCCTATTGATGGCTGAGTCGGAAAATGGCCTCTATATGGGCATCTCGCTCATTTTTTTATTACGGTATATTTGTTCTTGTCGGCCTCCATATTTCTAGCCAACCCAGCACTGGATATTTGTTTTACTTAACCAGCATAATGATCCATCCAGCTATTTATAAGTGGATTGAGTGCAATGCAAAACGAGCTGTCAATATGCAGACATATGATATATCATTAGCGGGAAATGCACACGTGACACACAATAGCACCGTATTGATTTTCTTCCCTTTTCATACACATCAGAAATCCGTCTGTTCACTAGAACAACTTTAAACAGGTTCATTATTTCTGCCAATCATCAGAGAATCAAATATTAAATAGCAAATTGATCAACCATAACAGGACTGCTTGCTATTAAGAGGCATCGCACGCAACGCTTCTTTTATTTATTTATTTATTTCCTTTGGGTGGGGTCGGCTGTAAAGCTCAAGGTTTATTTATTTATTTTTGCACGTCTTGTTTTTTTTTTTTTTTTTTAAACGTTGAAAAACGATGCAGTGCAAAATAGCTGCATCAAAACAGCTCCTAGGTACCCGTTATCTCAAGTTGCCATAGCAACCTCCCGACGAACAAAAAAAAAAAAAAAAGAGAGAAAACCTTCGGAAGAAAAAAAAAACCCACAGCGACGGAGGAGAGAGAGAAAAAAAAAGGTGGAATATAATAGACAATCTAACCTTTCCCTGTAATTCGAAACAGAAAAATCTATTTATTTTTTTTGACAAAAAAAAAAAACATATTCCAGCACCCTGAAAAAATACAGTTTTGACAAATATATATATATATATAAAAGCCAATAGGACGGTTTGTTTCTTTTTATTTTTTTTTTATATAATTGCTGTAATTTTTACATTTACGGAGAAAAAAAAAAAAAAAAAGGGAAGCAGACACATGAACTCCAAGAAGCCCTGCCAGGCAGTCTCTTTGTTTTCTGCACCGTTCACAATATCCTAAGGTAAGTTACCATTGCATTATGTACAGAATAGACGACACGGCAGAACAATAGGGAAAATGTCCTTTTCTATAGATTTTGTAAAAGGCTCGTTAATGTTTTTCTCACCGACACATTATGTTGTAGAATGCTGGAAATTCTGGAAATGGACAGGAAATATCCATAATCCATCACAATTCCGGGTGTTTTTTTATTTTATTTATTTTAATAAAGGGTAGCACGGGAGAGAGGATTTAAAACCTTCTTGTTGCAGGAAAACAATGCATGGAATGTGTTACAGAAAATGATATTTCAGGAACCCTGTGCTGGAACGTGTCTGTCTGGCAGCATATTATGCTTTTTTTTTTAAATTTAAAATACTGGTTTAAAATGACATAAATCCATGTTTTTATTCCAGACCTCTCGAGACTTGGCTTGCTTTATCCAGTTTGAAAATGTGAATGTTTATTACGGCATACAATATAAAGTGAAATACAAAGCTCCCACCGATCACTGCTTTGTCCTGAAGGTATGTTATTTATGTTCGATCCAAGCATTAAGCACATAGCTGTAAATTGCAGTGTCTTTTATGTGTTTATTTACATTTTTTTTGTATCATTTTATGGCTCTTTCATTGTTGATAAAGTTAATTTCTACATGAAAATTTTTTTTTAAAAACAACCTATGTATCTTTGCAATGGTTGAACGTGAATGGCTGGTACTGGAAGCATAGGGGCTATTGGCCCCTCGACCACTAGCCTACAGGGCCACAGCCTCCATTTATCATTCTAATGCTGCAGCACGGTAATATGTTTTTTACATGATTTACGTTTTATTGCGTCCTGGTCGCAGCATGTCAGTACACACAGTGTGTTCATTTTACATATTTTACCATAAAATCATGAACGGGGTGGCATGAGGCTCCGCTGATCCAGACATTTGTATTTGCCACCTAGGTGACTTGTTAAATAGTGGACTGATGCATTCTTATATGGTTTCCAGCTCTATATAAGAGTTTGGGGTTTTACACGGCCGATATCTGCGAACTACATTTCCCATGATGCCCAGCCTCTCCAGATATAGTTACAGTTACAAGTATTTATAAAGCGCTAGCAAGTTCCGTAGCGCATGTACAATAGCTTAGCTCCAAGGGGAAATTGGTTCAAAGGCACCTACAAGACCAACATTGGCCATCACGGCGATGCAACCAAAATTGTGCAAGGACAATGGGCTCTATTCTGGCTGAACTGGTAAAACAGAGCTGCCAATGGCAAATTCCGGCCCGAGACTTTAACCATTAGGGGCTCCCTATTCCTGGCTATTACCAGTCTACTGGTTAAAACTGGGGTGGAGAGAAGTAGAGGGGTTAATCGCTAACCACTTCTTACCCCCTTCCACACACACTCCCAGTTTATCTCGAGTGTCCATTACTCTTGTCCCTTGACCCAGTGCCGCGCTCTCTAGGAGCGGCTCCAAGGTGACTTCTCTTAGATTGTAAACTTGCGAGCAGGGTCCTCTCTCCTACTGTTCTCTGTGTTTCACTTGTATGCATATTTTAAATTCTGTCTCACCCATTGTACAGCGCTACGGAACTTGTTAGTGCTTTATAAATACTTGTAACTGCAACTTCAAGTAACGGTGGTGTGTTGAAGCGGCCAAGGGGTGGATACCTGCTCAAGTACATTGAGAGCCATTGACTACTCAAGAAATGAAATATTCCTGACCAAACGCCCAGAATGTCGATCATCTCAATTCGAGTAGAAAAACGATGAGGAGACCGGGCACTCCAATCAAAAACGTGGCTTTATTGCATGTTCGCAACACCATCAGCAACAACATTTTGACTGTCTCGCAGCCATCGTCAAGCATAAAACTAGACTTAACGGATGCTGCTAGACAGACAAAATGTTGTCGTTGTTGGTGTTTGAGCTCCCAATAAAGCCACATTTGATTGGAGAGTCCGATCTCCTTATTGTTTTTCTACGGTTGTGAACTGGCCACTCTGGAGCCTATGAGCACCCGCTGACACCCATTATTTAACTACAGGACAGTAAGTGCATTACCCTTTCTAGTAATTCTAGACAGCTCAGTTTGAGTGACAGCTTTCTGGGCGATCCAGTCATCTCTATAGGCAGTCAGATTGTCTATACGTCTACAGGCCACCATACAGAATATCCAACCAATTACACACTGTCAGACTGTCCAACAAATTATGGACTAATAGTTTGTCCAACTACAGGCTACAACTGTCCCGTCCTACAACTTAAATAGTCTAATAATAAACTACAGGATGTCAGACTTTCCATTCCATTACTGGAGGTAAAGACGTCAAACTATAGATTGCCCCAAAACCCAGGGCAGCCATCAGAGGTGACAGCCCATGATATGTTAAGGGACCCAGTGGCTCCTGGCCCTTGCTAAGCCCTTTACAGCTTGTCTAAGTGCCACAAATGTAAGGGCTCCTCCATGCCACTCAGGACAGGATAGCACGAAAGTTCCCAGTGGGGCCCATCAGAGCACTCTGAGTCATTCCTGAAAGAATGATTAGTATGGCTTGCACCAGGCACGGGTGTTGACTGAATGCTAGCCCACCAGATCACTAGGGAATATGTTTTATCTTCTTTTTGGACCACCAGGTATTTAGCCCACTCTCTGCAAAATAAGGTAAGCCGAAGAGGAGGCAAAATGTTTATTTCTTATCTTACTGAAATGGGCAGTTGAGTACAGAGGTCACCAACCATTGGTGCAGTAAGGGGCACCAAGATTTCTGATGGCGTCCTGCCAATGCCTACAGACGTTCAGACCATCCTCCCTATTAGGAACTGTCACTAAAACTAATAGATACATTCTCTCAGACAATCGACTCAATGCAGTCTATCCAACCAATTACAGACCTTAAGACTGTCCGAAAACTCGCAGGCTTTAAGAACGCCCAACCACGATGGCGAGGCTGTCAAACTGTCAAACTACTATTTGTAGGCTGTCAGATCAGTACGCCTACCGACCAGGTACAAAAATCTGCTCTCTCCTCTGTGTTGACTAAATATAATAGAATATGCAAACGTTCAGTTTCCTTGGCAACTGGTAGCATGAAAACAGAGTGGGTAGAAACTGAAACAGAAAAAAAAAAAAAGCTTATGGATTGCAGAAAAAAATAAGGGAAGAAGCAGCCATGGAGACATAATGACAGGTACATTTCACCTCCTTCTTCCCCTTCCATAGCTAAAGGTGACATGGCTTTAGTGACATATGTATGTAAGGAGTAACCAGTTAAGGTCATTAAGATGATGTCGCGGAGCTCTGCTTTATCAGTGTGAGTGTCTTTGCACATATTATTCAATGCTATTTCTGGTGCCTTCATGATTAATCATCACGCATATGTAATTGCTGTCTTTCTTCTGACATTATCGCAGCATCCGCAGATTCAAAAGGAATCCCAATACATTAAGTATCTATGCTGTGAAGATCCCTGGGTTCTTCATCAGTGGGTTACTGGGATTAGAATAGCCAAGGTAAGCTTCATGTTTCCCCGTTGTTGAGTTTGTTTCTTCAATAAGACGTCTGTGTATAGAATTTTGTTGCCTGTGTTAGTTTTTGTGAAAGAGCTTTCGTAGGAGAAATCACACTTCTAATTGGAAATTTAAATACAGTTAGAAAGCGGATAATTCCGTGTGTCACTTTGACCCCTGGATCTCAAACTAGTCATCGAATATTTGGGGATTTCACAACTCAATTTCAAAGGTGTGGCTAATAGAATCTGAAGATCAAGCATATGTTGCACCCAGCAAAAAATCCACCAGTTGGCGTGCACATGCTTCCAATTCCAGAATACTTCAGAAATAAATAGTTTTGACACAGTGGTCTTTGTCAAGTGACTTGACAAAGACCACTGTGTCGAAATGTTGTCCTTTGCTGCTCACTGTGGAATAAAACCCTTTTTACTTTACCACATTAAGGAGGCGTTAATAGAATCTGGGCACTTCATCAGAGTCATGGGCTTCATTTAATCTATCGGCCGACATTTCGGAAAAATGCTGGCTGCTTGAGGCCCATATTTATTTATATATTTTTTATATCAGCTTAATCAATTGAAAAATATCATTCATAGCCAAGAGTGGAAAAATGATGCTGTCCAAATAAAAGCAAACCGGTAAAATGTCCAAAAAAAAAAAAGGATTATTTTTGGCCAGCATCGTACAGATTTGTGTCTGTAAACATGTTTTTTTAGAATGGTTTTGAAAAAATTCTCTCTTATGCACTGTTTCCCCACCTAAAAATCCATTGAGCAACACAATTCAGCATCTGAAAATGTTTGTAAATTGCCAATAAATTTGAATTGAAACGCTAAAACCAATATTTCCATGAAAAAGTACCGCCGTGAAAGCCAATATTTGAGATGAATTTTTATTGAGAATCAAAATGTCCATTTTTGAATGTCCTGAACTGAAAAGTGGCCGACAATCTGCTGAAAAAAGTGTTGCTATTGGGCCGAATTAGATCGAGCCCTTGGTTTGAACACCACTGATTTACACCCCTATTTCACACATTATAGGGGTTCCTTTCCAACCACCTCTCTATCACTGAAAGAACAGAGGATTTAGCTTGGTGAACTTCAGGAAACTACAGTGGATAAAAGACCTTGAACCTACACTGAATTCTCTGTTGAGAGAACGGCCACCATGGGTCTTCATAATATTCATCATTCTTTTTGCCACAGTTTCCCTCGAAGGGATCCAGCGTAGTTTTAAATGGGTTTTCTCCAATGTCGTCTCTGCAAAACTTATTGACAGGTCTGTTCACTAAAGGTGACACTCAGGAGAATTGGCAGAAGAGAACAATCTTCTAGACCAAATATCCGATTTGGAAAGTGAGATAAATGGGAGAATTTTTCTGGTTTGGTTATTTCAACCTAGAATTTTCACTTCTCCTGCCAATTCTCCTGAGTTTCACCTTTAGGCTCGGGTCAGATGAGCGCAGTGTTAACGTCCGTGTTGCCCGTACATAAGTACGTCCGTGATAGCATACAATTGTGTTAAATGGAGCCCCACACACGAAGTACGTCCGCACAGAAGTGCGGACGCATGACGGATGCGGCAAACGGACGCAGGTAAGGCAATACTGCTAAAACGGACGTGCAGAGTGCGCCACGTCCGCATAGCTTTGTGTGTGAGTGATGGAACGTGGTCAGACGGACTGCATTTATACGTCCAGCATTTTTGACCGCCAAAATGGTTTTTTCATTTTAATTTATTTTCCCTCCTGCATCCGTCAAAAATAACATCAGTCACAAAAGCGGACTGTGTGGCCACTACTGCGTCTTCCGTCAAAAAGTGCGTCCGTACTGCACGGGCGCACAGTCCGTAGAAAACACGCTCGTCTGACCCTAGCCTTAGTGAATAGACTTGTTAGTGTATATTTCACTGTAGTTTCCACTGGTGTGTCATTCGAGGTTGTGTAGCGTCGGTTTAACCCTTGTTTTTAGGTTTGTTTCGCAAATAATGGTAGAACAAGTCTACACCTGGCTTGAAATAAGCCCCAAGTATTATATATATAAAAATAGGTGTGATAATTAATACTGATTCATTTCTGAAGCTTATGTTGACAAACACATATCTCGTGCCGCATGACGGTTATCAGAATCAATGATACGAGCTCCTGTATGAAGAGCCTGGCGACTTTATTCACGATGTTACAGATACCTTGTAAGTGTCCAGGCTATTGAAAGAAATATGAGGGACCAATTATTCTCATATCACAGTGAAGCTTCTCCTGCTGCTGTGCGAATTTCAGTTTTATAAAAGGCCAAACGCAGCGCGTTTGTCGCTGTTGCTACAAAGGAAATTTTCGCCGGTGTTTGCAACTTCGTCAAACATCGCTGTTTGCTGAATAAACCACTACGTCTTCTCTAACTTTTTTCTTTTGTTGACGTTTTATACCGTATGCAAATCATGAGCCAATCTTTACTTTCAGATATTTTTAACATCAATGACGGAGTGACATGTTGTTTTCTTTTGTCCCGTTTAACAGTATGGAAAGGCTTTCTATGACAACTATACGACAGCTGTACAAAGAGCGGGTTTAGCATCCCACTGGTCGACTCTCAGCAATTCAACAGTAGCAACAGCAGCAGGTAAAAAACACAGTATGGAAATGCAAAATATATATATATATAAGAGATATATAGAAGGTTTATTATTGCAGAAGCCTCTTGCACATCACAGCAGTTCAAAGAACCGCATCCCAGAGCCCCAGTGCTACATTCCCCATATGCTACAGGATACCAGCAACTCCTTTCAAAAAATGCAAAACCAATGCAAAAAATGCTGCAAGACCCAAGAAAATATACAAAGTGCATAGAGTGGCCGCACTCAAAAAATTTAAAATACTATTTCATTAATGGCAAAAGTTAAAACATAGTTACCGACGCTCCCAAGCGAGTCGAACGTCGGTAACTATGTTTTAACTTTTGACATTAATAAAATTGTATTTTTAATTTTTTGAGTGCGGCCACTCTTTGGACTTATATATATATATATTACAGAATCCATTGCTAAACCTTCTGAAAATCATCACAGAATGCAAGAGGCACACATTAATGTATTGGGAAACCAATATGACAACCCGATAGCATAAAATATTAAGAAAAAAACATTTCTGTCTTAATATGTATTTCTATATATTTCTCCTATTAGACCACAGAGTGACTGGGGCTAAAAAGCTCCCCAGGAAGGGGGTGGGGAGATGGGCAGAACCCAGGAGATGTGCCCCTTACAAACAGTATGCATAGGGCTAACTGTACATAGTTACACAGGCTGAGAAAAGACATGCGTCCATTGAGTTCAGCCTTTCACACCTCACCTACTGCTGTTGATCCAAAAGAACAAAAAATACCCAGTCTGAAGCGCTCGCCAATATGCAACACACTGGGAAAAAAATCCTTCTTGACCCCAGATGATGGTCAGATTTCTCCTTGGATCAAGAAGCTTTTACCCACATATTAAATATTATAACCCTTACTATTATGTTTTTACAGGAAGTCATCCAGCCATTGTTTAAAAGTCTGTACAGGCTCTGACCCAACCACCTCAACAGGCAGAGAATTCCACAGCTTTATTGCTCTCAATGTAGAAAACGAAACAACTTTGCTATGCTTTAGGCTGAATTTCCTTTCGTCCAGTCTAAATGGGTGACCCCGTGTCCTGTGTATAGTCCCATTAATGAATAGGTTTCCAGACAATGATTTATAATGGCCCATATATATTTATATAAAGTTATAAGATCCCCTCTAAGGCCCCCATATATATTTATATAAAGTTATAAGATCCCCTCTAAGGCCCCGTATATATTTATATAAAGTTATAAGATCCCCTCTAAGGCCCCATATATATTTATATAAAGTTATCAGATCCTCTCTAAGGCCCCGTATATATTTATATCAATTTAGCAGATCCCCTCTATGACCCCGTATATATTTATATAAATTTATCAGATCCCCTCTAAGGCCCCGCATATATTTATATAAAGTTATCAGATCCCCTCTAAGGCCCCGCATATATTTATATAAAGTTATCAGATCCCCTCTAAGGCCCCATATATATTTATATAAGGTTATCAGATCCCCTCTAAGGCCCCATATATATTTATATAAAGTTATCAGATCCCCTCTAAGGCCCCGTATATAATTATATAAAGTTATCAGAACCCTTCTAAGGCCCCGTATATATTTATATAAAGTTATAAGATCCCCTCTAAGGCCCCCGTATATATTTATATAAAGTTATAAGATCCCCTCTAAGGCCCCGCATATATTTATATAAAGTTATCAGATCCCCTCTAAGGCCCCATGTATATTTATATAAAGTTATCAGATCCCCTCTAAGGCCCCGTATATATTTATATAAAGTTATCAGATCCCCTCTAAGGCCCCGCATATATTTATATAAAGTTATCAGATCCCCTCTAAGGCCCCGTATATATTTATATAAAGTTATCAGAACCCTTCTAAGGCCCCGTATATCTATACTATAAAAGAGTAAGGCTTGGCGTGTCCGTCGCCAAGCCTTACTCTGCGCATGCGCGCGCAACCAGCGGCGGTTGGTTGCGCGCGCATGCAACCGCCGCGGCACGAGCCGGCTGTCGGCTCGCCGCGGCGGTTACAAGATGCACACAGCAGCCGGTAGAGGCTGCGCTCGCAGCCTCTACCCGGCTGCCGCGCGCATCCAACCCCGAGCGGCGAAGGGAAAGGTCCCTCCGCCGCTCGGGGCTTGGATGCGCGTGGCAGCCGGGTAGAGGCTGCGCTCGCAGCCTCTACCCGGCTGCCGAGCGCATCCGAGCGGCGCCGGGGAAGTGAAAGTTTCCCCACTTCCGCTCTTTGAAGGACCCAAGCCCCGGTCACGTGACCGCGGCTTGGGTCCTTCAAAGACTGGAAGTGGGGACACTTTCACTTCCCCGGCGCCGCTCGGAAAGGTAAGTATGGCGCCGAGCTCATGGGGCGGCTGTCCGAATGCCGATAGAGCATTCGAACAGCCGCCCCATGTCTGGTCTGGGGTCTGAGCTGGGGCATATCCATGAGAGCTTGGGGGGCAATATCCATGAGCTGGGGGGCAGTATCCAGGAGCTGGGGGCAATATCCATGAGCTGGGGGGCAGTATCCATGAGAGCTTGGGGGGCAATATCCATGAGCTATGGGGCAATATCCATGAGAGCTTGGGGGGCAATATCCATGAGAGCTTGGGGGGCAATATCCATGAGCTGGGGGGCAATATCCATGAGTGCTGCGGGGCAATATCCAGGAGCTGGGGGGCAATATCCATGAGCTGGGGGCAATATCCACGAGCTGGGGGCAATATCCATGAGCTGGGGGCAGTATCCACGAGCTGGGGGCAGTATCCACGAGCTGGGGGGCAGTATCCACGAGCTGGGGGACAGTATCCACGTGCTGGGGCATATATCCACGTGCTGGGGCATATATCCACGTGCTGGGGCAATATCCACGAGCTGGGGCAGTATCCACGAGCTGGGGCATATATCCACGAGCTGGGGCAATATCCACGAGCTGGGGCAGTATCCACGTGCTGGGGCATATATCCACGTGCTGGGGCATATATCCACGTGCTGGGGCATATATCCACGTGCTGGAGCAGTATCCAGGAGCTGGGGGGGCAATATCCAGGAGCTGGGACAGTATCCACGTGCTGGGGCATATATCCACGTGCTGGGGCAGTATCCACGAGCTGGGGCAGTATCCACGAGCTGGGGCAATATCCACGAGCTGGGGCAGTATATCCACGAGCTGGGGCAATATCCACGAGCTGGGGCAGTATATCCACGAGCTGGGGCAGTATCCACGAGCTGGGGCAATATCCACGAGCTGGGGCATATATCCATGAGCTGGGGCAGTATATCCACAATAGACTGCCCTCTGGGCAGGCTTTCCACCTTGTATTTATATAAAGTTATAAGATCCGTGTAAGGCCCCGCATATATTTATATAAAGTTATCAGATCCCTGTAAGGTGTCGTTTTTCTAAACTGTAGACAAGCTTGAGGAGAAACATAGGAAGGGTTTAGGGTCTATAGCTAAAGCTATTGTGCTCACCAGGTATTTGCCAGCCGAAGTGCCATAAAAATGCTGGCTGTTGCCCCTCCTGATGCACTGTTCAGGTGGTCGCCCTTCTGGTCTCCCCCTCGGTTCGCTGCTGCTTGTAACAGCTGCCTTTCATCAATCAAATTTGACTTTCATAGGCTTGACAGATGCCTAATCTTTCGTTTCTAGCTCGGTTATAATAAAAACAAAACATTCAACCATCTGTTTATCGGATTCTTCTCTAGGACCATGAATTAGTGAAAAGTATGTTTTTATTGGGTGCAGACATTCCACTAATTAATTGTCACGGAAAAGCATTACGTGAATGAAAATCAAATGGAACTGACGAAAGGTGACCTGTCTCCAATAGATCTACCTGTGAGAACATATACAGGCTTTTTCTACACGCAATACATTTATTAAAATGAAATTAAATAAACTTGGGGCAGATACACATGTATTACGATTAATTACCATCGCTATTATATTAACCCCTTCACTGCTGAGCCATTTCACGTCTTAAAAAAACACGTTTTCCTTTTTCATTATTATTATTTTATTTATTTTTTTTCTTTACTTTAAACATGGTCATGTTTGGTATCATTGGAAAAGCCATGCTCTGGACCTTTCTAATGATACAAGACATGACCCTGCTAGCTGCCAACAGTCGGGAGATATCAGGGTTTAAAGGAACCCCCTATCTTTCCTTAGGAGTCAATGAGGACGTTCCCCACACAGTTTATTCGCTTGTTTCCCTTTTTCTGATTACTTTCTATTGTGGACATAGAAATAGGACATTATCACAAGTTGATTTCTTGTAAAAAAAAAAATATATATAAAAATTTTAAATAAAAAAAAAACATTGCAGGTGGAAAAACATTATAAACAAGGTTTTGGGTCCAGCCTTTAAACCAGTGGTTCCAACCGCGGTCCTCAAGTACCCCCAACAGGCCAGATTTTAAGTATTACCTTGGGGAAATAAAGACTGAATCCTGTAATCACTGAGCAGCAAATCAGATCACCTGTGCTGTGCTTCAGATATCCTGCAAACCTGACCTGTTAGGGGTACTTGAGGACCGCGGTTTGGAACCACTGTTCTAAGCAAACAGCACACATTATCAAACGTACAAATTTGTACGTTGCAATTTCTATCTATACTTTGCTTCTGTTCTTTGCTGAGGCGAGGAGGGGCCGCGTCACGTTTGGGTCTGTATAGGAAAGTCACAAGGGGATGTTGCCCTGTGTTGTATTTTTTCAAGCTTACATGTTAAGTTATAGGTGACCATTGCATATGGAGTGTATGGATGTGTTGGAAATTCGTGTTTTTACTTTTTTCACAGCAGGTAACGGACAGGTTTGTCAGAATCCACCACCTATCAGTTGTAGTTTTTCCGATGCGTGGAAACGTGCCGAGGCAACCCAGGTATAGACGACGTAGTAACGCTTTTAACAAAATGTGTATATATATAAAAAAATCTGCCTTCCGTTAACAAAATGTACAAAAGGAGACGTTGAGAGTTTTTTCAGTCAACAAGGTTTAATTTCTACTTGCCATTTGCAACAAGGCAATGGGACATATTTTGCCCTATTTATATTTAACCCCTTCACTACCAAGTGATTTTCCAAAAAACCATTGTCAGAATCTAGCGTTTTTTTGTAAGATAATTTTTAATTAACCATAATGTAAGAAATATTTGAGCTTATACCTATTGTATTTCTTACTGTAAATAACCTATTTTTGGCCAGTAGATGGCGCCATCTACTGCCAAATTGAGTTACAGCCGTTTGAGCGGCAGGTCTATTGTCTTCTTTTTCTCCCTGCATCGGCTGCTGAAAGCCCGATATTTCAGAGCTTTAAATGGACAAAAATTTATAAAAAAAAAAAAAAAAAACGGGGGGAAAAAACAAATAATTGGGCAGAGGCTGTCAGCAGCATCTGCTCAATTATTTAAGGGCTAAAACAGGGAACTCAGTTCCTTTAATGAATTTCACTTGATCCCACTCACCTCTGGAGAGACTCCTCTCTTTCTTGGAGAGTTTTAATGAATCTAGTTTATTGGATTCCTCCCAAGACTAGGAATGAAGAGGTCAGTCTAAGATATGTGACAATAGATTTTGTTTATTTCGTTGTAAAAAGTCCTATAATTCACCAATTACTTTGCTCACATATGTTTTTCTTATATTTTAGGATAACAAACCAGATGAGGTGAAAAAGGTTGAACCGAAAATACCAATTTCTAAGGTAAAACAGCCTCCACCTGCACCTGCCAGAGCATCTTCCAGTAAACCTAGCTCTGATCAACCGCCTGCTCTGCCAAGCAAGATGAATTTTGCAATCCCACCACCGCCACCATCCCCAGCATCGGAAACGCTGCAGGTTGATGATGATTTTCTACCCCCTCCTCCTCCGGAATTTCTCGACTCCCCTCCTGACTTCCTACCCCCACCTCCCCCTGCCTTCTCTTGTGATTCGACCTTTCCTCCACCTCCGCTATCACCAGAACCGCAGATCTTCAGTGCTCCTTCCCCACCGCCTCCTCCACCCATCTTCAACGCCAACAAACCCCAACTGCCGGCAAAAAAGCAGCCGCCCAACCCTCCAAAAAGACAGACCAACCCAGGACTCGCTACTGCTGACCAGCACCAGAATAAAACCAATGCCAACGGGGCCGCCACGGGCGGGGAGCCAGATTTCATGTCTGATTTGATGAAAGCATTACAAAAGAAGAAGACTTCTTAGACTCTGAGTGCAACCAAAGCTAAGAATTGGAATTCAACCGTGTTGCACCAACTGGTTTTAGCCCTTTGAGTATCAGAGATGTCCATGGGACTCAACGCTGGGTGGACCCTTTTACACCATATGGGAACGTACCAGATTACCTTTCTATGGACAGACTCTAATATGAATGAAGTCCTGAAGTTTGGAGATATATATATATATATATGACTGCCACAAAGTAACAACTTGATTTAACATGACTTAATATCAATTTTTTAGCATGACAAAGGTAAACCAATGCCGTGGAGATCAACTGTATCAATAAATGAGGATTAAATTCTGATAATATTGCATTGCTAGAGTAATAATGTCTGTTTAATAGCACAATTTAGCTTTCCTTTTCTAAACGTGTGCATGTTTTTTAACTGATATTAAATAAATATCTTTAGTGTTTAATTTACATGAAAATAAAAAAAAATCAGTCATGTTGTCATGACTTTCAGGCCGTCTACTTTACCGTTACGAGGGGTGGGAACAAGAAAACGAACATAAAAGAGGTTATTCACGAAGCACCGAAATTTTCAGTGATTTCATTTCGCCAACCCTTCGGTGAATACACTATTCAAAGCAGGGTCACCGTAGTGCAACGAAGATGGAGTCGTCGAAGACCGCCGAACTGCAAAAATAAATCAAAAGAAGAGGAACTCTCCTAATGTCCCAATAGGTGTTTAAACCAATAAAAATGTAACGTGTAAATAATAAAAAAGGTTCTTTAAAAAATAATAAAAAGGTCTGTTACAGAATGGAAAAAAAAATTGGAATAAAAAATTTCTTCTAAAGGAATACAAAAAGGTTTTCTAAAAAATAAACAAACAAGAAGCTTTTTTGCTGAAAATGAAGAATCAATGTGTAAAAAAAATAATAATATGGTTTTACATTGCATCCTATAGGATTTGCCTGTTTAAACCTGTCGCACTGAAACATACAGGGTAATTCAAAGAGATTAGAAAAGTCACCGCACGTTCGGTGACTTTTCGTTCTCTTCAATTCGGTTCCTTTTGCTGATCCCATTTCGGTGACCCTGCGGTGTATTCAGCAAGTACCACAGGGCCCCCGAATTGCAGGGAAAAGCCGCCGCATACCTGACGAAAACTCACCGCAAAACCCACCGAATGCACGCCGAAAACCTGCAAAAACATCTGCATTAACCTGCCAAAAACCACGGAAAAACCCGAGCAGGAGCCGATCACACGCAGCGAAGCCGCCGGAAAAACCCGAGAAAGCCGAGACCGCAGACAGAGTGAAGTGAATAAATTAGCAAAACAGTTTGCATGAATGTGTGAAAGTGAAACGCTGTTTGCAAAGAAACTACTGAGTGAAAATGTCTGAAATTTACATATGAGATCCAATGAATGATAATAAAGAGGGCTGTTACAGAAAAAATAAGTAAAATTTTTTAAAAAAAAAAATCAGACTTTTAAAAAAAAATCCAGAAAAATGCTTAAAATATCCTAAAAAATCTAGAAATAAAGAGACTTTTTGCTGCAGAATATTATAATGAAAGGTTTATTAGATATTGAATTAAAACGGGAATATTTTTAACATTGAAGCCTATGGGATTCTCCTGAATAAACCTGCCGAATTAAACCACCGAATGGCAGGGCATTTCGGGAACCTTTCACTGCTGGTTTGTGTTCTCTGAATAGCCGAAGCAGTGCTTTTTTATGGGGATTTCTCTGCCCTCGAACAGGCACCGTATGTGCAGGCAATTTGCCAGGATTTGGCGAATTGCCTGCTCTCTGGATAGCCGAATGGCCAAGAAAGGTAACTGAACGCTGAATTTCAGCATTCGGTTACCTTTCTCAAGCAATTTGGATCTCTTTGAATTACACTGACACATCGTTGCAGTTTGGCGTTCTCTGAATAGATTAACCATTACATCTCTATTTGGACAATATCGCTGCTGCCAAAGATCGGCGAATTACGGTGATCTGCCCCATATTTCGCTGTCAATTCTCCAGTATATGGTGTATTGAGTTTAGTGAATAGACGAACTGCCACGAAATTGCACCATACGGTGAAATTCACCGTTCGGTGCATTTTGGTGGCAAGTTCGCCACTCAGTGAATAACCCCTAAAAGAAACAAGTTAAAAAAAAAGGGTTAAAGGTGAAAACCAGGAGAATGACTGGAGAAGTGAAAATTCTAGGTCAAAATAGCCAAACCAGAAAAATTCTCCTATCTCTATCTCACTTTCCAAATCAGCTATTTGGTCTAGATTGCTCTCTTCTCCTGCCAATTCTCTTGGTTTTCACCTCTCTCTGAATAACTCCCCTAGAGTGACACACAGGGTTATTCAGAGAGCGCTGAAAAGCAGGAGAATGACTGGAGAATGGAAAATTCTAGGTCAAACTATCCAAACCAGAAAAATTCTCCCATTCATCTCACTTTACAAATCGGCTATTTTGACCTCGAATTTTCCATTCTCCAGTCATTCTCCTGCTTTTCACTGCTCTCTGAATAAACCTGATAGTGACAACCATAGCCAAATGCCACCGAAGACAAGAAGGGAACTCCAGTGCTGCCCCGGTGTTGAAAGGGCTTATTAAGGCTAGGGTCAGACTGGGGCAGTGCGAACGCGCGTGCAGGTGCACTAAATCACGGCCGTAGTAGCAGCACATGACGGCCAATGACGGCCAATATACACAGTACGGGCGTACAAAAGTGCGTCCACGCCACGCAACCGGCCAACTGAACGCATTTTTCGTACAACGTGTACCGCTAGTACAGACGTACAGAGTGCGCTGCGGCCGCATAGCAGCGTGTGTGCGTGATTAGGAGACGTCAGACGCTGCTATTGTGCGGCCTACATCACGTCCAAACAGCCAAAGTTTCCAGGTTTTGTTGGAGTGTACCTGCGACTGTCGAAAATGTCTGCTGGACCAGAGATCGATGTGGAGAGGCTGATCAGCGATGTGGGGGAGCATCCTGAGATATGGGACACGGCCTGCGACAGGTACAAAGACAAGGGGAAGAAGGCCAACGCATGGGTCGTGGTGTCCCGTGTCGTGTACCCTGATTATGATACGTGGTCCGAGAAAGAGCAGCATATCCAGAGTGAGTATTTGATTATTTTAATCATAATCCCATACATGTAAATCTCAATAATAATAATAAAAACAAATATGTAATCATTGTGGTGGAATCTCAAATGCTCCCCAGCTGCCAGGGCACCTGACCTGCATCACTCGTAAAATAATTAGACAGAGCATCGCGAAACCTGTTGCTGTATCTATTCACAGCTATGATGTCATCGTTCACATCATCTTCAAGACCGACAACTGTGAGGGTATCATCAAAATTAAAACCATCCCTGGCACGCACATAATTATGTAGGATGCAACAGCATTTGACTATATCCACACAGAAATCAACCTGTACATCCAGCGGTCTATGTAAAATCCTCCACTTGTTGGTCAGTATGCCAAAGCTACACTCCACATACCGTCTCGCCCGTGACAGCCTATAATTAAAAACCCGCTTCTTCACATTCAGGTGTGTCCCTGAGTAGGGCCTTAGGAGGTGTGTGGATAGTCCGAATGCTTCATCACCCACGAAGGCATAGGGGACTGCCACGTCACTGCCAGGCAATGGTGCGGGTCTGGGGATGTTCAGGGTCCCACTCTCAATTTCATTCCACAGTGTGGAGTTCCTGAACAGTGTGGAGTCAGAGTCCTTGCCGTATGAACCGACATCCACATAGACGAAACTATAGTTGGCATCTGCCACCGCCAGTAGGCCAATGGAAAAGTAATGTTTATAATTCTGATACAGTGAGCCACTGTGCGGTGGCTTCACTATGCGGACATGTTTGCCATCCACGGCTCCCAGGCAGTTTGGAAAGTTGGCTCTCTCCCAGAATCCTGCTGCAATTTCTAGACATGCCTTGTGTGTCGGTTTTGGCAAACATTGGTCCTTCATGGTTTCCCATATGGTTTGGCACACCTTGCGGACGATCTCACCAGCTGTTGATCTGCCAACGCGGAAGTTATAATGCAGATCCTTCAAACTGCATCCACTAGCGAGATACCTAGAAGACAAAACAAAACTGTTTGAATATGATCACATACCATGAACACAAGCTAATGTCACACTCATCATGTTTTGCAGCACAAAAGGCGATGAACAAATGGCGCACAGTACGCGACAATTATACGCGGGTGCAGAAGAAGCAAGCCATGGCTGCGCGCTCTGGAGCTGGTTCCAAAAAGGTCCGTGGATACATCTATACAGAGCAACTGTCATTCCTCCGAAGGACCCAGGAGCCGCGCAGTAGCGTCAGCAGCATCGACCAGCCATCGACCTCCGGCTCACAGGTCCAACACATGGTGCCAGGAGGTTCTGCCAGCTGCCAGGAGGAGGTGAACCGGGGTGGTGCAGAGTCGCAACTGGAGGAGGATGTGGAGACAGGACAGGTGGCAGGTACAGCAACAACGGTCAGCACCAGACCTGCACAGAAGAGAAGGGCACCAGCTACAGACCTGGAGCAGGCCATGATTACCTTCATGGAGGCTCAAACCAACCATCCACACCAACGCTGCATGCTTGCGGACTCCATGGACATGTCATTCTTCAATTCCTGTATGATCCTCCTCAACAAGATGAGCGAGGCTGAGAAGGTGGAGTACCGGCGCAGATCTCTGGCAATATTGGACGACATCCTTTCCCGTCCCCATCACGCAGCCGGTTACAATGCTGTGCCACAATCCACCAATGCCAGTGGCTCATCCCTCCCCAGTGAGGTGCTGTCCACCCACCCAGCCATGCCCCCTGGAGCCAGGCCACACACAGAGTCGGAGTCCTGCTCTAGCCACACCACCGGCCCTCATGACCCAGATGCTCGGCGGTATCATGATCTGTGATACATGTCATGAATATGTTTTATTTTTGTTTGTCATGTGTTATTTGGTTTCATGTTTAATATATCCTGACCTTCAGTTAACAAGTTATAATATATGTCGAGAATATATTACTGTTATTTTATTTCATGTTTCATATTATATAATTATTTTGGACTACATTGTTGTCGGAGTCATTTATGATTATGTACGTGTGATGTGATGCCTGTGTGTGTGTGTGTATGCATGTGACAGTGGGCATGTGACTACAGACATGATGCACTCATGTCAGGTGACTGGCAGCGATGTCATGTATGCAGGTGTTTGACAGTACGTACCGCAAAGTGATGACCAGCATCTCCTCCGGTGGTATGGCGGCCCTCATGTTGCTGTCCCTCTTGGTCAGTGGCTCGCGTACCTGCGACAACAGTTCATCAAAGGAGGGGATGGACATCCGCATGTAGTTGAAAAACTTCACGGGGTCCCTCTCTCGCAGTGTGGCCTGTACAGCGTCACAAAGTGTCCATGCGTGGGTCTGGCAGTGTTAATTTGATGAACCCAGGTTCGCCGCTTTCTCTTCCTCCTGAGGTACAGGTGCCCCATTGCAGCAAACACAAAGACTTGTACTGGATCCATCTTTGAAAAACGCCACCATACCCAAAATGGCTTTTTATAACCCTACCCCTTATTTTTTCATTCATCAATTAATTAGATTCATCGGATTTTTCTATTTTTTTACAGCTCCGTCATGAAATACGTCCAGAATTGCGCATCGTCTGACCGCTTTCGCGTATTCCGTGAAAAAATGCGTTCGCACGCACCAACGTACGTTTTGACGCTGGACGTCAGAAATGCGTTCGTCTGACCCTAGCCTAAAGCGTTCGTCTTTTTTTTCCCCAGTTCGGCCGCGTAGGGAAAAAAACGCTTGAATTTTTTTTAAAAAAGAAGAATCTAAAATTTTGCCTAAAGAAATACAAAAAATACTCCAAAAATTGAAAAAGAAAACAATAAATAAAAAGGCTTTTTGCTGCAAATGAAAAGAAAAACGGTCAAATAAAAAAAAAAAACGTTTAACTATACAAGTCTTTTTTTTTCATGTAAATTGTAACAGATAGTCCTGACTTCGTCAGACAAATCCCACTCAAATTGGAAAGATGACAAGTCTGATGTAGTCGCAAAAAATCTTCTGAAGTTGTCCAAATGGAAGTTAGAGGCAGTGGACGAGGGCTGACTCTCCAGCTTGTTGAGGGACTGGTCGGACGATGACGGACGACAACGGACAATTGCAAGATCGCACAAATAGGGCCCAGTGGACGTCCAGCCTTAAGATATAGGGTCGCTATACGTCTCATGGTAATGACTCGGCTTGAATAGAGCCCAAAGAACGTAAAAGTGTGGACGGCTGCGATCGGAAATTTCCCTGTCATTCCGCCGATCAAGACAAACAAAACAGAATCGAACAACAGCTGAACTTAGTAATGATAAGGCTGGGGTCAGACTAACGCACTTTTAACGTGCGTTTAGGCGCACTTAATTACGGCCGCAGTAGCAGCAAATGATGGGCAATGACGGCCAATATACGAAGTCCGGCCGCACGAAAGTCCGGCCGCGCAATGCAAGTGGAAAATGAACGCATTTTTTCAAGAACGCAGAACCGCTAGTACTGACGTACTGAGTGCGCTGCGTCCACTAGCGGTGTGTGTGTGTGATTAGGAGACGTCAGACGCTGCTCATGTCCGGCTAACATAACGTCCAGACACAAAAAGTGTTTTAGTGACGATCTATAAAAAATCACGCACGAAAATGCGCGTCGCCTGACCGCTATCGCGTATTCCGTGAAAAAATACGTCAATGCGTTCAGACACACTTTTTGACGGTCGCTGCGAATAATGCGTTCGTTTGACCCTAGCCTTAAAGAACATCTGTCGCCAAAGCAGAATGTAAAGCATAAAGTACGAGTAAGGCACATAAAGGGTGAATGTGTGCTCTGCAAAATGTGCCAGCAGCACCTCCGATGACCACCTGCTACACATTAGCATGGACCTGCGCAGGCAGCTGTGCTTTGGCAATGTAATTGATTGGAACAATTATGAAAGGTATTCAATTCCAAAAAATTAAAATCTATTGGGATCAGTGATATGATGCAGGTCTGCCCGAGGGCATTCCCTGCAATGAGGTCACCATCCACAGCATGCACAAGGCGCGGACTAATTTTGTGGTTACGGGACTCCGTTCAACTTTTGAAAAATGCTTTCCTTGAGTGATATGTACGTCCGATTAAATAGTGACCGAGGGGGGGGGGCGGACTGGTAACGAGCCCAGATAAGTGAAGCTACAAGTAAGGCTAAGGTCAGACGAAAGCAGTTTTAACGTGCGTTTAACCACACTAAATCACGGCCGTGCTAGCAGCAAATGATGTCCAATGTCGGGCTGCATATGAAGAACGGCCGCACAAAAGTGCGGCCGCGCAACGCAAGTGGCAAACGAAGGCATTTTTTCGAGAACGTCAAACCGCTAGTACGGACGTACAGAGTGCGCTGCGTCCGCATAGCGGCGTGTGTGCGTGATTAGGAGACGTCAGACGCTGCTAATGTCCGGCTAACATAACGTCCAGACGCAAAAAATGTTTTATTGATGATCCGTACAAAATCACGGACGAAAATGCGCATCGTATGACCGCTATCGCGTATTCTGTGAAAAAATACGTCCATTCGTTCGAACGCACTTTTTCACGGACAACGCGAAAAATGCGTTAGTCTGACCCTAGCCTTAATCAGAAGTAGAATTAATCCCTTAAACATGAAAGAGAATGTTACGTCACATTTGTCTACACGTCCAAGTGATGTTGATTTCTGTACAAGTCGAGATGAATCGGGCAGGCGGATACGGAGGTAAAAAAAAGGGAAAATGATCTGTGTTTTAACCATATTCTTCTATTTTAATTAGATAAGTTTACTTTTTTTTACCATTACGGAGGTTAATCATTTACCTGTGTTTTCATTCTAGCAGGGTTATTCAAAGAGCACCGAAATTCCACCGGAAAAAGCCGACAAGTCGACGAACGGCGTAAAAAAATAATGAAAAGAAAAAACAAAACACCACAACATTTAAAAGCTGTGTGCAAAAAAAAATACTGGACGAAAATGCCTGAAAATAACATAGAAGGTCCTATGAATAATAATAAACAGGTCTGTTACTGGGGGAAAAAAAAACACTATTTAAAAAAAACAAAAAAAAAAAAAACGCTATTTAAAAAATAATAAAAGAAAAAAAAAAAACCGGAAAAAAATTCAGGCTCTCTTTGTATAAACATGTAGGTATTTTTCTGTAAAATCCGCTCAGTATTCATGCTTATCGATGCTCACTTAACTTCTTCACTCCTTCAGGATACTCAATCTTTAAAGCACCTACTGGTGCCCTGATATCGAGTATACTCAATCCAGTCTTACTCTACAGCAATGCAAGGAATTTTCGTTTAGAATTGGGCTCCAGAATGTGCTCACAAAGTTTTAGGACCTCACGCATGCCAGATAAGTTGCAAGAACAGCTGGGACACTGTAGGGGGTTATTCAAAAAGCACCGAAATTTCAGCGCTTTGTAGTTCAGCGCACTTCAGTGTACTTTGGCGATTCCATTTCGCCGACCCTGTGGTGAATTCACTATTCGCCGCAGGGTAACCGAAGGGCGCAGAAGATGGAGTCGGCGAAGACCGCCAAATTGCAGAAAAAAAGAGGAACCCTGCTATTCTTCTAATAGGCGTTTAAACCAATAAAATGCATTAAAATGTGTGGAAATATAAATAAAACGGTCCTAGAAAAATAAAAAGGTCTGTTACAGAGAAGAAAACCTTTTAAAAAAAATTTGGAATCAAAAATTCTGACTAAAAATTTATAAAAAAAATACAAAAAGGTGTTCCAAAAAAAATATATAAATAAAAAGGCTTTTTGCTGAAAATGAAAAGAATAGACGGTTGAATAAAAACGATAATTTTTTTTTTATTTTGAATCCTATGAGATTTGTCTGTTTAAACCTGTCGAGCTGAATCCCCGAAAATCAGGGCATTTCGCCGACACTTTGGTGCAGTTCGGGGTTCTCAGAATAGATTAACCATTACATCTCTAGGGGACAATTTCACTGCCACCGAAGATCGCCGATCTGCACTGCACTGTATTTCGCCAAATACTGGCGAATCGACAGCTTACAGAATAGGCGAACTGCCACGAAATTGCACCGTACGGTGCCCTTCAGTGGCAAGTTTGTCCTTTCTGAATAACCCCTCGTGTCTAGAACACGTAACCCCAGCTGATTCAGCACGGAACTCAAGGTGCAGTACTGCTTTTTGGCCAGCAGATGGCCATGTATGCCTGTCACATAGGCCTGGTACAGTAAATTAAGCACATTGAGGATATTCACAAAGATTTTTTTTATTGTATAATTCATGAATAGTGGTTTTCTAAAAAAAAATCATTGGTTCCTTGCAGTGATTTCATGGATATTCAGATACGAATTGACTCCAACTCAAGACGAGCAGCTGACTTTCAAATCGTTGGCCCAGGCTGGAGCACGATCCGCATATCCAGCCGACTCCGCTAATTTCTGCTTGTGGAAAGGTCGACTCAGAATCCTCTGCAACAGGCGAACCTGATCACGGATCAAAAAAAAAACAGACTGTAACAATTCTCTTCTGAAGAATTCTAAAGGATAGATAAAGCTTTGCATCTCGATTTCACATTGTTTCTAGGGCAACATGGAAACTCATCCAAACAAACAGAGCATGGCAGCAAAATTAAACACTAAAAATCTGGTAATATCACCAGTACTGCTGCCAAAAGAAATGCCAGCACCTCTCAAACTAAAGACCACACAGCAAAAAGAGAAGTTGCTCCTTCTGCGGTTTAGTTTTGAGAGGCGATGGTGTTTGTACTAGTGATTTTAGGCTGGTGTCAGACGAATGCACTATGTGTGCCCGTACTGCCGTCCGTCGCAGCGTTGTGAGGCTGTGATGGAGCTGACCACACACTGTTACGCGCGCACGAATTGCACGCACGTTTGCGGCCATGCTGCAAGCCTCCCCGTTGAAGCGCTATGACGTGCGTTCGACGGGGCTGCAAAGCGCAATCCTCCATAGGAGGAGGATCGAGCCTTGCAGGGCTGGGCGCACTAACTGCGCACAGTGAGGTGGCCAGACGGGCGTTAGAGTGGAAGGAACGTCCACTCTCACGGACGTTCCTTCCGCTCTTAAAAACGCTCGTCTGACCCCGGCCTTGGCTGTTTCTTGCAATGTTGACAAACACCGGCACTTCGTTAATAACCCCTATAGTAAAACATAAAATTCCCTAAGGGCCCCATCATCTCCTTGACGGTAGCACTCATGTTAGCGCTAGGTTAACTGAAGTGATAGCGTTATGCCCATATCACATTCCAAACGATAACCGGTTAAAAAAATCTATTAGCGCATCGGTATAAGTGCTTTTTAACGCCAGCTTCCTGTACTTTTACGCTGCCTATACTTAACATGGGGAGCGGAAAGTGTTAGCAGAGAGTAATTAGCATTAGGATCACAAAAAGTCCAAACGCTAATTACTCACCGCTGTCACTAACTGAACAGTTAACCACAGCTCTAAGCTAGCGCTGATTCCGCTTCTTAGGAAGCTGGAAACCAGCAAAAATCACATACTCACCTCTCATCCAGCGGCACAAACGGTGGCTCAATCCACTGCTTCTGGCTGCTAGGAGCAGAGTGAGACTGGGGAAAAAAGTCCATCAATCTCCCTCCGCGATCACTCCACTGGCCTGCAGGATCTCGCCAGAGGCGAGATCACATGGCTTGGAAGCACAAGCCTACATGGAGTCCTATGGACTCCAGGAGGTGATACTCACAGCAGCGTGTTAGCGCAGCCGCGAGTATCCCGGAGCATAGCGGCCGTTAAGGGGCAGGCTGGTGAATTCAGTGCCTGCCTCATAATGTGCTTGTATATCGGGGATGCTAAGGGGACATTTACTAACGCAAATGTAGTGCTCATTGTAAGATCAAATATATATATATATATACAGTTGGGTTCAAAATTATTCAACCCCCACTGAAATTGAGTGTTTTGGCCAGTCTGACATTGATTTTGATCATTCAGTCATCTTGCTTACAATTAAATCAAAGAGGCACGTGTAGGTCAGACAAATATAACATAACATTTATAATGAAATAACCACAAATGTCTTTTCTGTGCTCACATCATTATTAGTTTTATTCAACCCCCAAGTGACATTCAATCTTAGTACTTAGTACAACATCCTTTAACAGTTATAACAGCTTTTAAACGTGAAGCATAGCTTGACACAAGTGTCTTGCAGCGATCTACGGGTATCTTCGCCCATTCGTCACGGGCAAAAGCCTCCAGTTCAGTCACATTCTTAGGCTTGCGCACAGCAACTGCTTTCTTTAAGTCCCACCAGAGGTTCTCAATCGGATTTAAGTCAGGTGACTGCGATGGCCACTCCAAAATGTTCCAGCCTTTAATCTGCAACCATGCTCTAGTGGACTTGGAGGTATGCTTGGGATCATTGTCCTGTTGAAAGGTCCAACGTCTCCCAAGCCTCAGGTTTGTGACGGACTGCATCACATTGTCATCCAATATCTCCTGGTACTGAAGAGAATTCATGGTACCTTGCACACGCTGAAGCTTCCCTGTACCTGCAGAAGCAAAACAGCCCCAAAGCATGATTGACCCCCCGCCATGCTTCACAGTAGGCAAGGTGTTCTTTTCTTCATAGGCCTTGTTCTTCCTCCTCCAAACATAGCGTTGATCCATGGGCCCAAACAGTTCTAATTTTGTTTCATCAGTCCACAGAACACTATCCCAAAACTTCTGTGGTTTGTCCACATAACTTTTGGCATACTGCAGTCGACTCTTCTTATTCTTTGGAGACAGCAAGGGGGTGCGCCTGGGAGTTCTGGCATGGAGGCCTTCATTACGCAGTGTGCGCCGTATTGTCTGAGCTGAAACTTCAGTACCCACATCTGACAAATCTTTTCTCAGTTCCTCAGCAGTCACACGGGGACTTTTCTCCACTCTACGCTTCAGGTAGCGCACATCAGTCGAAGTCAGCATCTTCTTTCTGCCACGACCAGGTAGCGTTTCAACAGTGCCCTTTGCCTTGAATTTGCGAATGATGCTTCCTATGGTCTCTCTTGGTATGTTTAACATCTTTGCAATCTTCTTATAGCCATTGCCCTTCCTGTGAAGAGTAATCACCTCTTCTCTTGTCTTCCTGGACCATTCTCTTGACTTCACCATGTTTGTAACCACACCAGTAAATGTCTAGAAGGAGCTGAGTATCACAGTCATTTTAAAGCTGCCTAATTGGTGCTTATTATGCTTTATTGCTGCTCCGTGACATCCACAGGTGTTTTCAATACCTGATTGAAAACACTTGAATGAACCTCTGTTCTTCAGAGTGGTAGTCTTTAAGGGGTTGAATAATTGTGTCAATGAAGAATTCACAAAAGAAACATTTACTACTGTATTACAAAACCAATTGATGTCATTTTAGTTGCATATGGTTCTTTAAAAAGTCCTTGTAGGATTTCATTCTGAATACAATTACAAATGTACACTAAATTCCCTAAAACCCTTTACAGCATTGGGGGTTGAATAATTTTGAACACAACTGTATATATAGTGATTACAACTGCATGGTATACATTACCTCTGAGAAATCGTTCTGTTCGGACTTGCGGGTGGCAGATTCAGCCATCCAGTTCCTTAGCACATATCTAGGGTTGGTACCTGAGCAACAAGAATGTACACGTGTTATTGGACAATATTTAGTTTCAAACAGTTACAAAAGTAGGGGGAAAGAAATCATGCAATGAGGCCACAGTGCAAGTTTCTCATAGGTCAGGGATGTCAAACTCGGGACAACCTGATGTTTTGTGAACTACAACTCCCATGATTCTCTGGTATCTATTTCATTCAAGGAATTGTGGGAATTGTAGGCCATCGGCATATGGGGAAGTGGGGGGTCATAGCTACTGCTTCATATTGCATATGCAAACCACCATCACCTATTTCACAGTTTCCCAACCCTGCTCCTCAGGTCCCCCTAACAGGCCAGGTTTGCAGGATATGTGAAGCACAGCCCAGGTGATATGATTTGCTGCTCAGTGATTGCAAGATTCAGTCTGCATTTCCCCAAGGTGATCTGTAAAACCTGTCCTGTTAGGGGGACCTGAGGAACAGGGTTGGGAAACACTGACCTGATTCTAGGTTTTGGTTTATCTGGTCCTTTATATTTAATTATTTTTATTATCTTACTTGTCATTCTTTGTCTTCTTTTAGAATCTGCATCCCCCGGGTGTCTATGTAAAAAAAAAAAAAAAAACACTGCAGAATTGAAAGGATATTTGTTATATTTCATGCACCCACAAGTAAATACATACAGGGCTATTCAGAGGGAGGTGAAAACCTTGAGAATAACTGGAGAATTGAAAATTTGAGGTCATAGACAAACCAGAAAAATTCTCCCATTTATCTCATTTTCCAAATTGGCTATTTGGTCTAGATTGTTCATTCTCCTGCCAATTCTCAAGGTTTTCACCTCTCTTTGAATAAGTTTACAGGGTCATCCAGACGTGGACCCCTAGCTTGGTGTGCCTAGAGGGGTGTCAGCTATACCCTCCTGACGAGGCCTAACAAGGCCAAAACCATCGTCGGGGGTTGCTGCACCTCTCGTGCAGGGATGACGTCCTTGGCAGTCAGTACTGGCCACCCTCATTGGGTGAGAGCAGGCTGATTTGCACATGGAGCAGTCATTCCTGTAATGGCACATACAAGATAAAACCTTGTGAGACCTGAGCGGCCCCACTGTAGAGCAGGTCACTAGTGCTGCTGCTAGTCCTCAGGATCCTCACACATCTCCCCTTTCTCTCTCTTTGAATAGCCCTGATAATGTCAAATTCCAACTAAATGGCCGCAATGCAAATATTAAATCCTAAAGCAGTGTTTCCCAAACCTGTCTTCAGGTCCCTCTAACAGGCCAGGTTTGCAGATATGTGAAGCACAGCACAGGTGATACGTTTTGCTGCTCAGTGATTGGAGGATTCAGTCTGCGTTTCCCAAAGGAAATCCTTAAAATCTGGCCTTGTTGAGGGTCCTGATGACAGGTTTGGGAAACACTATCCTAATGGGTAATACACGTGTGCACATTGTATACCCCGACGTTAAGCTTTGCTTATTTTATCTCCAAAAATGGATGTATTGCTCAAGTATCCGAATCTATATTCTGTTTAAGAAGCAGCTTTGAAATTGCTTTGTAAACACATCAGTTACACATACAATATTATTTATTAACCCTCCGCTTCGAGGTATGCGATGCAAGGATTGCTAATGGCAAAATTGGAGCAGAATTTAGATGAAAGCCTATACTTGAAGATTTTTATATGATGCACTATTTCTAGTCTCTTTGAGTGCTGTAATTACATTGAGAGCGCAGGCTTTCATGGAGGCTTTATGTGTTGAACTTTGACCATGTGAGTGCTGCAAGCTGGCTCGGTTCAATGTAAGGATGTTGGTTCCAGGTGGAGGGATCCATAAAGCTCCACGTTACTTTAATCTCGCTATAGGGGAGCTCATTTTGGGAATAAAGTCTCTGTCGGGATCATGTGCGTTATGAATTTTGGATTATCACAACAGACGTTGGCGTATTGAAGAAGCAGGACCAGAGAAAATGATGTTGTACTGATGTAGCAATACAACGAACCAAAATGAAAAAGGATCATTAACTCCAGAAGAGTCAATCCAACAGCCATTTCATTAAGAGCCATTACCAGCATTTCCACTAGTGATGGTCCACTCCACTGTACAGGTCATTCATAATGGGCCACCAGTGATTGAATACTCCAATGTACAGGTCATATGTGCCACGTTTTGAGGGTCCTCTCCACTGTACATCTCATTACGGGCCACCAGTGTTGGTCCTCTCCTCTGTACAGGTGATTGTGTGCTTCCGGTGATGTTCCTCTCCTCTGTACAGGTGATTGTGTGGTTCCGGTGATGTTCCTCTTCTCTCTACAGGTGATTGTGTGCTTCCGGTGATGTTCCTCTCATCTGTACAGGTGATTGTGTGCTTCCGGTGATGTTCCTCTTCTCTGTACAAGTGATTGTGTGCTTCCTGTGATGTTCCTCTTCTCTGTACAGGTGATTGTTTGCTTCTGGTGATGTTCCTCTTCTCTGTACAGGTGATTATGTGCTTCCGGTGATGCTCCTCTTCTCTGTACAGGTGATTGTGTACTTACGGTGATGTTCCTCTCCTCTGTACAGGTGATTGTGTGCTTCCGGTGATGTTCCTCTTCTCTGTACAGGTGATTGTTTGCTTCCGGTGATGTTCCTCTTCTCTGTACAGGTGATTATGTGCTTCCGGTGATGCTCCTCTTCTCTGTACAGGTGATTGTGTGCTTCCGGTGATGTTCCTCTCCTCTGTACAGGTGATTGTGTGCTTCCGGTGATGTTCCTCTCCTCTGTACAGGTGATTGTTTGCTTCCGGTGATGTTCCTCTTCTCTGTACAGGTGATTATGTGCTTCCGGTGATGCTCCTCTGCTCTGTACAGGTGATTGTGTGCTTACGGTGATGTTCCTCTCCTCTGTACAGGTGATTGTGTGCTTCCGGTGATGTTCCTCTTCTCTGTACAGGTGATTGTGTGCTTCCGGTGATGTTCCTCTTCTCTGTACAGGTGATTGTTTGCTTCCGGTGATGTTCCTCTTCTCTGTACAGGTGATTATGTGCTTCCGGTGATGCTCCTCTCTCTGTACAGGTGATTGTGTGCTTCCGGTGATGTTCCTCTCCTCTGTACAGGTGATTGTTTGCTTCCGGTGATGTTCCTCTTCTCTGTACAGGTGATTATGTGCTTCCGGTGATGCTCCTCTGCTCTGTACAGGTGATTGTGTGCTTACGGTGATGTTCCTCTCCTCTGTACAGGTGATTGTGTGCTTCCGGTGATGTTCCTCTTCTCTGTACAGGTGATTGTGTGCTTCCGGTGATGTTCCTCTTCTCTGTACAGGTGATTGTTTGCTTCCGGTGATGTTCCTCTTCTCTGTACAGGTGATTATGTGCTTCCGGTGATGCTCCTCTTCTCTGTACAGGTGATTGTGTGCTTCCGGTGATGTTCCTCTTCTCTGTACAGGTGATTGTGTGCTTCCGGTGATGTTCCTCTCCTCTGTACAGGTGATTGTGTGCTTCCGGTGATGTTCCTCTTCTCTCTACAGGTGATTGTGTGCTTCCTGTGATGTTCCTCTCCTCTGTAAAGGTGATTGTTTGCTTCTGGTGATGTCCTCTCCTCTGTACAGGTGATTGTGTGCTTCCGGTGATGTTCCTCTCCTCTGTACAGGTGATTGTGTGCTTCCGGTGATGTTCCTCTTCTCTCTACAGGTGATTGTGTGCTTCCTGTGATGTTCCTCTCCTCTGTAAAGGTGATTGTGTGCTTCTGGTGATGTCCTCTCCTCTGTACATGTCATTATAAGCCAACAGTGATGGTCTTCTCCACTGTACAATCCATTATGTGCCACAAGTAATTGACTATTCCACTTTACATGCAATTGTATGTCACCAGTGATGGATCGCTCCACTATACATGTTATTGTGTGCCACCAGTGATGGTTCTCTTCACTGTACAAGCCATTATTTGCCACCAGTAATCGACTACTCTCATTATGTGCCATCAGTGATTGTCCTCTTCACTGTACATGTCATTATGTGCCACCAATGATAGTCCTCTCCACTGTACAGGTCATTGTGTCCCACCAGTGTTAGTCCTGTAGTGGAACGGACGTCAATATCCAAACGGTTTCGAATTTCCCTTTTGTGTTGATCATGTCTGTAGCACTCCACTTGCATGTACTATACTTATTTATTTATAAAGTATTTTACCAGGAAGGATACATTGAGATTTCTCTCATTTTCAAGTATGTCCTGGGGAGAAATAGTGTGTTCATTCATGCTGGCTGCAGAGAACCATGGGAAATGTAGCCTATTAAGTACGGCTAGTGGTGGACACCTCACATTTTGATAAAACTCACAAAGCATGTGCTCGATTGCTTTCATTCAATTCATCCAAAATCCTAAATTCTAAATATATTTTCCAAAGTCTGATCAAAACTAAGTCACCGCCTGATCATAAAGCGAAGCTTCAAAATAAAAACTCGTGTCACGTTTGCCGTCATTTTCCGATGATAATGAGTCATTTTGTCAGTGATCAATAGAAGGTTCTGCTATATTCTCACACACAGTACCTGACATTTTAAAGCATTAAAAAAAAAAGAACACACGGAGGAGCTGAATGCAATGTATCACACACATCCAATGAAATAACTCCCGGACAAATTACCAGTTAATGCACATGGCCAAAAAGAAGAAGAAAGCGGGATCGGGGCCTAGAAATAGCCTCTATCCCTTGTCATTATCTATGGTTGTCACAGTCATTGGTCAGGCTGACACACTCGACTTTTGTGATTAATGACACGTAGATCTCTCTATGTTTTTCGAAAGCGCTACATCATAGAGACAACACAACAATCAGCATGTGGGCTGCCATCACGGAACGCTGGGGATCCCCGGGGACATAAGGCAAAGGTTGAGGAGATGTCACTCAAACAGGGAAAATATGTCATGGCTGTTTTATTTTGTATTTGTTCCAATCTATGGCAACGAGACTTTTCATTCTCTGCCGCTGACACCACGAACGTAACATAGAAAAAAACGCAATTTCAAGTCAATACGGGAAGGTCGCAGGTGAAGCTCACATCTGATGCAGTTGAGGGTGGAGGGATGATACCTCTGCAAGCAAACTCAGATATTCCGTAATAACCTATGAACAGAATTTATTTATGAAACACAAAAACACGTGTTTTACAGATTAAAAAATGTATTCAATTAAAAATAATCCGGGACGTGAAAGTGGGGAATGTCACGTGATCGCTTTTACAGCATTCAGTTGTTGAATATCCGAAACGGAATCTCCTTCTCCCACCAAAAGGATAATAATACGACCTCACCTTCCTCCCTGTTTCAGTCTGGAGTCCAGTCCGTTCCAGTCTAGTCCAGTCCGTCTGTCACAATCAGTGTGTTCGGCTACTAGGACTTTAAATAGCCGTGCCTTGTTTACTCTTAAGTAAAAATGTATTTCAATGAAGCAACATCAATATACAGACAAACGAGGAGCATCACAGCTCCGTTTCCATATACACTGCCAGGTCAAAAACAAAGTCACCACCGGAGTTTAACTAATAGGTGCTCGCCTTCCATTGGATAATTACTGCAGTGATTAATATGTTTCAGCATAAAATGCTGTCATGTGACTCCCTGAATATACTGAATGAGCAGGTTTTTCCATCAATGGGTTTTTTCTTCCCTGATGGCACAGCGGGCATATTCCAAGATGGCAATGACAGGATTCATCGGGCTCAAATTGTGCAAGAGTGGTTCAGGGAGCATGAGACATAATTTTCACACATGGATTGGCCACCGCACAGTCCAGACCTTAACCCCATTGAGAATCTTTGGGATAATGTGCTGGAGAAGACTTTACGCAGCGCTGCGACTCTCCCATCATCAACACAAGATCTTGACCACAAATTAATGCCACTCTGGACGCAAATAAATGCTGTGACATTGTGTGAGATTATCGAAACAATGCCACGGCGAATGTGTGCTGGAATCACAACAAGTGGCGACACAACTAAATATTAGAGTGCGTGACTATTTCTTTGGCCGGGCTGTGTATTTCCTGCTGGATCAATACTCATGTTTTATGTTTACTTGCGTCTCCTATGTACCAGTTTGTTGTCACCGTAACATCTGTAGCAGGGATCTCCAAACTCTGCCCCCCCCCAGATGTTTCTGATCCAAATCCCCCGATTCCCTGGCCATCAATTCAAAGAATTCTGGGAATTGTAGGCAATCAACATCTGTCGGACCAGAATTACCCCTTCGTGGCTTAGATTTGCCAGCGACAGGGATCCGATTCTCCTGATACATCGGCAAATTGTTCGAATGTATACTGATGGCAAGTGGAACTTTGTTTCCCATGATGCTCAGCTAATATGAATTGATGAGAATCACGGAAAATACAGCTCGCAATGTGCCATTGCTGTCCAGTCTCTTGGCATGCAATCCTCAGGAGAACCAGAAGAGGATTGGCAAAGGGATTCCAGAATCTACCACGGAGAACCGAGAGCTGATCAGTAACACGTTAAGAGAAAAATGCTGAGTGGCAGAGATCATACATGACGTGCATCATGTCAGTGACGTAATGGTCAGAAACACAACATTTCAGTATTAAAAACGAATATGTTATGAGGTTATAGTTTGTGGTATAGGCTTTTCTTACCGTTTTAATCTCTGAATATAGGTGTTAACCCATTCAGGGAAGGCTGTATGCTTGCTAATGACACTCAAAGCCCAGTATTCCTACATGAGAAGTAAAGAAATAAAATGATAGCCATTTGATATACTTAAAATAAACGTTCAACAGTCTGAAACTGGATAGACCTAAAAATGGCTGGGTTTTTGGATGATAAGTGCATGCGCCTGTTAATGAGTACCGTATTAGCCCCTTGCTCTTGCCTTGTGGTCGTGTCCACGGTGTTGTGAATGTACTGGCAAAATGATAATATCGAGCTCAATGCTCCAGGGTTACCGTATGTTTACATCATGAGACTATCAGGGGTTATTCAGAGAAAGGTGAAAACCAGGAGAACTGGCAGGAGAAGAGAACAATCTAGACCAAGTAGCCGATTTGGAAAGTGAGATAAATGGGAGGATTTTTCTGGTTTGGCTCTTTTGACCTAGAATTTTCACTTCTCCAGCCATTCTCCTGATTTTCACCTTTCTCTAAATAGACCTGCATGTTTGTGAATCCAAGCTTCTGCATAGAAAGCTAAAGCATCTGCCTAACGCTGTAAATAGCATCTAGGGGTTATTCATAAAGTGTCGATGTTTGCCAGTGTTGCAAATACAGTCAAAAATAGCCAGTATTGCCGCTCCAACAAACGCCGGCATTTCACAAAACTGAAATCCAAAGAGCAACAGAAGAACCTGCGCATTGAAGCTTCTCCTGTCACTCTTTGGATTTTGGTTTTGTGAAATGCCAGTGTTTTGATACCGATGCAATACTGGCGATTTTCGCTGGTATTTGTAACACTGGCAAACACCGGCGCCTTGTGAATAACCCCTACTAATGTTATCAGCAAATGCGGGATCACAGGTTTTGAAAATGTCACCGTCCACTGTCTGCCCTTCAAGATGTTGTTGTTTCGAGTTGTTTTACTTTAAAATAATGGGATGCTCTAGTCATCCTGACCACTCTATTGTTGTAGAGTGGTCAGGATGTGAGGAGTGCTCCCCTTCTCCCCGACCCCTTTCCCCTCTGCTGCCCCGAACTGGAGAAAATGTGGGTGAAGTGGAGGAGTTTCCTCTATACCCCGCCCAGCGTCACCAGCAGCCGGGATTTTGAATTTCTCAGCTGACGGTCAGCAGATCGGTCACTAGTGACGTAAGCATGAGGAGAGTGTGTTGACGTTACCCTCTGAGACCACTCACAAAATTGAGCGGTCTCAGAGAGGTAGCCAATGGATCGGATCTTTGTATGTGTGCGCAGTTCCGATCCATCAGTCTGCGCAGGTTCTACAGAACTTGCGTAAGTAAAGTGTGCAATTCTCGTTGCTTTGTGCAATTTGCGGTTCCTATGCTGCGCAAGTTACAAAGGAGCATAGATTGGGCAGAAAAGCTTCCGGGTTCGGGAGTCCCTGAACTGAAGAGGAGGAGCTGTGCGCAGCGAGGGACGAAAGGCGAGTAAAATAACCTAAAAAAATAATATTAACTAATGGGATACAAGCTGTCAGCAGCATCTGACCTATTATTTAAGGGCAAAAAAAAGAGAACTATATCTCTGTATCTGTTTAACCAGACTTCTCTAGTGGGGTCAGAAGAATCCCGAATATGCTTCTTCGAAGGTGGAATCTACATTGAAAGTCCCAGTACTCTGTCATACCAGCCATTCCTCCACCAATGCCTCTCTTTACATTATCATTACATCAACAGCGGCAATAATGGCGTAAAGACTCTTTTAGGGCTGAAACAACTAATCGATTAATCGACAACTAATTGATAATGAGAACAGTTGTAAACTATTCTCATTATCGATTAATCGATTTGTGTACATCACACACTGGAGTCATTGAGTTAAACGCCGCTGCTTTACTCTGTATGATTTAGTTCTAGGGTTATGTCAGACATAGCAAGTTTGTTTCTATTCAGTTTACAACTGTAGTAGTGCTATAGCACAATCCCTGAGATACTGACAATGGGTATCGGCACTGTACTGCTGGTGTGTTTTATACTTACTTGAAGCTGGAGAGTCCTGTGCCACCACCTCAACCTGCCTGCCACCTCTCTGTGTTCTGGAGCTGCCATTCTCTCCCTTTTGGTCCGGTCCCTTTCTACAAACTCCCATCCACACTCAGGTCTGGTCTTTTGCCCAAACCCAGTCACTCTCATACTCGGGTCAAGTCCCTTTCCCAAACTCACTCCCTTCCACATCCGGACCCAACTCCAGCCCAGTTTCTTCATGAAACTATTGCAAAAGGACACCCTACGCGCCCTGACCACTTTAGCTTATTAAAATGGTCAGGCTGCATGGAGTGTCCCCCCCTCTCACCCTGCTTTCATGCTGACATCATCATGTCTATCTGAGCGCTCGTAGCAGCGTTCGTTTGGGGAGAAAGCAGACATGGGCTTAAGCTGCCACGCAATATCAATCCACCACTCTGGCCAGGTGCTCGTGTACCTTGTGCGTGAAAAGAATGCAATGTGCGTATACGTACGAAAGTTATGTACACTGCGCAAATTGCTTATGAAAAAACAGTAGTGGGGGCAGGGGTTGAATTTTTACATAATATTCCTTTTTAAGTAAAAAAATTTTATTATCTGATGAATTGATTAATCGGAAAAATAATCGGCCAACTAATCGATTATGCAAATAATCGTTAGTTGCAGTCCTAGACTCTTTGCCGATTCCTTAGTGAAATAACCTTTACGGTACCTGAGGAATACTGAGACTCTGTAGTTGTTCTTCGGTGATCTCGCTGAGGTCGCGAAATGCCATCGTGAAATCCGCCCTGGTGTCTTCGAGCAGCTGAAACGGTAAAGTCACACAGCCGAAACCCATGTTTGGCACAATTTTGATATAATGAATTATCAGTAGTTATAAAAATGTAACAAATAACACATACGTTCAGGAAGAGTGCGATAATGGCAAAATCCTGCTCAGTTTCCCCAAGGAGGCCTAATTTGGCACTAAAGAGCTCTTTAAACCTGCAAAACACAGGACACGAGGTCACACATATAGACTGGACGAAAGGAAATTCAGCCTAAAGCATAGGAAGGGTTATTTTACGGTGAGAACAATAAAGCTGTGGTATTCTGTGCCTGTTGAGGTGGTTGGGTCAGAGACTACACAGACTTTTGAACAACGGCTGGATGACTTTCTGCAAAAACATAATATTAAGGGTTATAATATTTAATATGTGGGTAAAAGCTTCTTGATCCAAGGAGAAATCAGATGCCATTCTGGGGTCAAGAAGGAATTTTTCCCCAGTGTGTTGCATATTCGGGAGCGCTTCAGACTGGTATTATTGCCTTCTTTTGGATCAACAGCAGTAGGTGATGTGGGAAATATCAAGCAATAGTTCTGACAGCTGCTCACCGTTTCGGCTGGAATGAATCCAATCCCAAATCCAATGAACAATTCACGAAATAATGAGTAACTCCAGCACTCTTCAAAAGTATAATGTGGATTTATTCCTCAACAAGGAAATAACGTTTCGACCTTTGCGGGTCTTTGTTTGTCAAGTTTGACTTGACAAAGACCCTCAAGGGTCGAAATGTTGTTACCTTGTTGAGGAATAAATCCACATTATACTATTGAAGAGTGCTGGAGTTACTCATTATTCGGTGATGAGGGAAAGGCTGAACTCGATGGACGCACGGCTCTTTTTCAGCCTATGTGACTATGTAAAAAAACAACAAAAACAAAATCACAATCGACAGATCGATGCCAATACGTACGGAATTAAAGATCATAACTGGAATGTACATCTCAGCAACAAACCTTTGGTAGTAGAGATCTGGAAAACGTTTGATTACGCTTGAGGCCCTAAGAATCAAACACAAGACACGGAACATATTTTATCAATCAAAAGTAAAAAAACATAATTCACATACAATGAATGAAACTTACATCAATGCATTACTCCTATACTCTGCGACACAAGGAATTGCCTTTGTGGTTAGACCCTACGTGATGTATATTCTTGTGAATTCCCATATTGAGTCTAAATAGAGCAAGTTGGAGTCGCCTGATGTAAAATGTAGCTTTGTCACGTTTACCTCTTTACGGTCAGAATCTTCACCTTGCTCGAAGCGCTTAGAGAGGTATCCACCGTGCCCTTCTGATGAGGCTTAACAAGGCCGAAACGATGGTCAGGAGTTGAGGTTCCTCTTGAGCAGAGAAGACTTCCTTGGCATTTCTGTCCTTTCTAAGTGATAGCAGTTTTATCCGCATATGGTAACGATTTCTTCGTAATGGCAGCATTGGGGTAAACCACTATGAGACCTGAGCCGGGACTCGCCGTAGGGCAGGCCACTAGTACTGTTGTCCGTTCTCAGTGCTCTCATATACCTTGGGCACGATTACGATCATAACGCTAAAACGGGGACGCTAAGGAGAAAGACATGCACCTGCAGGTTTCTCCTTAGCGTTCCTGTTTTAGCGTGATATTACGATGCAGGCGCTAATCCAGCAATCTGCATCATCACACATCGCTAAACCTCAGGATGCTCGCTGCAGCACGAAGCGTCGCCACGAGCATCCCCACCATGGAGTCCATAGGACTAACGCGGCCGGTCTCATGACCTGCAGGAGATCCGGCAGGTCGGTGTAGTGATTCGCAGAGAGAGACTGGGGGCTCTTTTTCCTTAACAATAGATCACCTCGAATCAAAAAGAAATGTATAAAGTCTAGGAAAAGACATGTGTGTTCTGGATATGGGCACATTTCAATGCCTAGTCCATCACTTACATTGCACAAACACCCTGCACTGCTGGAGGCTCTGCATGCTCCATTGGACTTTGTGAGAAGAATTTGGCTCAAATTCAATCTAGTTCGATGCTGCTGGACTTGAGGGGTTATTCAGAAAGCACCAAAATTTCAGTGCTTTCTAGTTCGACGCACTTTGTCCATTCCAATTCGCGACCCTGCAGTGAATTCCCTATGCACCGCATGGTCATTGAAGTTCGCCGAAGATGGAGTCGCCGAAGACCGCCGAACACCTTTGAACACCAGTAAAAGAAAGAAAAACTGAACTCTGCTATTCTTCTAATAGGTGTTTAAACCAATAAAAATGCATGAAAATGTGTCTAAATAATAAAAAGGTCTGTTACAGAATGAAAAGAAACGCCTTTTACAAAAAAAGTAAAAATCTAATTTTTAGTCTAGAAAATATACAAAATACATAAAGGTGTTAAAAAAAAATAGGTAAATAAAAATACTTTTTGCTGAAAATGAAAAGAATAAATGGCTGAATAAAAAAATAAAATAAAACCTATGGGATTCCCCTGTTTAAACCTGTCGAACTGAATCACCGAATATCAGGGCACTTCACTGACATTTCGGTGCAGTTTGGTGTTCTCTGAATTAACCATTACTTCTCTATGGGACAATTTCGCTGCTGCCGAAGAGCACCGATCTGCGGTTATCTGTGGCGAAACTACACCATATGTCGCTGTCATTTCACCAGTATTTGCCGAATTGACAGTTTAGTGAACAGACGAACTGCCCCGAATTTACACTGTACTGTGAAATTCACCATTCGGTGCCTTTCGGTGTCAGGTTCGGTCTTTTCTGAATAGCCCCCTTTTTATGGTTCATACCCCAACTACTTAGGGTGCGCTCCCACTCACTTAGGCCCCTATTACATTCCCTGCGCAATTGCGCAAATTTTTTTGCGCACGAAAAAAAACGTGATCACGCAAAAATTAACGTGGTATTCCGATCAGCGCGCATTTTTTCTTCCTTCAAGATTTTTCGGGCGCAAACCCGACGCACAAAGCCGTTCGCAAATGAACGTTGCGTGCAGGAATCGGTGGGCAGACTGTTTTGTCACGGGTTTTGTCACGGGATTCAGCCAACATCAACCACCCATTTCCAATAAAATATTTACAAACTAAAAAAAAAGGAAAAGAAACTAACAACCACCAGCCAAAAAAATTAACAATGACACAATTTATAAATTTTAATGTTTGGGTATGGGTAGAATGTGTAACTGTACTGTGCTGTATTTTTTTTTTTTTGTGCTGGTGTATTTAGTTTTGCCCAGAATGATCACATTTACAGTTACCACCTGCTTTTCAAAGACGTTACGAAAATGCGCGCAAACTTTTGTTGGGCGAAGATTGTAATACCATCTGCGTACCAGCGCACTAATGCATTGGCGCTCACAATATTAAGTATGGGATGCGCGCACGAACTTGAGCACGCGCTGGGTTCGCGCAGGGTCACTCACGTTGGACGATAACATGCATCGTTTGCACGAACGTCATAATACGACGTTCTGCGCAAATGGTTTTGTCCTCTAGCAAATGCACATTTGCGTGCGCGCAAAACCGATGCGCGAGGAATGTAATAGAGCCCTTAGGGTGTACTCTCCTAATAAATTGCAGCTTGCACAGATACTCTAAGGGTTATTCAAAGAGATCTGAATTGTGGCTGAAAGGTAACCGAACACTGAAAATCAGCGTTCGGCAGTGGCGTAGCGTGGGGGGGGGCTGGGGGGGCCGTGGCCCCGGGCGCAGTTTTCTTAGGGGCGCATAATTTCAAAAGAAATTTGCGCCCCTAAAACATGACGCCCGGACTGACCCGCCGGGCCCTCGGGCGCTGCGTGCAGGCGCAGGTCACGTGGTCCGGCTAATCAGGTGGTACTGAGTCTCTGTACCACCTGACTGGCCGGACCGCGTGACCTGCGCACGCACGCAGCCACCTCCCCTTCAACACGGACGGACTCCCTGTTCAGGACCGGGCAGGCACTCCCGCTGCCCGGCATCTGGGCCCCAACCCCTGCTGGATCCGGAGCTGGGGCAATATCCAGGTGAGAGCTGGGCTGGGGAAAATCCATGTGTGAGCTGGGGGGCAAATCCATGAGCTGGGGCAAATCCATGTGTGAGCTGGTGCAATATCCATGTATGAGCTGGGGCAATATCCATGAGCTGGGGCAGTATCCATGAGCTGGGGCAAATCCATGTGTGAGCTGGGGCAATATCCTGTGTGAGCTGGGGCAATATCCATGAGCTGGGGCAAATCCATGTGTGAGCTGGGGCAATATCCATGTGTGAGCTGGGGCAGTATCCATGAGCTGGGGCAAATCCAAGTGTGAGCTGGGGCAATATCCATGTGTGAGCTGGGGCAATATCATGAGCTGGGGCAAATCCATGTGTGAGCTGGGGCAAATCCATGTGTGAGCTGGGGCAAATCCATGTATGAGCAGGGGCAATATCCATGTGTGAGCTGGGGCAATATCCATGACTGGGGCAAATCCATGTATGAGCTGGGGGCAATATCCATGTGTGAGCTGGGGCAATATCCATGTGTGAGCTGGGGCAGTATCCATGAGCTGGGGCAAATCCAAGTGTGAGCTGGGGCAATATCCATGTGTGAGCTGGGGCAATATCCATGAGCTGGGGCAAATCCATGTGTGAGCTGGGGCAAATCCATGTGTGAGCTGGGGCAAATCCATGTGTGAGCTGGGGCAGTATCCATGAGCTGGGGCAAATCCATGTGTGAGCTGGGGCAATATCCATGTGTGAGCTGGGGCAATATCCATGTGAGAGCTGGGGCAAATCCATGTGAGAGCTGGGGCAAATCCATGTGTGAGCTGCTGGGCATATCCATGAGCTGGGGCAAATCCATGTATGAGCTGGGGCAATATCAATGAGCTGGGGCAAATCCATGTGAGAGGTGGGGCAATATCGATAACGTGTCCACAGGTTGGGGGGGGCGCACAATTCTTGGCTGGCCCTGGGCGCTGACAACCCACGCTACGCCACTGGCGTTTGGTTACCTTTCCTGGCCATTCGGCTATCCAGAGAAATGGCAGTTCGTCAAATCCTGGCGAATTGCCTGCACATACGGTACCTGTTTGGTGCCTGTTCGAGGGCAGTGAAATCCCCATAGAGAAGCAATGCTTTATCTATTCAGAGAACAAAAACCAGCAGTGAAAAGTTGCCGAATTGCGCTGCTGTTTGGTGGGTTCATGCGGCAGATTTATTCTGGAGAATCCCATAGGCTTCAATACTAAAAATATTCCCGTTTTAATTCAAAATCTAATAAACCGTTGATTATAATATTCTGCAGTAAAAACTCTATTTATTGATTTTTTAGGATCTTTTAGGCATTTTTCGGGATTTTTTTGCAAAACTTTTTTTCCGTTTCTTTTTTTTAAATCGTTTTTTCTTTTTTCTGTAACAGCCCTTTTTATTATCATTCATTGCATCTTATACACTATATTGCCGAAAGTATTCACTCACCTGCCTTGACTCGCATATGAATTTAAGTGACATCCCATTCCTAATCCATAGGGTTCAATATGACGTTGGTCCACCCTTTGCAGCTATAACAGCTTCAACTCTTCTGGGAAGGCTGTCCACAAGGTTTAGGAGTGTGTTTATGGCAATTTTTGACCATTCTTCCAGAAGCGCATTTGTGAGGTCACACACTGATGTTGGATGAGAAGGCCTGGCTCTCCGCTCTAATTCATCCCAAAGGTGTTCTATCGTGTTGAGGTCAGGACTCTGTGCAGGCCAGTCAAGTTCATCCACACCAGACTCTGTCATCCATGTCTTTATGGACCTTGCTTTGTGCACTGGTGCACAGTCATGTTGGAAGAGGAAGGAGCCAGCTCCAAACTGGTCCCACAAAGTTGGGAGCATGGAATTATCAAAAATGTCTTGGTATGCTGAAGCATTCAGAGTTCCTTTCACTGGAACTAAGGGGCCAAGCCCAGCTCCTGAAAAACAACCCCACACCATAATCCCCCCCTCCACCAAGCTTTAAACTTGGCACAATGCAGTCAGACAAGTACCGTTATCCTGGAAACCGCCAAACCAAGACTCGTCCATCAGATTGCCAGATGGAGAAGCGCGATTCATCACTCCAGAGAATGCGTCTCCACTGCTCTAGAGTCCAGTGGCGGCGTGCTTTACACCACTGCATCCAACGCTTTGCATTACACTTGGTGATGTATGGCTTGGATGCAGCTGCTCGGCCATGGAAACCCATTCCATGAAGCTCTCTGCGCACTGTTCTTGAGCTAATCTGAAGGCCACATGAAGTTTGGAGGTCTGTAGCAATTGACTCTGCAGAAAGTTGGTGACCTCTTCGCACTATGAGCCTCAGCATCCGCTGACCTTGCTCCATCAGTTTACGTGGCCTACCACTTCGTGGCTGAGTTGCTGTTGCTCCCAAACACTTCCACGTTCTTATAATACAGCTGACAGGTGACTGTGGAATATTTAGGAGCGAGGAAATTTCACGACTGGATCTTTTGCACAGGTGGCATCCTATCACAGTTCCACGCTGGAATTCATTGAGCTCCTGAGAGCGACCCATTCTTTCACAAATGTTTGTAAAACAGTCTGCATGCCTAGGTGCTTGATTTTCCACACCTGTGGCCATGGAAGTGATTGGAACACCTGATTCTGATTATTTGGATCGGTGAGCGAATACTTTTGGCAATATAGTGTATGTAAATTTCAGACATTTTTGCTCAGTAGTTTCTTTGCAAACAGCGTTTCACTTTTTGAAACATTCAAGCGTACTGTGTTTTGTCTTCTTCACTCCATTCTTCTGCGGTGCCGTTTGCGGGTTTTAGTGAGTGTTCAGCGGGTTTTGCGGTGAGTGTTAAGCGGGTTAGCGGTGAGTGTTCGTCGGGTTTGCGCCGGGTTTTCCTTGCACTTCGGGGAACCCTGTGGTTCTTGCTGAATACACAGCAGGGTCGCCGAAATAAGATAGCCGAATCGCGCTGAATTGAAGCGAACAAAAAGTCAACGAACGTGCGGTGACGTTTCAATTCTCTTTGAATAACCCTGTCAGTGCTTTTGCACTGATTGCTATTCACTAATCTGTCAGGTCTATTCACTAAAAGGGGAAACTCAGGTGAACTGCAGGAGAAGTGAAAATTCGAGCAGGTCTATTCAAGGTGAAACTCAGGAGAATTGGAAACATGCATGTCTATTCAGAGAAAGGTGAAAGTCAGGAGAATGACTGGAGAAGTGAAAATTCTAGGTCAAAATAGCCAAACCAGAAAAAAATCTCCCATTTATCTCACTTTCCAAATCGACTATTTGGTCTAGATTGTTCTTTTCTCCTGCCAGTTCTCCCGAGTTTCACCTTTAGTGAATAGACCTGTGTGAGTTGTGCAGAAAAGGTAAATCTTAGGCCAACATAACCATCATAACACGGATACAATTTCATCCATTCCACAAACGCAAGGATTTCTCCTATAAATCATACTTTTGCAGTTGTAGCTGGAATTCTCTGCAATTCATGATTTGCTCAAAACAATTATTTTATACTATAATTTTCAAACGGTTACGTGTATGTGAATGACACTTTAATAGCCAAGTGGTGGCGGATGTTATTCTTAAATTTGGTATGGACCAGCAGGCGGACCAAGGTCCTCTTTACCTCCACGTTTCACTGACAACAGCAGCAAAATTACGAGAGTAAAAAATGTACACAGCAAGTACTGTATATGTGAAGCAGATGGTACATAAGAAAGCAAGAATGTATCAAAAATGACACAATTAATTCACCGCATCTCAAGCAAATGGATCGTTTCTCAGCCAATGCCATGTTTAGTCTAGCAAAGAGCGCCCTCTGCTGATAAACACGTAAAATGTTCCGTTGCGTTACATGCAGTACTAGGGAATAGAAAGACTTAAAGGGACACTCTAGGGAAAAATCCCCCTTTTTTTACATTAAAATATACCTATTCCCTACCTAGTTATTGAGTATTTTTTTTTTTTTACTGTAATACTTACCCTAAAAAACACTTGTTTCCAACGGCGTCTTTTTTTTTTTAATACTCACCTCCCTCCTCTTCCGCTCCCGTCCTGTTAGAGCTTGAACTTGGCTAATGGTTTACGTGAGAAGCGCGCATGCGCGCCTCTCACGTAAACCAGCCAATCAGCAGGCTTCCTCCCGGCTCAATCTTCTTTGATTAGTGTTGCGCGCAAGAGGATGCACGCAACACTAATCTCAGCCGCTGCCGCCAGCTACTGCGGCGAGTTGGAGACGTCATCGCGCTGAAAGTGCGATGACGTCTCCTACTCGGAAATAGTCGTCAGAATCGGGAAATATGAATCCCGCTCTGCTGACTGACAGCTGGGAGTGCGGAGTAAAGTCCTGCGCGTCTCTCAGCTGTTTTAGCCGATCGGCTCAGCGGAGGGAGGGGGGAAAGACAAGGGCATCATGATCACCTCAAAAAGCTTAGGTGGTCATGTTGCCTAGAGTATCCCTTTAAAGGGTCTATTCACATAGCACCGAAATTGTGTGCAATTCCGGTGCTTTGCGTTTCGGCCTATTTTGGCTCATTTCGGCGATTCCATTTCACTGAAAATATGATGAATTCACTATTGAACAAAGGCTCACCGTATTTTGCCGAAATTGGAGTCGTCGAAGCAGTTATCAGACGACGGCGAAAACTGGCGAATTGCGCAGATACCCGCCAAATTGTACCAAATTGCGCCGAACTGGCTTCGGTGAATTCCACCGAACGAAAAAAAAAGAGAATAGGAGGATAAATCAATAAAATTTTAGTAAACATGTGTCTAAATGTCAAAAAGGTCTGTTACAAAATAAAAAGTCTTCAAAAAAAAAAAAAATGCCGACCAAAAGCCGACCAATCGCCAAACCGGGTGAGAAAGAAAAACGCAACTTTTAAAACGTGTTTTAAAAAAAACCATTGCATGAAAATGCCCGGAAAGAATATATAAGATCCTATGAATAACAATAAAAAGGTCTGTAACAGAATAAAAAAACACCATGGAAAAAAAAATAATTAAAACTTTTGCCGAAAAATGCCTGTAAAATGCCGTAAAATAAATAGAGACTTTTGCAGCAAATGAAAAGAATAAACGGTTGAATAAATATTTAAGAGAAACTGAGATTTTCTTTTACATTGAAACCTATGGGATTCGCCTGTTCAAACCTGCTGAATGAAACCACCAGGTCATTTCACTGACATTTTGGTGCTGTTCGGTGTCTCTGAATAGATTAACCATTACTTCTCTATGGGGATTTCACTGCTGCCAAAGGTCCCCGTAGTTCGCTGTCAATTCGCCAATATTTGGCAAATCACCAGCTTTTTGAATAGTCGAATGGCCGAGATATTGCACCGTATGGGGAAATACACCGTTCGGTGCAACTCTGTGGCCAATTCGATGCTCTTTCAATAACCCCTTATGTAGTGAAAGGGTTAAGGATCCATTTTCTGCCCCATACGAGTTTTGAAAGGATTGGCAGCGTACGATGCTAAAATTATGCTGTAAAGGTTGGAAAAAAGCACCAGTTTTATGTTTTTTCCTTTTTTTTTTGCATCGTTACGAATTTTCGACTTATTGTGAGAGCCGTCTGTATTGTATCTATGTGGTTTAAACAGAATTTGGGTAACACAGAGAAATCCTCTGTGTTATATCCCGTGACCTCCAGCCCACATGTGATGGTAAACCCAGTGGGATGGTGGTCGTCAAAGCCTTACAGCAGGTCGGAGCCCATTAATTCCCCGTGTTTGCTTTCGAAATTATACACATTCTGTAAGAACTCCAAATTACTCCGAATTAGCCGCCGCTGAAGCGGCCATTGTGCTTCCAGTTGGTTTTGATATTGCTGTTTAATGTGGGTCAGTCATTGCGTGCAAAAATAAACACATCATTCCATCTGTCATTGGTCATTTATCACCAGAAGACTTTTCTCAACAGTCTTAATCCTCCGAGGCATTTCCAGAGCCGGGCTTTCTAAAAGGGGTGTATTGCGGAAGACATGAATCGAGCGGGCCTCGCGTTGCCGTAGTACCCCGCGTCTGGGAATCCTGAGGGCAGACAGGATAAGGGTGTTTTGGAGGGGATTACTCACAGCTGTCTTTGCCTGCCGTCCATAAGGGGGTTCAAAGCTAGAAGCAGCTTGTTCAGATTAAACATTCCGGCGTTGGCCTGGTTTCCGATCCGATACCTTCCTTCATCGTCAGATGTGTTTGGAACGTAATCTGTTTAAAGCAAACACACCGAGTATTACTGTTGCGCAGAAAAAAAAACCTGTCCAAATAAATACGCTAAGCGACAAGTGGAAAAATATACATTAATCTGAAACTGACGTCTAAATAATAAGAAAGACGACTACTAGGATTTAATTAAGACATTATAAGTTATAAATAGTTCATATATACATATATTATAGTAAACATACTTGACTATGTAAAAAAAAAATATTATAGTAAACATACATATTTATAACGAAAATATGCATCGAAGTGAATACTTTTACGGGGAGAATTTTGATGTCCACAGTCAAATGTTGCGAAAAATGAGGTTCTATTCCATAGTTGGTGCTACTGTAGCGTCTCGATATGCAAATGTTAGCGCTACCATTAGTAAGTTTAGCGTCTGGCATCAATTTTCCGATCATGGCACTTAACTGGGGTGAAATCAGTTTGCGCATCGCAGCTTTGCGTCTCCTATACCTAATATGGGGAGCGCAATCTATTTTTAGCGTCTCGACAAGTGAGGTGTTACAAAGTGCTGGCACAATATACTGTCGAGACCCGGCATGAAACTTTTTACCACCTCCTAAAAGCTGGTGTTAAATGACTGCAAATGCAAAATCATTTAACACGCTACAAAACTCCACGCATAAAATCCCATACTCGCCTCTAATCCCGCAGCGAAAAGAGCGGCCTGATCCATCCGCTTCTTCTCGCCAGGAGCAGAGTGAGACTGGAAACAAATATCCCCTAGTTTTTCTCCGCGATCACTCCGCAGCGCTGCGCGAGCTTGCAAGGGTGAAGTCGCGCAGAGCTCACGGCCGGAAGAGCAAGCCTCCATGGAGTCCCATGGACTCCAGGAGATGATACCCGCTGCGATGCGGAAGCTCTACAGTGGGTATCAGGGAGGTTAGCGCTGCGTTCCTGGTCAAGGTGCTGAGATAGAACCTTCCCCGGAATACAGAGTTAACATGGAGACTGTAAGGTAAAATCTGCAAGCGCACTGGAATTTGGGGCTCGATTTAATTCCAATCAGCTGAATTAATAAAAAAATAATATATCTTCTGCTTGCGTCTGAATTTCGAAATATCGGCTAATACAGATTAAAAAAATTCAGCCAGAGCTGATATTCAAAAAATGCCACCGGTCCGAAAAAAAAGAGGGCTAGTGGAACTCGAAGTCTCTTCATTAAAGTATTCTTTAAATATAAATAAACATTATAAAGCAAAGGAAATGCAAAGGTATAAAGGACCCTGTGCGCAGAGAGGAAGAGGTAAACAAGTGCATGTTAATTAAGCATCGTCATTAAATCCGATAATAAAGAAGGGGAAGATTAAACAACTGTTACGGTGGAAAAATCAAGGGATGAGGAACCTTTATCAACTGATACATTGAAGTATTCTTTAATGTCCGAGAAGGTAAGGAGGAGAGTTTGCCGTCTTCTTTTTAACTTGAGTAATCGATTTTCTTTCTGAACCAGGTTTAATCTTTCTTTACCCGGAGCAAAAATCTTTCTTAAGAACATTAAACGAAAGCAAGGTCCTATTAATAAAAACACCGCACCTCTGGTCTCCAAGCAGTGTTTTTAAATTCGTATGTGAACAGGCAGTTCCACAGAACATTACAGCGTGACAGCTGACATCACAATGTACACGAGACAGATTTAACTAAAAGGAAGGTGGCCACACAAAGGCTTAGTCACTAACCACCAGACGATAAACTACGGCCACACCGAGAGGAGAATTCAAACAGTGGTGAAAAGGGTGGCCCAGATCTTGTCGCCAGCAGCAGAGAGTGAGACTGGGAACAAATAGTTCCTAGACTCCCTCCTCGATCACGTGTTGCTGCGCGATCTCGAAAGAGTGAGGTGACACAGAGCTCACGGCCTGGAAGCGCAAGCCTCAATGGAGTCCTTTGGACTCCAGGAGTGGATACTCGTGCCGGCGCAGAAGCACTACTGTGGTATCAGGGAGCTTAGGAAGCGCAATAAGAAATATTTCTGTCCCACTATATGATACTGACATAAGATCTTATATATAGTAGTATCTCTCAAGCATAGTCATCACGTACATGTTATGTATAAGACAGTATAGTGTAATACTTATATTTGAAGATGGATTGCTTGTTCTCGCCAGTAGTGGGTCAATAGATCTATATGTCCTCAGAGTCCACGAGCCTCAGCCATATGGAGGTTTGATGTGCTGCTGTTTGGGATCAACCTCTATAATCGGCAATTATATGAAGAACAAACGTGCGCTGCCAAAATATATAGATTGCAAAAATTTATTGGCAAAAGTAAATAAAAAGAGCTTTTTAAGTACTGTAGATACTCGAGTATACCGCTAGATTTTGGGGACAAAAATTTACCTTAAAATTGGAGGGGTCGCATTATATTCGAGACATCTGCATTGCGTGAAAAAAAACAAAAGACTTGCTTAGGGATCCCAAGTCTACCAGAAGGTTCAGTAGTCTCTCTGAATTGAATGTGGGCTCCCTGATGTCCACAATCACTTCAGGAACTCCCAGATTCAGGAAAGATGGAATCCATCACGGTCATAGGGCACGCTCGGATTAAGCCAATCATTCAAGATTGGCTTAAAACCGAGCATGCACCATCGCTCCTCGATGCGGTGGTTGAGCCTGCCTGCTGGAGCCGGAGGTGAGAAAATGACACCTCCCGGCGTATTGGCTATTCGTGAATGATTCACTGCATTGGTCACCTAGCTCTGCCGGCCATCTTATCGCAAGTAAAGAAGATGGATGGCCTCTTAGTAAAAACTACAATCATTCTAGAACAGAGCACCCTGGCCTGAGGGGTATCCTGACTGTGTTAAGAGAAGATCGAAGAATTTTAATTGTTTACTGGTACAGTATAGTATACTTTTATACTTTTGCTCCTCGCGTTATATTCGAGTCTTGAGTATTCTCTCATTTTCACAATAATTCTCTATCCATCGTGTTATATTCGGGTCGCGTTATACTCGAGTATCTACGGTAGTTTAAAATTTAATAAAAACAAGGGATACGCGATTTGCTGACTACAATTTCAGCTTCCTCTGTCCCAATGTAAGTCTCAATAAATAAGTTTGTATATCCGGTATTTAAACTTATTCTCTAATTGGCTCTTAGTGGTCTTGGTTCTGAGTGTGTCCTTTCAGCTTCAATTTTCTGTCTCCAGAGTCTCTTAGGTCGCGCCCGCGAGTCTTCCAGTGTCTCAAGATGGCATCCGCGAGTCTTCCTGTCTGACGGCTTCCGGTATCGCGTCTTTTCTATTGGTCCCGTTGGTATAGAATCAGCATTCTCTCTTCAGTCTTTCTATGGCTTGATTCTCAACCCGCAGCTTCCCTAGTGGTTGTGTTTTTCCTTGTATGGTCTTGGAATGTGCCGATTTGCTGAACAGGCTGCCGCGACCGTCACGTGACTGTTACAAGCACAGCTCGTATCCTACAACCACTAGGGAAGCTGCGGGTTGAGAATCAAGGCATAGAAAGACTAAAGAGAGAAAGGCGATTCTATAACAACGGGACCAATAGAAAAGACGTGATACCAGAACCCGTCAGACAGGAAGACTCGCGGACACCATCTTGAGACACCGGAAGACTCGCGGATGCCATCTTGAGACACCAGAAGACTCGCGGACGCAATCTTGAGACTCCGGAGACAGAAAATTGAAGCTGAAAAGGAGACTCTTGGAACCAAGACCACTAAAAGCCAATTAGAGAATAAGTTTAAATACCGGATATAAAAACTTATTTATTGAGACGTACATTGGGACTGAGGAAGCTGAAATTGTAGTCAGCGAAACGCGTATCCCTTTTTTAATTTAATTTTAAACTACTTGAAGAGCTCTTTTTATTTACTTTTGCCAATAAATTTTTACAATATATTTTGGCAGCGCACGTTTGTTCTTCATATGATTGCCGATCTAGAGGTTAATGCCAAACAGCAGCACATCAAACCTCCATATGGCTGAGGCTCGTGGACCCTGAGGACATATAGATCTATTGACCCACTACTGGCGAGAACAAGCAATCCATCTTCAAATATAAGTATTACACTATACTGTCTTATACATAAAATGTACGTGATGAACATGCTTGAGAGATACTACTATATATAAGATCTTATGTCAGTATCATATAGTGGGACAGAAATATTTATTATTGCGCTTTCGGAAGCATTGGGTTTGGGTATATCATGTATTTATTCTAGCAATCCCATTGAGAGGGTGGATTGCATTTTGTCCGAACATAGCTGCAACAACAAAAAGCGGTACTTGGGTATATAAACATATACCACACCCCACTTGTTGGTTTTTCTACATCAGGGATCTTAGGGCTGTGTTCTGGGCGAGTTGCCCGTCCCTGGAATAAGATGTTAGCATGGAGATGGTAAGGGAAAATCTGCGGGCGCACATTATCCTGCTTACCGTCTACAAGTTAAAGTCCAAAATGGAATAGGGCCAGAGATCTCTGCGTTTAAATAACATTTTTTGAGTTTGTAATAAATATAGATAGGTGTTGAAATACCACCTATCCATTCCAGTGCCTAATCTAGAAATGGCAATATCTCTTTTACGACCCTTGAAACGTTAAGATATCCCGATCTACCAAGAGAGCTGTGTGAGCCTACATTAAATAAAATATCATGAGTTAATGGAGCGTCTTCACATTACAGTCTTGCTTAAGGCTGCGGTCGCACAAGCTTTCTTGAGAGTGGAAGGAAAGTCCGTGAGATTGAACGTTCCTTCCACTCTGATGCCCGTGTGGCCACCTCGCTGAGCGCGTTAGTGCACTCAGCGTTACATAGCACGATCCTTCCCTGGAGGATCGCGCTTTGTAGCCCCGTCCTACGCCTGTCGTGCCTTTTTGATGAGGAGGCTTAAATCACGTCCGGTGTAGCGCGCGCAACTTTTGCACATGCTACACCATGTGGCTCTCCCTGTCCGAGCCGTCACAAAGCTGTGACGGACACCTGGAGGAGCGGTCACACGGACACACAAAGTTCGCTGCAGTGAATGCAGCCTAAGACCTCTAGGAACACCTCCATATATAATACACCTCCAAAATAGTTTTTCAGCAGTTGTGGCAATAAAACACATTCTGATACCCAAAATCAAATTATACAGACCTCAAAAATTTAATTAAAGAGTACCTCACCGTATGGGATAGGTATGAATATAAAAATATATTCTATATTATTTCATTTCTCGTCTAGAGATCAACACCCAACTCCAGTCCAGCAGTCTACCGCAGAGCTTCCATGAGACAAGCACCAACTCCATTCATCTACACCCCTGTTTCCCAACCCTGGTCCTCAAGTACCTCTAACAGGGCCAGATTTTGCAGATCACCTTGGGGGAAATGCAGACTGAATCCTGCAATCATTGAGCAGCAAATCATATCACCTGTGCTGTGCTTCACATATCCTGCAAACCTGGCCTGTTAGGGGGACCTGAGGACCAGGGTTGGGAACCACTGATCTATTCAATGAGCGAAAGTTACAAGAACATATATTGTAATGGAGAAATGTTCACATTTTTCCCACACAACAATAAACTCACCGACATCATAGTCTTCCATGAACCCGAATGGCCCATAGTCTATAGTGATGGACAGTAAACTGAAGTTATCTGTATTGCACACTCCTGTGTAGGAGAATAAAAATAAAACAATTATAGTTCAGTGCCACAAAACAATGGTTTGAAGACTCTTACCATTATCATATCCAGCCGCCAGCACAGCCTGATTGGGATGGAGCGAAACCTAAATGGCTTTTGGGGTGATGTTTTCTTTTATAGCTGTTTTGTAATATATAGGGACAGGTAAACATTGCAGGGTTGTAATTGGACAAAGAAACAAAAATATTTTAGATTTAGGGTGTTGTCCAATATTTGCCCTTGTTCACCAATGTTGCAACCACGGTAAACAATGGTGATCCAGGGGGGGGGGGGAATTGAAATAGGGCCAGTGATTCTTTAGCAACTAAACTTCACCTGCCATTGTTTGAATTTTCCTTACAGGATCGCCAGTGTTTACCATGGTTCCAAAATTGTGAATTTCACTATATTTACCATTGAAATGACGCACTGGACCCGTATCAATAGGTGGGGTGGAACTTGTGGCCTAAAAATAATGCAAAAGATTGAGCAGACTTTTTTGCTGACCGTCCACTGGATCCGTATTTGTGCAACTAACAAGTTGTCCGTAGTCGTCCGACTAATCCCACAACACAGAGGAGATTCAACCTTCTACCCCTGCCTCCAACTTCCATTGAAAGTCCAGCGGTCTTTGGCAGTGTTTTTTTTCCTGCAGTCTGGCGGTCTTCTGCGGCAGTTTTTTTTATCTTCAGTCCAGCGGTCTTCGGCAGCATTTTTTTTCTCTTCAGTCCGGCAGTCTTCGGGGTCTGCCCGTCGGCCAACATGGGACGTCCATAGTCGCATGCAGTGGACGACCCAGATCATTCAAAAAAGTTATCCGTAGTCGGACGACCAAGCCGACGGTCTGACTACAGACCCAGATAGGGTTAACCCTAACACTAAAAGTAACTCTAAAAGTAACCCTAACCCAAAAAGCAAACCTAACCCTAAAACAAGTACACATAGTAAGCTAATTTCTATCTCTAACCCTTAATGCGTCCCTAACACTAAATGTAACCCTAACACTTAGCATAACCCTAAAACAAGAAAAAATAGTAACCTTATTTCTAACCCTAACCCTAACTTCAAACCATGACCATAATTTTAACCCCTAACCTTAATTTCTAACCCTAGCCATTTTGAACCCTAACCCTTAATTATTTTTTTTCTAACCCTAATTTCAAATCCTAACCCTAGCTATCGAAAACGACCCATAATTTGGCACAGAGCATCGATTTGGCCATGGCCGAATTTGAGCGTTTTTTGTAAGGTTGCGACTTTTGTCCGTGTCGTCTTTTCAATAGAACATTTTCACTGCTGTTTGAAGCAACGGTGATTATTGAATAACCCCCACAACTTCGCAATGATAGGGAAAATAGATTAGCCTGAAGGATGAAATACAGATAAATATACACATATATAAGTTATACATAGGACTAGAGATACTAGTAAAAACATAGAAATTATATATAATCTAAGTAATATAAGACACTGGAATAAAGCCTCTGGAATTGCCTTGATTAAGGCTAGGGTCAGACTAGCGCAGTTTTAACGTGCGTTTAGCCGCACGAAATCACGGCCGTACTAGCAGCAAATGACGTCCAATGCCGGGGAACATACGACGAACGGCCGCACGAAAGTTCGTCCGCGCAACGCAAGTGGCCAACGAACGCATTTTTTCGAGAACGTCAAACCGCTACTACTGACGTACAGAGTGCGCTGCAGCCGCATAGCGGCGTGTGTGCGTGATTAGGAGACGTCAGACGCTGCTAATGTCCGGCCAACATAACGTCCAACTCAAAAAGTGTTTTATTGATGATCCGTACAAAATCACGGACGAAAAGGCGCATCGTATGACCGCTATCGCGTATTCCGGGGGAAAATACGTACGTTCGTTCGACCGAACTTTTTCACGGACGACGTGAAAAATGCGTTCGTCTGACCCTAGCCTAAGCCCTGTGGAGACAAGCATATATGGTTTAATTTAAGGAGAATATACAGTTATGGTAGACGGAGATTTCAGTAAATGAATAAAAAAACACTTTTATTTTTATCATTTTTTTGTTTAATAACCACCATGTTATATTCTGAAGCGACGTGTTTTTTCTGGGGAAACATTTGAGTGAAGCACAGTTTATTTGCTCTGATTTTAGTGACGCCGGTCATTCAGCAGCTCGCGGATGAATGTTTTCTGTCCTCCGCCGTGTTTACCATAAGATGACGTGCTCTTTGATACTTGGTAGGTCTTAGCTGCCACCGGGAAAAGTCTGTCTTCGGTATTTAACCAAGTAATAATTCTCTGATGTCAGCATCATGGGAGACAATGTATCTGCCCCTTGAAGCAACATTTTCTTAGATTGTGTAACACAAGGTAAACCGGTCTGTTAAAGAAAGGTTGTGCTGTTCAAATGTTAAAAAATCATCATTATTATATTGTGGCAGTATCAGGGGTCAAGGCAAGCAGGAACGCGTGGGAATTCAGCTATAAAATATTAAATATTAGCAGGGGGAACTGAGTTCCCATTGGTCCCGCACACTATAAGCTTTTATTTAGATGTTCAGTCATGTGTTTCCATGTTAAGTTATGATAAATAGTATTATTTATTGTATGTTTTCCTTAAAACTCTACCTAGATGACTTGGAAAAATGGGGGGGGGCAGAACTTTTGGGAGAGTTCCCATACAAATTTTATAGGACTTGCCCCCTAGGTAGTATGTAATATGTCAAGCAAATACACAGCTTAAAGGGACACTATACATATTGTAACCACTCAGTGTAATTTGTGTTAAGTGGTAACACTGCTGTGAGCTCCCTGTTCCCTCTCTACTGGGGGGCGGGACTCAGAGGGCTGATTCAGCCTTCCATGTGCCAGGGCTTTGATTCACCCATTCACCCAGGACCTTAATACTGCACAGGTTGCAGGTCTACGGGACCTTTGGGAACTAGTTTCCATCAATGGCTTTGAAAGCCACTGGATTTGCTGGACTGCCCAGATATAATGGCCACGTGACAAGCTGCTAATGAACATGTCATGTCCAGTGGAGGTCAGAATCAGACTAGCGCTAAAACCAGGTCAGGGGTGGACTGAATGCTTGCTGTATCGGTCAGGTGAGTAAGCGTTAACGTCACGAGAAGTGACTATAATGCATGCCCCCCCATATTGCCTTCCTAACGCTAACAGGTTAAAAAAAATCAGTTTGCACATCAGTGATTGCACCAGCTTCCGCGAGCTTACTCTACATTGCGCATCTTATACTTAACAAGGAGAGAACAGTCAGGATAAGTAAGGGATTACAAAGTCCTAACGCTAATTACCGCACCGATGGGTTAACAGATTTTTTTACCGGCACCCAGAAGCTGGTGCTAACTGGCACCGCTTCTGCAGAATCAATTAGCGCCAGTTTACACCCCCCCCCTATAAATCCAATATTCACCTCTCATCCCGCAGCGTGAACAGTGGCCCGATCCGCCTCTTCTGGCCTCCGGGAGCAGAGTGAGACTGGGGACAAATGGTCTCCAGTCTCCCTCCACAATCACTCCGCGACGCTGCAGTCTCGCGGCCCGGCAGCGCAACCCTCCATGGATTCATATGGACTCTAGGAGGTGATACTCGTGGTGGCGCGGTAGCGCTACGGCGAGTATCATGGAGGGTAGCACTGCCTTGCGGGGCAGCCCCAGAATATGGTGCTAAAATGAGGATGGAGCAGGTTTTTCACGTTACTGTCCCCATTATAGCGCCAGACATGGAATAGTGCCCTTAATAAATAATAAGAACTCATTTATAGGACTGAAATGACATGAAAACACAAAAAAACTACAGACAGACGAAAAAAAGAACAGCATGCCCCCCCCCCTCGCACACACAAAAAAACGTTAAAGCCAGCAAAACTAGAACATGAATAATAAGCAACAACGGTGGTTTTCCTTAATATGCGTTTTTAGTGTAAAAAAAATATAAAAAAGATGTTGGAGAAAAGTGATAAGAATGCAGCTTAATCCAAGTGACATAATGTAGCTTCAGGTTCACAGCCGCATGTGTAGGAGAAGATAACAAGCCGAGGGCCAGAGAAGCAAAGCTGCGACTCAGGCACGACTTTCCTACAGCTAAGAAAAAAAATAGATTTCTGATGCCTCGAAATAGTATTACCCAGAAGCCTGTGGGATGTTTGTTAGCCTGGCAACTGTTATGACAGATGGCGTTAATCATAAAAAAACAAATACAATTGCGCCTTTCGTTTTCGTACGTACAGACACCTCAGTTTAAAGGGCTTTCTGTCAATCTGTCACCTGTCCGTGGTGATTTATAATGCCAGCGTTATGTTTTGCCCTAAATGTTCCAGATCTTCAGGCTATCATTTTTACAGACGAGGTTTTTTCAAATTAAAGTAATATGTGTCGCATCAGATGACTTTAAGTCTGAAGATCATAAGGGGAGTAAGGCTAGAAAATCATTGGAAAGGCTGAGATGGAGAAGCAGAAACACTTTGAGAATTGGGGTTAGGGATAGTGTCACACTGGGGACTTGATTCCAACCATTATTTAATTGTTTACAGCAGGGCTGTCAAACTCTGGCTCCCCAGATGTTTCTGTACTACAACTCCTATGATTCCATGGCCATTTGTTGCATTGAAAGAATTCTGGGAATTGTAGGCATCAACATATGGGGGGGCCGTGGGTTTGACAGCCCTGATTTACAGGGATCAGTTGCAAAAAAACACATACGGGTTGAGTATCCTGATTAGAAATGTTTGGGAAGAGAAGTATTTTAGATTTGGGAATTTTTTGGAATATTTCCAAATAATAATGAGATGTATGCTTTATATACACCTTAAACACACAGCCCGAAGGTCATTTTATGCAATATTTTTAAGAAATTTATCCCCGTCACATTAGGTCGAGGGTGAAATGTTCGACTATTGGTGTCATTTCGGCGCTCAAAACTATTTTGGAATATTTTGGGTTTGAAAATTACAGATAAAGGATACTCAACCTGTACACAGGTATACATTTCCCAACAGAAAAAAATCCAAGCATGCCAGCCATACAGAAATCAGAGAGACCCTCTTGTGATAGGAAACACCCCTGGATGTTAAAAATAGCCTCCGATAAACGCAGACCATTTTAATGGTGTCTAATGATGTGGATGAGGGTCCGGTGTTTGGATGAATTAATTAAGCAGCAGTTGTGTTCATGATTTTAAATCAGCATATTGATGGTAGATTTGCTACGTTGTGAATGATGTTGTATATTGGTTAGGCAACAATGATGTTGTGTGTTCTGGATTTGTTAACATGGTGCACTTGTCTTTATCTGTTGTTAAGAAGGCATTGTTTGCACTTTTACCTTTTTGCTGATGGTTGGGTATGTAACATGTCACTTTATTGGTGCCATATTGGATTCCAGTGGTGAGCATGTGCATAGAACATAACATTACTACTGTTGTATTGCGTTTGCTGTTTAATGGTGGATTTGAGATACCAGTGGTACCTGTCCAACAACCTTGAGATATCCAATCCAGTGTTTCTATTTTAAGATGATTTTTTGTTACCTAGTATCTTATTCAGATTGGGGTTGCCAAAGTCGAAAACTTCCATGGTTGAGGTATGGGTGTTCTTTGTCTATCCAACGTGATATTCTGTTCCTTTAATAAGTGTCTTTTAGGCTGGTAATCCAATTGGTCTGTATTTGTGCGATCGTGTGATTGTCCATCGTCGTCGTCCGACCAATCCTACAACATGGAGGAGATTCAACCCTTGCCCACTTCCTCCGTCTTCCATCGGATGACTTCAGACGACTTTGTGCGACTACAACGAACTAGTGATCTTTCCCATTTGAATGGGATTTGTCAGACGAAGTTGGGACGATCTGATACAATTTACATGAAAAAAAGATGAATTGTATATTTAAACTGCCAAATCCCATAGGATTCAATGCGAATAAATATTTTCAATTTCATTTTTTTTAATCAACTGTTTATATCAAATTTCCAGCAAAAAGCCGTTTTATTTATTGATGTTTTTGAGTATTTTTTTGGTGAAATTTTTGATTCGCTTAATAAGCCCTTTCAGCACTAGGGACAGGACCGGAGTTCCCTTCATGTCTTTGGCAGCATTCATCTGCGAGGGGGGGTTTGCAGTTTGGCAGCATTCAGCCGGCTTCCCATCGGTCAATCTGGGTCATCCATATCCGCTTCCAGTGGACAACCCAGATCGTTGAAAAGAGTTGTCTGTAGTCAGCCAAAACGGTCGTCCGACTACTGACCCAGTGTATGGCCAGCCTTAAACTCGACTGCGATAGTCCCAGACTTGAAAAGTACTAATCAGGCCTAGAAAAATCCACGTGTTCAAACTGAGTTGGGAGGGACATTGTTAAAAAAGTGTAAACATAATTCCTTAGAGCAGGGGTGGGCTAGATGGTTTGAAACTACATTTCCCTTGAGGCTCTACAAACCTAATGAGCAGCCGAGCATCACGGGAAATGTACTCTCAAAACATCTGGAGGGCCGTAATTGCCCACCCCTGCCTTAGAGGATAACAATGTTAGACAATATTGTAGCTTTTCCTTTCATGTTTAAAGTTCTGCGTGGTCTCTTTCGACCCTGTTTGATGGCTGCCTAGAGAAGCCATTGCGAGCAGAAGAGCATGTTAAGAATTTGGGACAGTCTTCAAATCTGCCCCAGTTGAGGCCACTTTGCACATGCTCAGTCTGGCATAGTCAAAGTTCAGCTCACCACTTCATTAAAGCACTAAAGCTTCATCATCCAACAATGGAAACAGGAAAGACTGGTGAAAAAAAAATCACTGGAGGATGATGGGAACATACTCATGTCTGTTCTCTCTGATTTTAGATTTTTATATCCCTGTATTCAAGAAGTCTGACCCAAGCTATTGCTGTCCCCAGATGAAAATCCTTTTTCTATTGTACGTGCAACAAAAGGGCAAATGGCATTTTAAATTGTAATTGAGACATAACGGCATGAGGTCATTTATGCCTTAATAAAAATGACATACGTTAGTTTCAGAACATAAAGTGTAAGCATCTATGACAGACATGGTGAAAAGATTTTAATGTTTTATAAATTGGGTTCTCAATTTCTGACCACAGTACGGAGAGGCTGAAAGCTAAAAGCGGCTCATTTAGCACAGAAAAAAATTAATATTTAGGCAATTGCAGCATGCTGTGACACAAGTAGTTTTTCATCACATGGTAAAAGGTTAACACTTGCTCAGGGCCAGGTCTGTGGCAGTTGCAATTAATTAACTGATGTGTTATTATTTTCATTTCGGAAAACACAAGTACGGAGTAGGATTATTTTTTTTAGTGCATAAAAACATTAACCATTTTAGGTCTAAGGTTCCTTATCTCATCATCCCTAGAATATCAAAACTATTTGAAATAAGGTCTTCCACGCTCAGATTTTCCTACAGATATTATAGTGGAATAGATTGCATGTAAAAATATAAAATAAAAACGATCCGCAAACCTACCATGGGCAAACCCAACCGACATCCACAGGGCAATTAGATTTGCTGTCTGAAAGACCACGCTGGAAAATAATTCCTGAAAACAGATATATTAGGTAAGTCTTATGGATTATGAATGGAGTGGGGTGTCTGTTCTGCATTCAAAGTAGAAATATTACTGTAGGCACCAAACAAGGAAATTAGGAACACGATTATCAATGTATTAAAATGATGACTTTATATATATAAAAAATGACATTAGTAATAGATCGAGTTAGTGCTTGTGTCAATCTCACCAGGACTCGGTCAGGACCGCCTTTGCTAATTAAAGGGAAATGTTCTTCAATGATGACGTCCACAAGGATCCTGTAAAACACAATTAGTGTATGTAAGACTGCAACCTCCCCATCTTACTGTTTACACGTTCAGTTGCAGTGCCACGTACACACTAAACTAGCTAGCCTCCAGGATACTCTAACGCGCCGCCGCAAGCATTCCTTCCTGGAGTCCATAGGACTCCATGGAGGTTCGTGCTGCCGGCTCACATGACCGGCAGGATCTCGCCTCTCCCGCGATTGTGCAGGTCCACAAAGTGATCACGGAGGGAGACTGGGGCCTTTTCTTCTCCAGTCTCACTCTGCTCCCGGCAGCCGTTCTCGCCGCGGGATGAGAGGTGAGTATGTGATTTTTTGGGGGGGTTGCAGCTGCTGCTGATTCCGCAGAAACTCAGTTAGCAGCAGCTCTAAGCTGTAGCAAACTTTTTCAGTTAGCCGCAGCGGCTCGTAATTACCTTTGGGACCTTGTGATCCTAACGCTAATTACTCTCTGCTTACACTTTACGCTCCCCATGTTAAGCATAGGGAGAGCAAAGTACAGTAAGCTCGCGCTAAAAAGCGCTAATACCGATGCCCTAACAGGTTCTTTAACCCGTTAGCGATCGGGAGGTGATCTGTGTGGCACGCTACCACCTCAATTAACCTAGCGCTAACGCTCATTTATGTGAGCACTAGCATAAAGGAGGTGTTAGCTCTTTAAAAGAGTTATTCATTAAGCATCAAACTTACCACCGAATTGCACCGAACACGGAATTTCACCGTACTTGCTTTTTGCTATACCTAAGCACTCCGGCCCCTAAGCTGCTGTATTATCTTATAAAACCCAGTATCTAAAAGAACCCTCTTTGTCATAGGTATATATAAGTAACGTTCGAAGCCACAATCATCGACTGATTTTACTTTATTATGTTTCACCCTCTTCACTACCAAGGGATTTTTTTTTTTTTTTTTAAATAAAAACCACTGTCTAGAACCAGTGATAACCTATTTGGCAGGCACATGTTGCCATCTGCTGGCCAAACGGAGTTACTGCTGTTCCAGTCTCTGTGCAGGATCAGCTGGGTAGATGTCATTTCAGACACATTCCCAGCTGGTTTTTAAAATGTTAGCATTTCGGGCATCATGTCCACAATGCTAAAAATTTAAGGGAACCTTCTGAAGCCCAAATTCAAACAAAATGTCCCGTGGAACCCCATATCGACTATACTCAATATTGGGGCACCAGAAGGTGCCATGAAGATCGGTATAGTCGATCTTGGTAGAGAAGGGGTTAAGAGGTTAGGTTACAAGTCAGCTTTTGGAAGAAAGTAACTATTTATTGTGAAAGTAGCAACATGCTTTGATAGTGCAGCGAGGGATTCAAAGAGATACACTTTACATATCATGCAGCGGTATGTCCCAAAGGCATAGGAAAGGAGCAGCAGCTGGTGGAAACTCTGCCGGTGAATATACCCAAGGCAGGGCCGGATTAAGATCTTTATGGGCCTGGAGCTGAAGGTTTTGATGGACCTATTTTTGGAATGGTGTGAAATTAAAACATATTTTATATAACTGAGCAGATACATACTGTATATATATATATATACGTTCCGTGACAATCTTTTGACAGGCAAAACACATCAAGGGCACTATTTCGAACTTCGCGATAAAGTGGGGAAAGTGCGCCTGTAGGTATCCCCGTAGTGTCCCCATTTTAGAATGACATTCCGGGGCAGGCACTAGCTCAGCACAATCGCCACGGAACGCGGTGCTAACCTATGGGATACTAGCGGTAGCGCTCCATTGAGGTTTGCCGTTCCAGACCGTCAGCCCTGTGTGACCTCACTCTCACTCTGCTCTGGACGACAAGAAGCGTCGGATCGGGCCACCGCTCTCACCGTGGGGTGAGTATTGGATTTATTGGGGGTTTTTAGGGGGTGTTAAATTATTTTGCAAAGCGGAATCATTTAGCACCGGCTTTTAGATGTAGCTAAAAAATTTCCTTACGTGTCCCTGCGGTAATTAGCGCTAGGGCTTTGTAATACCTTACTTATCCTAACGTTAATTACTGATTGCGCATCCTATACTTCTCATGGGGAGCGCAAAGTACTGTAAGCTCACGCAAGCTAGCGCAAAAACCGAGGCGCTAAGTGATTTTTTACGGGTTTAACGTCAGGAAGGTAATATGGGGGCATGTGTTAAAGGCATTAGTCCTGGCGGTAACGCTTACTTATCCGTTCGCTAACATTAGCATTCACCAGGGAATAGTGTCCCAACGGTTTAACAGAGGTCTCAATTTATAAGCTTTCCTTTGCAGCTTTGTGTTGGCGAGGTTAACTTTGTGAGCTTTTGCTGTGCTCATTTTCTAGCAGTTTTTCAAACAATGTGAAATTCGTTTTAAGGTAACATCGGATGTGATCAAGTAACTTCATGTTATTATGATAAAAATATTCCATTACGGCCTACCTGAGCAACTCATACTCTCTCGATTGAGTTAAAATTTCAAGCGAGCCAATTCGAAACCAAGACTTGGCGACACGTAACACCACTGCCCCTGAACACACGAGGGAAATACACATTAACGGGATATTCTTGTAGGGATCAGATGCACAATTAATAAAGTCTATCATCAGTGGCATCAGGATTCTCATTAAATCATTGATAATGCTTGTCAACTAACACCGCTTAAATCGCACCCAGAGTTTCTCTGTTACAGAGATTTTTGATTTGTGTTTTGTTGCAGTTTAATTAATCCAGTAAACCTTTAAATGAATTTTTGAAGGTTCCAATCCTCATGTTTTTTGCATCCTTTCCTTTGCGGGAGAGATTAACCATCTAAACTGTGTGATTGACAGCTCAGCCCAGGATGGTTCAGAGGGGATTGGAGGGGGGGGGTTCGGATACCAAGGATGCTTGTAATATTAACTCTGAAAGGCTTTTCTTCCCACCATTCCACTGCTGAGCTGCCACAAACACACACACATTCCCCCTCAAAAAAATATATTTATCTAGCTGACACTTGCATGGGGAATCACAGCAGTGCAGGGAAGGGTTAATAGTTGAACCTTACCAAGTATCCAGCATCCCTGTCTGTTCAGAAGATCTGGGAGTTGTTTGCAAATGCTCCCCATGGATGTTTTAGTTCAGACACAACCTCAGTGCTAGGGGAGTGTATCCTGCTGTGAGAGCCATAAATCCCGCCCCAGGGAAACACATCATGTGGCATGCCGCAGCGCTGAGAGCAAACAGGAAGCTCAGGGATATTTCTTTGCAAAGGTTTTATGACAAAACTCTCCATCTGTCAGCAGCTTGGCTAACACAACGTATAGCCAGATTTGGGAGATCTTTCAAATGAGCTAAAGTTGTTTGTGATTGATGTACGTTAGGCAGTCTTTATCTAGAAGATATAGTCAACCCTACTTTCCTCCTCAATGTTTAAAATAGTTGCAGAAATTCTCAACCCCGCTGTGTACAATGAAGATAAGATTCACAACTGAAGTAAATAATTCCAACTGCTAACTCTTATTTTTTTTTAAAAAACTAGCATGATCATTTTAAAAGTAAAAAAAAATTGAATTGTTACTGTGGTTTATTTAGCAAGTTTTATCAAATAAACCCTATAATAGAAAGAATGCAATTCTACACAAGATATTTGGCATTTAAGGACCCAAGCAATGTTTGTAATGAATACATATTTTCGAAACTGCAATTTCTCATTTTTAAGTAATATATATATTTATATATCTTATTTCTCTTTTAACAACCCCAAAATTTGCAATTTTAGCAAACACCGGCATTTTTTTTGAATAACCTCCTTGGGGTAATATATATAAGGCTAGGGTCAGACGAACGCATTTTTCACGTCTACCGTCAAAAAGTGCGTTGATGTGTCCGAACGCATTTTTTCACGGAATAAAGCGGTCATATGACGCGTAAATTTCGGCTGTGATTTTTTTACGGATCCAAACCAGGAAACTTTGGGTGTCTCGACGTTATGTTGGCCGAACATGAGCAGCGTCTGACATCTCCTAGTCACTCACACACGCCGCTATGCGGACGCAGCGCACTCTGTATGTCAGTACTAGCGGTTCGACATTCTTGCAAAAATGCATTCGTTTGCCGCTTGCGTTGCATGGCTGAACTTTCGTGTGACTGTACTTCGTGTGTGGGCCTGCGTTGGACGTCATTTGCTGATAACACGGCCGTAATAAAGTGCGGCTAAACGCACGTTCGCACTGCGTTCGTCTGACCCCAGCCTAAAGTGGTCTGGATGTGTACAGTGTTCCTTTAATTAAAAAGATTTTTCCAAAAAAACCACTGGTACCTGACAGTGATTTCTATAGTGAAGCGGTTAAAGAAGCAAGCTCAACGCAGAACAGTGCAGTGTTTTATAAAGCAGAGACACATACATGTAGTTGAATTTTGACGTCGTGTACTTGTCCATCTTAACATCATGTTTGCTCACAGTAATGTTTTGGAGGCGAGGCTTGAATTCATGCCGCCATTTACAAAATTCTAAAGGTGGTTTCTTCGAGGATAATGTGAACTTACCCCTTTCTTTCTGAACATTTCCATTGTAAAACTGGTCCCTCCACACTGCATCATCACTCACAACAAGACTGTATTAAAAAAGGAAAAGCATAATATATTATTATGGAAGAAAAAAAAAGTCTAGATGGTGACTGAGAGATTTTTTTGCTGCCTCTACACTCAGACACATACAGGGTTATTCAAACAGATTCGAAAAGTCACCGCACATTCGGTGACTTTTCGTTCTCTTCAATTCGGTTCCTTTTGCCGATCCCATTTCGGTGACCCTGTGGTGTATTCAGCAAACACCACAGGGCCCCCGAATTGCAGGGAAAGGCTGCCGCAAACCCTCAAAAACGAACTGCAAAACCCAGCGAATGCACGCCGAAAAGCCTCAAAAACATCTGGATTAACCTGCCGAAAACCACTGAAAAAGCCCGAGCAGGAGCCGATCACCCGCAGCGAAGCCGCCGGAAAAAAACGACGAGAAAGCCGAGACCGCAGACAGAGTGAAGTGAATAAATTAGAAAAACAGTTTGCTTTAATGATTGAAAAGTGAAACACTGTTTGCAAAGAAACTACTGAGCGAAAATGTCTGAAATTCACATATAAGATCCAATGAATGATAATAAAAAGGGCTGTTACAGAAAAAAAAAAAAAAATCGGACTTTTAAAAAATAAATTCAGAAAAATGCTTAAAATATCCTAAGTAATCTATAAATAAAGAGACTCTTTACTGCAGAATTTTATAATGAACGGTTTATTAGATATTGAATTAAAACGGGAATATTTTTAACATTGAAGCCTATGGGATTCTCCTGAATAAATTTGCCGAATTAAACCACCGAATGGCAGGGCATTAGGGGAACCTTTCACTGCTGGTTTGTGTTCTCTGAATAGCCGAAGCATTGCTTTTTCATGGGGATTTCACTGCCCTCGAACAGGCACCGAACAGGCACCGTATGTTCAGGCAATTCGCCAGGATTTGGCGAATTGCCTGCTCTCTGGATAGCCGAATGGCCAAGAAAGGTAACCGAACGCTGATTTTCAGCGTTCGGTTACCTTTCTCCAGCCATTCGGATCTCTTTGAATAACCCTGTATAAAATTCTAGGTCACAATAGCCAAACCAGAAAAATTCTCCTTTTCATCTCACTTTCCAAATCGGCTATTTTGGCGTAGAATTTTTCATTCTCCAGTCATTCTCCTGCTTATTACGCTCTTTGAATAACCCTGATGGTGTCACTTAAAGGGATATTTGTCTGTTCTCTACACGTCTTTTAAATATGACTGGCTTTGCACGAGAAGATAATATATTGTAATGTAGCTCCTTTGCATCATGGAAACTGTCCAGGTAATGCAATAAATCACCTTCATTCAAGTGTTCATTTTAACATACACATTTGACACACATACAAACATATACAGTCAGGTCCAGAAATATTGAGACAGCGACACAATTCTAACATCTTTGGCTCTATACACCACCACAATGGAGTTGGAATGAAACAAACACAATGTGCTTTAACTGCAGACTGTCAGCTTTAATTTGAGGGTATGTACATCCAACTCAGGTGAACGGTGTAGGACTTACAGCAGTTTGCAGATGTGCCTCCCACTTGTAAAGGGACCAAAGGTAATGGGACAATTGGCTTCTCAGCTGTTCCATTGCCAGGTGTGTGATATTCCCTCATTACCCCAATTAAAACGTGCAGATAAAAGGCCCAGAGTTCATTTCAAGTGCGCTATTTGCATTTGGAATCTGTTGCTGTCTACTCTCAAGATGAGATCCAAAGAGCTGTCACTATCAGTGAAGCAAGCCATCATTAGGCTGAAGAAACAAAACAAACCCATCAGAGAGATAGCGAGAACATTAGGCGTGGCCAAAACAACTGTTTGGAACATTCTCAAAAAGAAGGAACGCACCGGTGAGCTCAGCAACACCAAAGACACGGTGTAACGTTGGGGGCTTCCAGCCCTACCTGTGTGCTTGAGGACAGCAAGTCTGATGCTGCTCGCTGACCACTGCCCGGTTTAAATGGAGACAGGCAGGGAGGTGATTGCATGAGGTGTGGCTTGAGTGGGGGGCGTGGTCTGGTGAAGGTCTTTAAAAACCCTCAGTATAGTTTCAGAAGTTGCCAGATCGTGGTTATCCATACCTGAGCTCCTTGTACCTGACTGCTAAATTGATTTAACCTGTTATTGACCTCTGCTTGTGTTCTGACCATTCTGCCTTCTGTTGCCCTAGACTATTTTCTTGTACTACGCTACTGCTCTGATACCGACCCGGCTATTCCATTTGACCATTCTGAACTCTGTATTCCTGATTCTGGCTCGGCTGACTCCTCTCCGTATTGTTAACCCTTTTCTGTCTAGCTAGTTTACCTGGCCAATTCTAAGGACCAGACAGATAGGGATCATTCACAGCTACACTGTTGGTAGCTTCTGAGTTTTGTGGAGTGTTGGGGGTTAAGTACTGCGTGGTGGGATCTGGGAACCGTGACACACGGGAGACCACGGAAAACAACTGTGGTGGATGACCGAAGAATTCTTTCCCTGGTGAAGAAAACACATCCTTCACAACAGTTGGCCAGATCAAGAACACTCTCCAGGAGGTAGGTGTATGTGTGTAAAAAGTCAACAATCAAGAGAAGACTTCACCAGAGTGCATACAGAGGGTTCACCACAAGATGTAAACCATTGGTGAGCCTCAAAAACAGGAAGGTCAGATTAGAGTTTGCCAAACAACACCTAACAAAGCCTTCACAGTCTTGGAACAAGATCCTATGGACAGATGAGACCAAGATCAACTTGTACCAGAGTGATGGGAAGAGAAGAGTATGGAGAAGGAAAGGAACTGCTCATGATCCTAAGCATACCACCTCATCAGTGAAGCATGGTGGTGGTAGTGTCATGGCGTGGCCATGTATGGCTGCCAATGGAACTGGTTCTCTTGTATTTATTGATGATGTGACTGCTGACAAAAGCAGCAGGATGAATTCTGAAGTGTTTCGGGCAATATTATCTGCTCACATTCAGCCAAATGCTGCAGAACTCATTGGACGGCGCTTCACAGTGCAGATGGACAATGACCCAAAGCATACTGCAAAAGCAATCAAAGAGTTATTGAAGGGACAGAAGTGGAATGTTATGCAATGGCCAAGTCAATCACCGGACCTGAATCCCATTGAGCATGCATTTCACTTGCTGAAGACAGAACTGAAGGGAAAATGCCCCAAGAACAAGCAGGAACTGAAGACAGTTGCAGTAGAGGTCTGGCAGAGCATCACCAGGGATGAAACCCAGCGTCTGGTGATGTCTATGCGTTCCAGACTTCAGGCTGTGATTGACTGCAAAGGATTTGCAACCAAGTATTAAGAAGGGAGAGTTTGATTTATGATTATTATTCTGTCCCATTACTTTTGGTCCCTTAACAAGTGGGAGGCACATCTGCAAAGTGCTGTAAGTCCTACACCGTTCACCTGAGTTGGATGTACATACCCTCAAATTAACCCCTTAAGGACGGGAGTAATTTTACAACTTCGGCGCTGTTTCGGAAGTAGAAGTTTGCTGAGGTCATTTTGACCATTTTTAAGTCACGTATTCTTATACCACCCAGACAAAATATATATCGTTCTTTCCGTCAGACTCGGCAGATAAATAATATATCATTATTATATGTATATGTCATGCCCTGCCAAAATGCTATAACAAAAAATGTAAAAAAATGTGAATTTTCAATAAAATTTCAATCTTCCAAAGTGTGTAAAGTGTTTTTTTTTTTTAAATTTTATTATCCGAGGCTCTGCGGTCATATTCTATTGGGTAGATTTGTTAAAAAAATTAGAACGGGGAACCCATTTTTTTTTGGGGAGAAATTAGGTGATTTTAGCTAAACCCCCAAAAGAAAAAAATCATTAGTGAAGCATCATTGTTCACATTATAATTGAAATGTGAACAATAGTGCTGCATTAAAAAAAACAAAAAAAATTTTTATTATTATTTTTTTATTATTTAATTTATTATTTTTTTATTTTTACTTTTTTTACACTTTTATTTTACTTTTACCATGGTCATGTTTGATATCATTGGAAAGGCCATGCTCTGGCCTTTCCAGCAATATCAGCCATGACCCCCTAGCTGCCACCGATCAGGAGATAAGGGGTTCAAAGAACCCCCTATCTCCTGCAAGGGATTTCCATAGGAAATCCCTTTGCAGCTAGGGGGTTCCCGGTTAACTGACATCATCGCGCATGGCGCGATGAGTCAGTTGACCAGGGGGGGACCCAGAGGTGGGGGCTGCCATCCAAGATGGCGGCCCCCACCGGAAATAGGGCGCGATCGGGCACACATTAGTGCCCGGTCGCGACCTGGCAACTAAGGGGTTAACCCCCCCATACATCGCTGGAAAGGTCAGGCTGTGACCCTTCCAGCGATGCTGGCCACAGCCGCCGGGGACCAGGCGATCGGGAGATAGAGGGATCCTTCGGATCCCTCCCCTCCAGGCGCTTCCCCTGCTCCGGCGGGGGGGGACGACGCCTGAAACTGACGTCATCGCGCCACCGGCGCGATGACGTCACAGCGCCGGAGGAGGGATCACACTGATCTGACTCCGCGGGAGTCAGAGCAGCGTGGGAGCGACCGGAGGAGGTAAGTATTAAGCGAGGGGGGCTGTAAACGCCGAGGACGTACATTTACGTCCTGCGGCGTCAAAGCCCGCCTAATGCAGGATGTAAATGTACGTCCTGCGGCGTTAAGGGGTTAAAGCTGACAGTCTGCAGTTAAAGCACATTGTGTTTGTTTCATTCCAACTCCATTGTGGTGGTGTATAGAGCCAAAGATGCTAGAATTGTGTCGATGTCCCAATATTTCTGGACCTGACTGTGTGTATATATAACTATGTTACTGTGCTAAAGTTTAGGTAGATGTGAAAAAATGCTGGAAATTTTAGTTTGTATTTATACATTAAGAAAATGCAGGAGTGCGTGAGCAGAAGAAAAATCAAATCAGTAATTGACCACTCTTTGTCTTAAAACAGCATCAATTCTTCCAGGTCCATTTACACAATTAAATAATTACACTTGATTAAACGATTATATCAAACCGGTGCTATTGACCATTATTTTAATATGTAGGATCAAACTCAATCATTAATTGAAACTATATATACCCTGCCCGGCCAAAACAAGTCACACACTCTAATTGGTTGTGTCGCCTTCTGCTCTGATTCCGGCACGCATCCGCCGTGGCATCGTGTCGATAAACTCATGCAATGTCACAGCATTTATTCCCTTCCAGAGCGGCATTAATTTGTGGCCAAGATCTTGTATTGATGATGGGAGAGTCGCAGCGCTGCGTAAAGTCTTCTCCAGCACATTATCCCAAAGATTCTCAATGGGGTTAAGGTCTGGACTGTGCGGTGGCCAATCCATGTGTGAAAATGATGTCTCATGCTCCCTGAACCACTCTTGCACAATTTGAGCCTGATGAATCCTGGCATTGCCATCTTGGAATATGCCCGCTGTGCCATCAGGGGAGAAAAAACCCATTGATGGAAAAACCCGCTCATTCAGTATATTCAGGGAGTCCCATGACCTAATTTTCTCCAGCTGAAATACATTAATCACTGCAGTAATTATCCAATGGAAGGCTCACACCTATTGGCTTAGATAAATCCAAGTGGCGACTTTGTTTCTGGCCAGGCAGTGTATAGATAGTTGCAGGTTAATTTACCATGCAGATACTGTCCAGGTAACAATTCTGCTTTAAAAGAAAATAGCTTTGTGTGAAAGTGCAGAGTAGTTGGCATCCTGAGAGTCAGGTGGAGGTCCTGCCAAATCTATGAAAGCAAACCTGTCTGCTGCATGATAGTGGTGTGAAATACCTGGCAGCTCTGGACGTGGGAACGCCGAGGTAGTGCATAGCTTCACTGCACAGGAATTCACGTACAGAGGAACGTAGCACAGCGCGTCCATCACCGCTCCTGGAAACACAGGAAAAACGCTAAGTATGGCATCCAAACACCTGGGTAATCTGGACGCCAGTAATATCAAGGAGGAAAACTACATTGTGAAAGAATTGTGAATCAATGACTGATGACACGCTGTAAGCCACAATTGATATAGAAATGTGAAATCATTGTGCAATTTACTCACCTTGAATATGGCGTCCTTCCCGATCCCTTGAGTTGGAGCTCCCATCGCTCCCCAAATCTATTGCAAATAAAAACTGAACTAGATGTACGGACATTAAACTGGGGTTTTAAATTCTTTAAATGCTTTTCTAAATAATCATAAACAAAAACGAAATCGATAAATTGCCTGTAAGTGTAAAGATGATCTGATGTCACTGTTTTAACTTTAATTATAGTGACACCTTGCTAGCACATTTCTATGTGGGGCTTAGAGCTGGTCTCTGGCTGCTTCGTGCACCCTTACGATGTCCATGGACCTGGTTGGACTAACGTACATGAATTATGCAGCCATTCAAAGCTAACATAAACAATGTAGATCGAAAGAGATCCTAGAATGATACAAATTGCTTTGATAATGTAAAACCACAAAACGAGGGACTAAAGAAGCATATCACGCCATGGTATATGTGGAAATAAACATCATCACTCCAAAGGGTCTTCTCCCCTAGAACCGCAATCCTCTCCCACTCACCACATTCACTGTAGAATCAGGCAAGATTGTCGCCATGTAAAAGGAAATAAACCTACAATACCAATATCGTTTAGAGTATGAAAAATATATGTATTTCTAAAATAAAAAACTGCTTGAGGTTCAATGCGTTTCGTCTAAACATAGACTTCCTCAGGAGCAATTTACAAGAAGTGTGCGCATACTTACACACATTAAAAAGAAAGCGGCGATGTTTATTTCTACACATAACAAGGGACTATTAAAGCAGATCACGCACATGGTATGTGTAGAAGTAAACATCACCACTCTCTTTTTAATCTGTGTAAGTAAGTGCACACTGCTTGTAAATTGCTCCTGAGGAAGTCTATGTTTAGACGAAACGCGTCAAGCCTCAAGCAGTTTTTTATTTAATGAATAGATATATTTTTTATACTCTAAACGATATTGGTATTGGAGGTTTATTTCCTTTTATATGGCAGCGATCTTGCCCGATTCTACAGTGGATGTGGTGAGCGGGAGAGGATTGCGGTTCCAGGGGAGAAGACCCTTTGGAGTGGTGATGTTTATTTCTATATATACTATGTGCGTGATCTGCTTTATTAGTCCCTGGTTTTGTGGTTTTACACTATTGAAGCAATTTGTATCATTCTAGGATCTCTCTCTATCTACATTGTTTATGTTACTTTCCCATAACGAATGAGCCAGGACTTTCTAGAAAGAAGATCCTACGGATATAGAAAAAGTTAAGAGCTGGAGTGCGTTTGGTTTTTCTTTACATTCAAAGCTAAGCAGGTTTGGTTGGGTAGGTTATCGATAAAGTAGTAAGATCCTCCAAGCACCTCCACAAGCAATGTGGAAGCCATATTCTCCCCCTTTGTTAGCAGAGGGTGTATTATCACAGGGCTCCCTCAAGCTAAAGGGGCAAATTCATTCTTGAAGGAAACATAAAATATTTTGATTTCTAATGAAATTATTTCAAGTTTTGAAAAATAAGGTATTTCTCAAAAGTAACTACCTGTTAATATAAGCACCGACTAAATGCGCTCGTCCATCTCCCAACTGGCCGGCCCAGACGCCGAACTATTAGAAAAAATAAATAGACGTTTCAGTGCTGAACGACATTCCGCCCTTCATCATATAGGCACCAAATAAATATGGATTAACAATACATTTATCCTCACACGAGACCCTATTTTCAGTGGAACATGATCAGTAAGCAACTGTCATACCAGCTCCTAGTGACTGGGTGGTGGGAAACTGTAACAGCAACTGGGTTTACTGGTCTCCAGCTTCTGGACCAGACCCAAACCTGTTACAGCGTCCGTCCCTTCTCTCCAGTCAAGCAGATCCGCAGCAGCTTTCCTTCTCTCACAACCATCAGCCAAAACATGACGGAGTGCTGTATAATTCTAAATTTCACTCCCCAAACATCAGACACAGTTTAGTACAGGGAGGATGAAGAATGAATTTAATCTGAAATGGGGACCAGTTATATGGGAAACAGGGAGGGGGAAGTGAAATTACATAATCAACTGAATACATTGTCTTCTTGAGGGGGATGTGAATTCCTTCAGGAGATACAGAGAAACCTGATCAGTTACACTAGACAAAGATTAGCAAATAAATCACATCAGATCAATCTATGGTCAAACAGTTATACAGATAACAAGAACAATAGGTCTACATATAAACCAACACAAACCAACTCCTGAAATACAAACAGCATCAAGATAGCAATACAGCTAACTACTTAAGCCTTAGGTGCCCACTAAATCCCATTATCCTTGAGAATTGGTCCACCGTCCGTTGGCAGGAGGTCAGCATCCACACTTCTCCAGCAGACACAGAGGACATGTATAGTGTGGGCAAGGGTGCCAAGGATGGTAAGGGCACAAAGATAGAGGGAGCTTTGGTCACGGTAACCAAGACCATTCTAGCTGAAAGTTCGGCACTATCCACAGTTGTATTCCCTCCAGCATCCATCAGACACCATGGACCGTGAACAAGAGCATAACAGGTGATCGAGGGTCCGGCAGAAAGACAACAAGGAACTATTTGACTTTGATGTCTTTCCGATAGCGGAGAGAGAGAGGAACCACTGGATCATGCTTGCCTTTTCACCAGGGCGATAGAAGTAGGTGATGGGATTATTTATTTATAGATTTACAGTGATTTCAGTATTATTTTCTCTCTGCAACCAGCAGAACAATGAGCTGCTTATTATTCTGTGGTTCCCCCATTACTTTTGTGTGTCCCTTACAAAGTCCAGGACAGATAAAAGCAGTCTCAAGGTCTGTAAAAGCCGAGTGCAACGCAAGTAACTGCTTCACCTAGGATACTAAGTGGACCGCCAATGTTTGGGGCGGATGCCTGCTCATTTCCTTAGAAATAAACTGCTTGAAATTATTATTTAAAGTTGAAGCTTTTATCTAAAAAGACCAATATTTTAAAAACTCTTGTTTTGCCCCTTTTCTGGAAATCACCGGTGCAACATTGGCACGAAATCTCACCGACAGCATCAAAAATGAACATAAACCAGTTGAAGGGAATAGGGATAACGATTCTCCATTACCTGGTGGCCCCCATACCGATGGGCCAGCGGAACAAACCCTGCTGCAATTCTCTCGCCGCTTACAAAACGCAGGAAATTGTCTTCTTTTACGACACAAATGTCTAGATCCAACAGATTGTCCAACACATCCTGTGAAATGCAGATAAGATTTACTAAGGGGAAGTACATAAATCTACATTATGTGCTGTATGACCCAAAAGCACCTTCTTCCACCGTGCCCGCGTTTAGTCATTCTGTTACAAACACGCTTTTGCAAGAGCGATGTTTAATGACTACCTGTATGGATTATGTTATAGTAAATATTTTCATTCAGGCTCTGTGTTTTCACCTCCTTGCCACAAAACTATAAACTGTATGACATCATAATACCATACAAAAACATTAATGAACATAAATACATATATATATATTTTCTTACAGATATTTCATATTTGACTTACTCTACATTTTCATTCTGGCTACTTTTTCCAAGACGCAGTTGATAAGGTCAGCCATTGGATTTCAGCCTATCAGTGTTAAACCCAACGAACCTATGAGGGGACAGGTTGCAGCTTTGCTCTAACTTTGTTCTCGCAAGAGCTGCAAATGAGAGACAGGAACTAGGGATGCACCGAAATTTCGGCCACCAAAAATTATCGGCCGAATATGGTGTTTTCGGTTCCGGACGAAATGGAAATTTAGCCGAAAAAAATGGGCGAAAATTTCCATTTCCCGGCCGAGCCGGGGGCTCGCCTGAGCCTGGAGGACGGCCGAGCAGCCTGCGACAGCTGGAAGACTGTCACCGCTGGTTTCGGTATCGGCCGGAAATTTTTGTTTCGGTGCATCTCTACTAGGAACCTAACTAAGGTCAAAAATATCAATCATGCTGTTGTCTGTAATGAGGGGTTTGAATATCCCACCTGCCGAGTGTTACAAGAGTCACTTTGAATTTGGGGTACCTGTACTTGGCATTACCGTTGGGAGGTATGGGACTGTGTGTTGGGGGGGGGGGGGTCTGACATGTCATTTTATTCCCCCACCCACGCCTATGTCCAAGTCACCCTGTGCCTATAAGGGTACAGGATGTCAGTGTTATGTGTGAATATTGTATTGTTAATATCATTCTAGTCTGTGTTTATATATTACTGTTATTATTTATAATATCTTTACCATGTGTCACTGCAGTCCTTTCCAATCCCCCCCCCACCCACAGAATACATTTTACAGCTGAGAGAGGTTTGAGAGGTCATTGTTTGCCTTATTTTCCAAACATTGCCGCTCTATCAGACTATTGTGCACCTGAGCAATCTTTTATCGGTTATCCATCGTAGTATGATGCTCAGGCCTCAGACCTTATTGTTTCAGGTCTGGAGATTAAAATGTACGTCATCTTCCATTGGTCTCCAGATCCCTCCTTGCACTGTATATATTTGGCTCAAGTTTCATTAAAATCTGTCTGTTTGACCCCTATATCTGAGTGCTGCCTCGTTTGTGGGAATGCTATGACCGCTCTTTCATTGTACCCCTCCTTAAGCTTCGGCTAAGGGCTGGTGAAGGCATGAAGGATCGCTGGCTAGAGAATGGGGGTCCGGCAAGGAAGCGGCATTAGCGGAGATAACCCAGTTGGAGTTCTGAGATCTGTTGCACTTAGGCCCCGTTCACACCTAGACGTTTTGGCGCGCGTTCGTCGCACTTTGAAACACATGAACGGGGAAATCCCATGCTTTGCTATGGGCCCCGTTCACACCTAAGCGTTTTGGAGCACGCAGGAACGCGCTTTGAAACGGCCGATGCAAAAAGAAGTCCGGGAGCTTCTTTTAGGGCATACAGCAGCGCGTTCGCGGCCATAGACATAGCCGCGAACGCGCTGCAATGCGCGTTCGCACGTTTTTTCGTATGCGCGAACGCGCGTAAAAAAATGTGCGCATTGCGCGACGCAGCGCTACGCCCAAGTGTGAACCCAGCCTTAGAACCAGTTTGGGTACTGATGATGTCAGCACGTTATGAACCATCTGTGAAAAGCAATAAAAATTGCAAGGTGGATGCTATTGTTATGACTTTTCACTTATTGTTCATGTTGTTTTTGAAAAGGGGACAATGCAAAGGAGGAGATGTATATTCTAGATCAGTGGTTCCCAACCCTGATCCTCAGATACCCGTAACAGGCCAGGTTTTAAGGATTCCTTTGGGGAAATGCAGGCTGAATCCTGCAATCACTGAGCAGCAAATCATATCACCTGTGCTGTGCTTCACATATCCTGCAAACCTGGCCTGTTAGGGGTAGACGAGGACCAGGGGTGGACACCACTACTCTAGATCATTTTATTGATTGTACATTGGTGCCAAGCATTGCATTGATTGTGTATATTTTGTAGTCGACAAACAAGTTTTTACACATTGTACAACTTGAGTGCAATGACGTTTACGGTGAACGTACCTCTGAGACAGCCACCAGCTGGACGTTTGATACAAAAGGTGTTGGGTAGACTTGAGAAAATATGCAATTATGAACTCTTCTTACATGATTGGTCCTAATGCGGTCAACTGGCAAATCAGCTGGAAAATCAACAAACATTCATTTATATAACAGGTACATACACTTACAATTAAATAACAGTCATAGTTAACGGTGTCCAGGATAGAGAAAGTGGATTAGGAATTCATAGACAGTTCCCTGCAGCACATCTCTGAAACAACGTCACTAGAGTGCAGGTGTGAGTGCAAGCTTGCAATTTTATAGCGATGGAGGTTTGCTCCATGCTGTATCAGAAAACCAATGATGTCATCAGTGTACGTTGCCACTTGACTGCCATTTTGTTGGAGCCCAGTCTGCTACCTTCCTGTCTCGCTGCTATCTCAACCACGTGGAAGAGCTCGGCAGTCTGGGTGACACCACTTTGAATGCTACTCGTAGCATAACGAATGCCGTAGCAAGGAGCTTGCTCTGCGTCTTCTTGGTGAACAAGAGGCCCTAACAAACAGATAGGTCACTAATATATGCATAATTTGAAGCAAGTACAGTTACAGTCATTTATATAGCGCCAGCAGATTCCGTAGCACCTTACAATGGGGGAAGCACAAACAAGAGACATAATAATGATGATACATGAGGAAGAAACGACCCTGCCCGTAGGAAAACTGTCCTGCTAATACAACACTTTATGCAAGTGCTCAGACAGACATCCCGTGAGCTTACAATCTACGGGACGGGGCTATGTGAAAAAATAGGAGCAGAGGGAAGGTGGAGCTGGTGGCCAGAAAGAATATAGCAGGGATTGCATGGGGAAGGACCAGAAGCTTAGGGTTAGAAAGGATAATCAGGGAGAAAAGTGGAAGCAGTTGGAAAGGAGAGCTGAAATTGGGAAACGGGCCTGGGTGGGAGGGTTGGGACAGGCAGAAAATAATGGAATTCAGTCTGTGAGTGTGAGGAAGATCTGATTGCTGTATGGAAAAAGTAAAGAGTGACCCAATTGTATGCAATAAATGCATTTTCTCAACAATCGAGGTAGCACTGCGGAATCTGCTGGAGCTATATAAATAAAGTATGAAGATAATACTATATAAATAGCTTAATCGCTACTAATGTTTGATTAAATATCCTAAGTATATTTACATCGATAGGATATGATGGTAGCTCATAATGTGATTTTTTTTTTTTTAATGGGAGAAAAAAAACTACCGTTCTTAATAAAACCCTTAATTTCACAGACAAGAAGCTAAGCACACAGCCATATCCAAAATAAGCCACAATACAGGCAATACCACTATCAATATCACTTATCCAGGTGCAGCCGTAGTCAAACGGAGCCAACCTCAAAATACTGAGTAATAGATTTTAATTAGGAGTATTTGGACTCCTATTTATTATCTATTACTTAATAAAGCTACCGGCTGGGTGGAGTAGAGGTAACATCGCTGCTCTGTGTGGAGAGAGCCTGTGGAGTCATGGGTTCGATCCCAGCCAGAGCACCTCTCCAGTAAGTGTCCTTGGGCAAAACACCTAGCGGTACATACTCGCCACCCAGGACATACTAAGAAACGAGAGAAATCTCAATGCATCCTTCCTGCTAAAATATTTTCTAAAAAAATACCAAAAAAAAACCAACAAAGCCCTAATATTGCAATAATAAATCTCATGTATCTCATACCAAGATTATTAAACGTTTACCAACAGATAACAAATCCCAACGCAGTGATTGCTAAACTATGCCAAAGCCCAGGGTGGTGATTACTGAAAGATAACAAAACGTCAGTAACCCTGCTACTATTATCAAGTCATAAGGTACAATAAACACTGGCAGCCCATACTATAATTATAGAAGAAATAACAATAGTTTGTCTAGACTAACACTGCGACTTGAGAGCAATAACAAGATTCTAGTATCTCAGAGTGTGATTAATGAGGGATAACGAATATTAGTAAACCACACAGTAATTACAGAGGAATAACAAATCCTTAGTATACTGTGATTGCTGAATCTGTTACTCAAACGCCTCTCTACCCCATGATTAATGAGATAACAAAACCTCATGTAACCATACAGCGGCGACACAGAATAACAAAGGCTCAGGAATGTATATGTTACGGGTAAAGCCCGAAGTGCGGTTAATACTAGGATTACCCGGGTAATCCTGACATTACCAAAACCGCTGGGTAAAGCTGCAAAAAATGAAAATTTCAGACTTTACCCGGGTAATTTTAGGACTAACCAACTGCCCTTAGGTAACAGTCTGGAAGAGCTGAAAAACTCACATTTTACCTGGATAACGTGCAAGTCTGAAGCTTCACCTGGGTAATCTGAGGACTATCCACAGCTTCACCTGGGTAATCTGAGGACTATCCACAGCTTCACCTGGGTAATCTGAGGACTATCCACAGCTTCACCTGGGTAATCTGAGGACTATCCACAGCTTCACCTGGGTAATCTGCAGAGCATCCAACCCCGCTTGGGTAAAAGTGAATTTTGCTATTATCTACGGATATTATCAATGAAATGGCAAAAGACAAACATTAAAATGTATTTGTCACGGGGGTCCCGGGGAGATGCCAGGGAGGGCCCTTCATAGCATACATTTTTAAGCCCTTGAGGCAGGTTTGTGGTTTGTTGCATAATGCAGGATCCGGCACACACTACACTTAAACAGAAATAGAGCAAGAGGTGACAATGCAGGTGACAGGCACAAGAGGGAGCCCTGCACTGGGTACAATTTCTAAATCTAAATACAGATTCAGGACAAAGGTAGACAAAATGAGAACACACACAGTAATTCTCAACAGGACAAAATGAGACTTAAATGTATTCAGCAGCCTGCAGGGCAGAACTCATTGGTACTTGAAAATACAACAAACAGGACTGCTGATCCTAGCACTCCCATCCAAGGAGATCAGACAAAATGAAAACACTCGATACTGCTCAGTAGCAATTGATTTTGTGACCAAAAGGTCTACTGCGCAAAAGCACATTAACTATGCACATACAGAAGAGAGGTCCACAAATACAAGCCAGGTCATACACGACAAATCCAGACAGATAACTTTAGGGGACAGACGTAAGAATATTCCAAGAGCCAAAGCCAGAAAGTCATTCACAGAGAAATCAGAAATACAATTCAGCAAAACAAGGAGCAGGAACTTAAAAGGTATTGACCTATCCAGACTCAAGGAACAAGAGTACTGCTGGCCCTATATATAGGGCTGAGCAGGTCATGTGACCGCAGACTATCAGCCCAATAGAGATGGTCTGCAGAGCCTGAACATCAGAAAACAGAGGAATCCCTGCATCCACCAGCAGGGGGCAGGGCTGATTTGTGACAGTATTAAGGATATAATGAATATACAGAGTAACAGGATATGTTTCTTATATGAATGTTAAAAAGTTACTTGATCTTTATTATGTGTCATATGTGCTTATATATCATTTATAAAACATAATAACCATCAGGTTACTCTTTATATAATTATCTTCATTTTAAATTAATTTTCAGACAATTAATGCACAGAGTTACATGACAGTTACAGTCATGGCCGAAATTGATGGCACCCCAGACATTTTTCCAGAAAATCAAGTATTTCTCACAGAAAAGTATTGCAGTAACACATGTTTTGCTATACACGTGTTTATTCCCTTAGTGTGTATTGGAACAAAACAAAAAAAGGGAGAAAAAAAAGCAAATTGGACATAACACAAAACTCCAAAAATGGGCTGCACAAAATTCTTGGTACCCTTTCAAAATAGTGGATAAATAAGATTGTTTCAAGCATGTGATGCTCCTGTAAACTCACCTGGGGCAAGTAACAGGTGTGGGCAATATAAAAATCACACCTAAAAGCTAGGGATGCACCGATACGATGCTAGTATTGGTATCGGGGCCGATATTGCCGTTTGCACGAGTACTTGTTACTCGTGCAAACGGCCCGATACATCCCGCCGATACCGGAAGCCGGCGCTGGGCCGGCTTGCCGGTATCCGTGGGGCTGGGGAAGCTGGCCGCGTGCATGTAAAGCACGCGGCCAGCGTTCCCCTCCGGCGCGCCAAATACTCACCCTTCCTGAAGTTCCGGTCGCTGGGCAGTGATGCGTTCCTGCGGCCACTGGGCGCTCCTGTGACGCTGCCTCTCGGCTGGAGGCAGCGTCACAGATGCGCCCGGCGGCCACGTGACCGCATCACTGCCCAGCGACCGGAACTTCAGGAAGGGTGAGTATTTGGCGCGCCGGAGGGGAACGCTGGCCGCGTGCTTTACATGCACACGGCCAGCGTTCGAGCTGGGGGCAAATCCATGAGAGCTGGGGGCCAATCCATGAGACCTGGGGGCAAATCCATGAGACCTGGGGGCCAATCCATGAGACCTGGGGGCCAATCCATGAGACCTGGGGGAAAATCCATGAGACCTGGGGGCAAATCCATGAGACCTGGGGGCCAATCCATGAGACCTGGGGGCAAATCCATGAGACCTGGGGGCCAATCCATGAGACCTGGGGGCCAATCCATGAGACCTGGGGGCCAATCCATGAGACCGGGGCCAATCCATGAGACCTGGGGGCCAATCCATGAGACCTGGGGGCCAATCCATGAGACCTGGGGGCAAATCCATGAGACCTGGGGGCCAATCCATGAGACCTGGGGGCAAATCCATGAGACCTGGGGGCAAATCCATGAGACCTGGGGGCAAATCCATGAGACCTGGGGGACATATCCATCAGAGCTGCGGCAAATCCATGTGAGCTGGGGGCAAACCCATGTGAGCTGGGGGCAAACCCATGTGAGCTGGGGGCAAATCCATGAGACCTGGGGGCAAATCCATGTGAGCTGCGGTCAATCTCATATAAATTTTTATGAGGTCTGTTCCTATTGGAAAGCGTCACATGACATTAAATAAAAGTATCGGTACTCGGTATCGGTGAGTACTTTTAAAAAGTATCGTTACTCGTACTCGGTCTTAAAAAAGTGGTATCGGTGCATCCCTACTAAAAGCAGATAAAAAGGAGAGAAGTTCACTTACAGGGTAATTCAAAGAGATTCGAAAAGTCAACGCACGTTCGGTGACTTTTCGTTCTCTTCAATTCGGTTCCTTTGCCGATCCCATTTCGGTGACCCTGCGGTGTATTCAGCAAGCACCAAAGGGTCCCCGAATTGCAGGGAAAAGCTGCCGCAAACCTGACGAAAACTAACCGCAAAACCCACCGAATGCACGCCGAAAACCCACAAAAACATCTGGATTAACCATTGAAAAACCCAAGCAGGAGCCGATCACACACATCGAAGCAGCCGAACAGGAGCCGATCACACGCAGCCGAAGCAGCTGAGACCGCTGATGAGGCAGTGAATAAATTAGCAAAACCGTTTGTATGAATGTATGAAAGTGAAAAGCTGTTTGCAAAGAAACTACTGAGCGAAAATGTCTGAAATTTGCACAGGAGGTCCAGGGAATGATAATAAAAAGGGCTGTTACAGAAAAAAGAAGTAAACTTAAAAAAAAAAAAAAAAAAAAAAAAAAAATCGGACTTTTAAAAAAAAAAAAATCTGAAAAATGCTTAAAGTATCCTAAAAATTCTATAAATAAAGAGACTCTTTACTGCAGAATTTTATAATGAACGGTTTATTAGATATTGAATTCAAATAGGAATATTTATAACATTGAAGCCTATGGGATTCTCCAGAATAAACTTGCCGAATTAAACCACTGAATGGCAGGGCATTTCGGGAACCTTTCACTGCTGGTTTTCGTTCTCTGAATAGCCGAAGCAGTGCATTTTCATGGGGATTTCACTGCCCTCGAACAGGCACCGAACAGGCACCGTATGTGCAGGCAATTCGCCAGGATTTGGTGTATTGCCTGCTCTCTGGATAGCCGAATGGCCAGGAAAGGTAACCGAACGCTGATTTTCAGCGTTCGGTTACCTTTCTCAAGAAATTCGGATCTCTTTGGATAACCCTGTTAGTCTTTGCATTGTGTGTCTGTGTGTGCCACACGAAGCATGGACAACAGAAAGAGGTGAAGAGAACTGTCTGAGGACTTGAGAACCAAAATTGTGGAAAAATAACAACAATCTCAAGGTTACAAGTCCATCTCCAGAGATCTAGATTTGCCTTTGTCCACAGTGCGCAACATTATCAAGAGGTTTGCAACCCATGGCACAGTAGCATATCTCTCTTTAGCTGGACGGAAGAGAAAAATTTATGAAAGGTTGCAACACAGGATAGTCCGGATGGTGGATAAGCAGCCCCAAACAAGTTCCAACGAAATTAAAGCTGTCCTGCAGGCTCAGGGAGCATCAGTGTCAGCGCGAACTATCCGTCGACATTTAAATGAAATGAAACGCTATGGCAGGAGACCCAGAAGAACCCCACTGCTGACACAGACACATAAAAAAGCAAGACTACAGTTTGCCAAAATGTACTTGAGTAAGTCAAAATCCTTCTGGGAAAACTTCTTGTGGACAGATTCTCATTCTCATCACCAAGATAGAGCTTTTTGGTAAAGCACATCATTCTACTGTTTACCGAAAGCGGAATGAGGCCTACAAAGAAAAGAACACAGTACCTACAGTGAAATATGGTGGAGGTTCAATGATGTTTTGGGGTTGTTTTGCTGCCTCTGGCACTGGGTGACTTGAATGTGTGCAAGGCATCATGAAATCTGAGGATTACCCGAGGATTTTGGGTCGCACTGTAGAGCCCAGTGTTAGAAAGCTGGGTTTGCGTCCGAGATCTTGGGTCTTCCAGCAGGATAATGACCCCAAACATACGTCAAAAAGCACCCAGAAATGGATGGCAACAAAGCGCTGGAGAGTTCTGAAGTGGCCAGCAATGAGTCCAGAACTAAATCCCATTGGACACCTGTGGAAAGATCTTAAAATTTCTCTTGGGAAAAGGCGCCCCTTCCAATAAGAGAGACCTGGAGTAGTTTGCAAAGGAAGAGTGGTCCAAAATTCCAGGTGAGAGGTGTAAGAAGCTTATTGATGGTTATAGAAAGCGACTGATTTCAGTTATTTTTTCCAAACGGTGTGCAACCAAATATTAAGTTAAGGGTGCTAAGAATTTTGTCCAGGCCATTTTTGGAGTTTTGTGACATTATGTCCAATTTGCTTTTCTTCCTCCCTTTTTATTAGGGATGCACCGATACCACTTTTTTAAGACCGAGTACGAGTACCGATACTTTTTAAAAGTACTCACCGATACCGAGTACCAATACTTTTATTTAATGTCATGTGACGCTTTCCAATAGGAACAGACCTCATAAAAATTTATATGAGATTGACCGCAGCTCACATGGATTTGCCCCAGCTCACATGGGTTTGCCCCAGCTCACATGGGTTTGCCCCAGCTCACATGGGTTTGCCCCCAGGTCACATGGATTTGCCCCCAGGTCTCATGGATTTACCCCCAGGTCTCATGGATTTACCCCCAGGTCTCATGGATTGGCCCTCAGGTCTCATGGATTGGCCCCCAGCTCTCATGGATTTACCCACAGGTCTCATGGATTGGCCCCCAGCTCTCATGGATTTGCCCCCAGGTCTCATGGATTTGCCCCCAGCTCTCATGGATTGGCCCCCAGCTCTCATGGATTGGCCCCCAGGTCTCATGGATTTGCCCCCAGGTCTCATGGATTGGCCCCCAGGTCTCATGGATTGGCCCCCAGCTCTCATGGATTTACCCCCAGGTCTCATGGATCGGCCCCCAGCTCTCATGGATTTGCCCCCAGGTCTCATGGATTTGCCACCAGCTCTCATGGATTGGCCCCCAGCTCTCATGGATTGGCCCCCAGGTCTCATGGATTTGCCCCCAGGTCTCATGGATTTGCCCCCAGGTCTCATGGATTGGCCCCCAGCTCTCATGAATTTACCCCCAGGTCTCATGGATTTGCCCCCAGGTCTCATGGATTTGCCCCCAGGTCTCATGGATTGGCCCCCAGCTCTCATGGATTTACCCCCAGGTCTCATGGATTTACCCCCAGCTCTCATGGATTGGCCCCCAGGTCTCATGGATTTGCCCCCAGGTCTCATGGATTTGCCCCCAGGTCTCATGGATTTGCCCCCAGGTCTCATGGATTGGCCCCCAGCTCTCATGGATTTACCCCCAGGTCTCATGGATTTGCCCCCAGGTCTCATGGATTGGCCCCGCAGCTCTCATGGATTGGCCCCGCAGCTCTCATGGATTTGCCCCGCAGCTCTCATGGATTTGCCCCGCAGCTCTCATGGATTGGCCCCCAGCTCGAACGCTGGGGAAGCTGGCCGTGTGCATGAAAAGCACGCGGCCAGCGTTCCCCTTCGGCGCGCCAAATACTCACCCTTCCTGAAGTTCCGGTCTCTGGGCAGTGATGCGGTCACGTGACCGCCGGGCGCATCTGTGACGCTGCCTCCAGCCGAGAGGCCGCGTCACAGGAGCGCCCGGCGGCCACGTGACCGCATCACTGCCCAGAGACCGGAACTTCAGGAAGGGTGAGTATTTGGCGCGCCGAAGGGGAACGCTGGCCGCGTGCTTTTCATGCACGCGGCCAGCTTCCCCAGCCCCGCGGATACCGGCAAGCCGGCCCAGCGCCGGCTTCCGGTATCGGCGGGATGTATCGGGCCGTTTGCACGAGTAACAAGTACTCGTGCAAACGGCAATATCGGCCCCGATACCGATACTAGTATCGGTATCGGTGCATCCCTACTTTTTATGTTTTGTTCCAATACAAACAAAGGGAATAAACATGTGTATAGCAAAACATGTGTTACTGCAATACTTTTCTGTGAGAAATACTTGATTTTCGGGAAAAATGTCTGGGGTGCCAACAATTTCGGCCATTACTGTATTTAGTGCGGTTTGTGACTGTGGATACAATTTTCATTAAAAATAACAAGAACACAATTTTGTTATCAGTCAGATTACAGTTTGCAGCTTTATTCGGGTAATCCTCGGAATTCAGTGAACTGTAACCTGCTGAAAACCCAAGAAAAGCGGAGTACCCAGAGGCGTTTGGATACTTTGCAGTTTACCCGGATAAAGTACGATGTTTCATTTCACATCACACTTTATCCAGAAACACTAGAGTAATGTGCAAATTACCTGGTTAAAACAGAGCAGAAAACCGGATTACCCAGAGGCCTCTGGATACTTTGCAGATTACCCGGGTAAAGTCTGAAATTTCATTTCACTTCGGACTTTTGCTGATGACGCCTGGGTAATGTCAGGATTACCCAGGTAATCCTAGGATTAACCACACTTCGGGTTTAACCGTAACATATACAGTGATTACTAAAATCCAATAAACACTCCAAAGAACTAGACTTCGCTAAATGATCGGCAAGAAAACTTATATAAGGGGTTATTCAATAACAGCGAACTTGCCACCGAATTGCACCAAGCGGTGACACCGTACAGTGCAGTTTCGTGGCAGTTCAGCTATTCAGAAAGCTGGCAATTCACAAAATATTGGAGAATTGTCAGAGAAACATGGTGAAATTCGCCTCAGATTGCCGGAATTCGGCGGCAGTGAAATTCCCCATAGAGAAGTAATGGTTATTCAGAGAATGCCGAACAGCACCAAAATGTTGGCGAAATACCCAGATTTTCAGTTCAACAGGTTTAACCCTTTCGCTGCTGAGCCATTTCACGCCTGTGTGCTGAGCTCATTTTTACAGCTTTCGCTCATCATGTTTAAACGTGATTTGAAGCCACACTTTATTATACAACCCAGACATATTATATATCGCTCTTTCCGGCAGATTCATAATATATCATTATTTTATGTATATGTCATGTCCTGCCTGAATATTATAACAAAAAATGCAATAAAATTTGAATTTTCAATCATCTACAGCGTGTAAAGTGTTTTTTTTTTCACATTTCATCATCCGAGCCTTTGCGGTTATATATTCTATGGGGTGCGCTTGTTAAAAAAATTAGAACTGGGAACCTGTTACTTTTATTTTTCTGAGAAAGTATGTGATTTTAGCTTAATTTAAAAAAAAAAAATCATTAGTGCAGCGTCATTGTTCACATTAGAAATGAAATGTGAACAATAATGCTGCATTAATAATAAAAAAAAACAGTTTTTTCTTTTTTTATATTATTTTTTTTCTTTTACATATATCATGGTCATGTTTGGCATCATTGGAAAAGCCATGCTCTGGCTGTTCCAATGGTACCACATAACCCCTAGCTGCCACGGATCGGGAGATACGGTGGTCATTGTAACCCCCTTATCTCCATCATAGGTGCCAGCTAGGGGTTAACTCCCGAACTGATGTTATTGCGTCAATGCGTGATGATGTCAGTAGGCAGGGGGAGATCCCAGAGGCTTGGCCGACATCCAAGATGTCAGCCACCTCCGGAAAAGGAACGCAATCCGGCGCCAAATCGCGATCCAGTCTCTAAGGGGTTAAAGGCAGGCACCCCGTGGAAGGGAAGACTGTGCACTTGCAAGCGGTGCCTGCCTTTGGCCCTTACCGACAGGGAGGGAGAGAGGTCCAAAGGACCTTCCCCCCCCTCACCTGCAGGCCCTTTCCCTGTTCTGGCGGGGGGGGGTGCCTGAAATAGACGTCATCGCACCCAGCGCAATGACACTATTGAGGCGGTCGGGGTCCCGGAGGCTGCGCTGACATCCAAGATGTCAGCCCGCACCGGGAGGCCGCAGCGATCAGCCGAAATACCGGTCGATCGCGGCTGCAATGACAGGACGCGTTCAGCGCGTCCTCCACAAGGAAAGCCCATTTGGCTGGACGCGCTGAGTGCGTCCATCACAGCGCAGTGGTTAAACAGGCGAATCCCATAGGTTTCAATGGAAAAAAAAAATCCTGTTTTAATCATTTTTTTATTCAACCGTTTATTATTTTCATTTGCAGCAAAAAGTCTTTTTTTATTTATTTATTCTTTGGATTTTTTTAGGCAAAATTTTTAACTCCCATTTTTTTTAAAAAGGCTTTTTTTTTTATTCTGTAATAGACCTTTTTATTATTATTTATAGGATCTTTTTTATTATTTCCATCCATTTTTATTGTTTTAAACGCCTTTTAAAAAAATTTCTGTTTGTTTTTTATTACCCCAATTTCGGCGACGATCGTCTTTCATCGGTGGCGTTTGGTGGTCTGTTTGGAAGATATTTGTGTGCGTTTGGCGGTCTGCTGCTGCGTTCGGCGGATCCCTTCGGTGCACTTCGGTGACCCTGTGGTGAGTATTCACCGCAGGGTCGGCGAACTGAACTAGCCAAAGTGCGCTGAATGAGAGAGAACTGAAATGTTGCTGCTCTTTGAATGACCTCCGTAATGTCATCACTAAGAGAAAAAATGACCTCTAAAAATTCTACAGTCAGGTCTATTCAAAGAAAGGTGAAACTCAGGAGAATGACTGGAGAAGTGAAATTTGAGGTCAAAATAGCCAAACTAAAAAAATTCTCCCATTTATCTCATTTTCCAAATCGGCTATTTGGTCTAGATTGTTCTCTTCTCCTGCCAATTCTCCTGGTTTTCACCTTTCTTCAAATAGACCTGTGTGGTTAATAGTGATTGTTAATCGGCCAGTATTGTGTTTTGTGATTACTCAGGCATAACAAAAAATAACAAAGCTCCAAAACCTCACACTGCAATAGCAAACAAATAAAATCACTGCATAGGGAAGCCATTATGCTTGGGGCCAAAAGTGTTTTGTATTTTTTCCAGATTTTGGAATATTTACATATAATAATAAAATATCTTGGAGGTATGACCCGAGTCTAAACACCAAATTCATTTATCTTTTATATACACATTACACATACACAGCCTGATGGGTATTTCTACCACATTCAAAAGAAGCGGCGGATCAGGCCACTGTTCTCGCCGTGGGATGAGAGGTGAGTATCGATTTATTGGGGAGTTAGGGGGTGTTAAATGATTTTACATTTGCAGAATCATTTAGCACCAGCTTTTAGAAGGTGCTAATATTTTGGGTTGTGCATCCATGCGGTAATTAGCGCAAGCACTTTGTAATACCTTACGTATCAAAATGCTAATGAACATTTACGCTTCCCGTGTTTAGGATGCGCGAAGTACAGCAAACTTGCGGAACCTAGCAAAAAAAAAAACGATGTGCTAACGGGTGTAGCGTCAGGAATGTAATAAGGGGGGGGTTGCGTTAAACATACTTATCCTGGCGCTAACGCTTTCATAATGAGGCAGTAACGTTCGCGCCAACTATGGAATAGAGCCTGTCATGTTCAGTAAATCCATAAGACAACAAAGCTCCAATGGGCCATACTGTAAATCCAGACATATAATCCATACCCTGAATCCAAAACAAGATCATAAAATCCCAACCCTAACCTGTGAAACCAAAAAATGAACAACAAAACGTCCATACTATATACTGTGCATCCAAACCAAGTGCAGAGGCAGAAAAGCATGGCTACCGCAGTAGGAGCAAGCCTGTCGTTTGGTAATCCTCTGGGTGCTTCACCAAAGGGTCCGCTGTTCCGTACCAAACTTTCACAAAAACGATGGGCCACATCAAAGTAACCACGAAAGGAATCTTTATTCGCAGCCCAAGGGGGGCTAAAATTGCAACGTTTCGGCTCTAGGCCTTAACATGCGTGACTAAGGCCTAGAGCCGAAACGTCGCAAATTTAGCCCCCCTTGGGCGGTGAATAAAGATTCCTTTTATGGTTACTTTGGTGTGGCCCATCGTTTTTGTGAAAGTGCATCCAAACCAAGATACAACTCAAATAATGTGTATATATCTCAAATAATGCGTAATAACAGACCTATAATGTAATCCATATGAAAGAAAACTCCATTAATGCAATGTGTGAACTGTGAATACTGATTCTTACATTATACTTAAACCGATGAAAAGGGTAAATTAAAGAATAATTTTCAGCAGCAATAACTTAAGGTTTTGATATCCCAGTATTCCATGTTTCTGTCAAACTTCAGGATTTTGAGGAATTTCTTTCCCCGTATGAAGCTGTGCTTGTAAAAAGAATTATACTCATTCATCATCCAAGGAGAGAGGAAGGAAAATAAAAGCCATTATACCCAGTAAGTCGTCTGAAGAAACACTCCATAAATCCATCGACGTTACTTTCCTTTTCCGCAAACAGATTTCACTCTGAGATTTGTTATTCGACATGACGGGACCATTTTTCTCTGTGTCGAATGCAACATTGGGCTGCCACCCCAGACAACAGCCGCAAAGAGCTGCCAATAAATAGATACGTGTAGGAATAAATTCCAGGAACTCGCTGATCTTCTTCATTTTACGCTACGTCGGTTTTATTGATCAAAGAGCTTGTTGAATTTGGGTTTGCAACTAAGACAGCCTGGACTAGACTGGTCCACACCATCAAAAGCATCTCCACCTAGAAAATGATCAAAAAAAGTATATTTATAATAATATATACCCTGAGGAAGAGTAACATTGAAACACGTTGTGAAGTTTATTTGCAAGGTTATTACTTTTTAGATCATTACAGATTTATACTGGTAGGAACGTCCTGATCTGTTCCCTAGGATCGAGACCCAGTCCCAGATTTTTCAGGGATCGGCTTTTTCAAGATGATCCGGCCCTCGAGTCCAAGGCGTGCCAGGCAGCGGGACTCCCAGATGGAATCCAGCAGCCTCAGCGTTGACTTGCGGCATCTTCCCTGCCTGCTCGGAGAAATGGAGGAGGAAGGCAAGGTGCTGTGAGCCTCCCATCTGGAGTGCAAGGGCCTCTGCATTCACTCCCTGCCTGCTCTATGACCTACAAGTAGACAGGGAAGACTCCGTGAGTGAATGCAGTCCAATCAATCAGTCTGCGGATGCACTCGTCGACATAAGGGATTGCCAGACTAGGTGGCGTAACTTGTGTGTGAAATTTACACAATTTACAAAAGAAGCTCCAGGGACTTCCGCATTTTGAAGCTGTGAGGAAGAAGAGCAGCTCAGCACAATTATTAAAGGAACAATCTACTTATCCTGACCACTTCATCTTTTTGAAGTGGCCAAGATGTGTAGAACATCCTCTCCTGCCTGCAGCCCCTTTCTGGTTATATCGCTGGGTGAAGTGGAGGAGTTTCCTCCAGCCCACCCACGGCTCTATTCCAACCCTGGTGTAAACTTAACCAGAGCTGTTGTAAACTTAGCAACTCCATAGACTTTAATGGCTCTGGATACGTTTACACCAGGTTTGGAATATAGAGCCCCCAGTGTTACCGGCATTCCTGGCCACTAGTGACGTCAGAACGCTCCATGCTGACATCACCCTCTCAGAGACCACCAGCAACAGCGAGCATTCACAGAGAGGCAGCCAATGGATCGGTTCTGTGGAGGCGTGCACACCTCCGATCCATCGCTCTGTGCATGCTCTACAGAACGTACGTACGTACGTACAGTCCGCTCGTTCTCAGCAGTGCTCAATTTGCAGTTCCCGCCCTACACAAGTTGTGTAGTTGTGTATCAAGAGCTTCAGGGACTTCCAAATTTGGAAGCTCCTGAGCTGATGGGGAAGAGCTGTGCACGGCGACAGACAAAAGCTGAGTGAATTCACCTAAAATAAAAATATATATATAATGATAAATAATTGGGCATAGGCTGTCAGCAATATCTGAGCAATTATTTAAGGGCAAAAAGAGGAACCGTGTTTTTAAAATAATAATAATAAATCCTTTAATGGGGGAAATAGAGGGATGGGTATAAATTTTACATATTGTGCTTCTCTATGTTAAACTAAAAAGATAATTTAAGCATAAATATATAACTATTATTCCTAATAAAACAATATAAAGAGTTGCTATCCCAGCACACTCATACCGGTTAATGGCAGGTGCTGTGTCCTCTCTGTCTATTGCTTTTATTTCCTTGTCTGCCATGAAACCCAAACAACACTGTGTCCTGTCTCCGGCATGTTTTGATACACGTATATCTTCTCCAGACTCGATTCACCGCCAGTACCTCTGCCCACAACAAATATGGCGGCGCTGCCGCACTGGAGCAGCGATTTCCGCTTCCCACTCCGAGCTTCCGGTTCCGGCGCAGAGTGTGAGCGACCGCATTGCCGGTGTGGCCGGGCGGCTGGAGGTGGTGAAGGAGGCGGGTAGACAGTGATGGCATTGGGCTGGAGCTGTCTCTGGCGGTGCTGTGCCCATTGGAGTGCTGGCCGGGCATGGGGCCTCTACGCTGCCATGGGAGCCTGGGAGAGCAGAGCTGTTGGAGGAGGGAAGGTGAGGACAGGGTGGGAAGGTCACAGTGTCACTCAGCTCCTGGACTGACAGATCCAACATGCTTCCCATAATTCTGTCTCTCCTGCATGGGGGCACAGCACAGGTAAAGTGCTGCCCTGCTGCATGTGGAATGCATGCGTCCCCCCCCCCCAGCAGGGGGATCCATGAATCCATCCAGCAGGGACACTATCAGCTGCTGTGCTTGGCTCATTAAGCTGCCTCTTGCACTTTTCACGTGTTGCTCCTCTGCATGAAGTATATCATTGTATGATGATTAAACACACAGGCTGAGATCTCTACTCTCCCTGTCTGGAAACAGCCATGACAGCCTGCCCTGAAAAAGCAGCTCACAGCACTCTCAGCCATACTTCCAGGCTGCCCAGGAGTCCTTGCATATGGATCAGTGGGAATCCAGCCATTATTCTTTTATATAGCGCCGTGTTCCGTAGCCCTGAATGTTGAGTCAAGGATCGATGAGGACAGACAATGGTCAATAGAAGTTTAGGTGTCTAATTCTTGAAGTGTGGGTGAAAGGTGCGCTGTCATCCCTAAAGTGAGGTTTTTGTACATTTTTGAACTTGACCTTTTAATTCCTCCTTTTAAAACCATCATATACCTAATTTACACCCACCATGTTATTCCTACCATTAGCGCTTTATTGCTATTTGAATGAAGAGTCCGCGGACTTCTCCCTCCTGACCCGAACACTGCTAGGAAGTAAAAATCATGTGTTTCGCTCTAAAGTGGTTACATTGTGTGGAGCCCCCTACCCCCATGGGGTATCACTGGCTGAAGTGAAGGGTTGTGTGTCCGTCTCCCCCGTGTTGCCAGGATTTTGAATTTCCCGGCTTCCAGTCACCATTGATGTCAGCACAGCATCAACCTCTCAGATTGCCTGCGATGGCGGACGTACTGAAAGAGCCTATGGATCGGAACTGCACATCTGCAGCTCTGATCCATCGTTCTGCGCAGTTAATATGGAACGTCCGTACGCTAAGTGCGCAAGTCCCTACGCTACGCAATCTGAGATCGCATGGCAAAGCTGGAGGGCTTCGAGATTCAGAAGCTCCTGAGCTGACAGTGCTGAGCGGTGCATGCGAGTAAAAGAAGGTGAGTATTTTTACACTCCCTCCCCCTAAAAAAAAAAAAGAATTGAAAGGGGTTGGGGGTTTATACTTTAAGTGTCCCATTAAAAAACCAAAATGCTGAATGGGTTTAGGTAACTGACATGTCCCTTGAAGACCGTTCCGTTGGCAATAATCTGCCATGAGACGTTAAATTATGTCGGAACATTAAATTTATCTGGCACGCAGTGATATGAAGTTAATTAGCATTTCCGCGTTATGCCTGGGATTGGGAAATATCAGCAAAGCATTGCGTCAACACAAGTCACTGCAAGTACTTTTTATAATGTCAATAGAGTCCTGTGAACTGCGGTTGCCATTTAGTATCTGCTGTCAGGGAATGAACTTTAACACACACATCCTCGTGTTTTTACTACGTGACAAGCCGATCGCGCTCGTAAACCTGATTGGACCCGTATCGCTCTATTATTACCTTCATGCTCTTCACAGATAAACTTTAAAATATCATTCCGTGAGGTTGTAAAGTGTCCTCTCTACCAAAGGTTTCCTGATCACTCTCCTTATGAGTGCTGCTCTGTGCTAAAAAATACTCGTCTATATTGAGCAAAGTGTGACACGTACAGCTGCTGTGACATATCTAATATACAGTCATGGCCGAAATTATTGGCACCCCAGACATTTTTCCAGAAAATCAAGTATTTCTCACAGAAAAGTATTGCAGTAACATATGTTTTGCTATTCGCATGTTTATTCCCTTTGTGTGTATTGGAACAAAACAAAAAAAGGGAGGAAAAAAAGCAAATTGGACATAATGTCACACAAAACTCCAAAAATGGGCTGGACAAAATTCTTGGCACCCTTAACTTAATATTTGGTTGCACACCCTTTGGAAAAAATAACTGAAATCAGTCGCTTCCTATAACCATCAATAAGCTTCTTACACCTCTCACCCGGAAGTTTGGACCACTCTTCCTTTGCTCTCTGCTCCAGGTCTCTCTTATTGGAAGGGCGCCTTTTCCCAACAGCAATTTTAAGATCTCTCCACAGGTGTTATACAGGATTTAGATCTGGACTCATTGCTGGCCACTTCAGAACTCTCCAGCGCTTTGTTGCCATCCATTTCTGGGTGCTTTTTGACGTATGTTTGGGGTCATTGTCCTGCTGGTAGACCCAAGATCTCGGACGCAAACCCAGCTTTCAGACACTGGGCTCTACAATGCGACCCAAAATCCTTTGGTAATCCTCAGATTTCATGATGCCTTGCACACATTCAAGGCACCCAGTGCCAGAGGCAGCAAAACAACCCCTTAACATCATTGAACCTCCACCATATTTCACTGTAGGTACTGTGTTCTTTTCTTTGTAGACCTCTTTCCATTTTCGGTAAACAGTACCAAAAAGCTCTATCTCGGTCTCATCTGTCCACAAGACGTTTTCCCAGAAGGATTTTGGCTTACTAAAGTACATTTTGGCAAACTGTAGTCTTGCTTTTTTATGTCTGTGTCAGCAGTGGGGTCCTCCTGGGTCTCCTGCCATAGCATTTCATTTAAATGTTGACGGATAGTTTGCGCTGACACTGATGCTCTCTGAGCCTGCAGGACAGCTTGAATTTCTTTGGAACTTCTTTGGGGCTGCTTATCCACCATCTGGACTATCCTGCGTTGCAACCATTCATCAATTTTTCTCTTCCGTCCACGCCCAGAGAGATTAACTACAGCGCCATGGGTTGCAAACCTCTTGATAATGTTGCGCACTGTGGACAAAGGCAAATCTAGATCTCTGGAGATGAACTTGTAACCTTGAGATTGTTGATATTTTTCCACAATTTTGGTTCTCAAGTCCTCAGACAGTTCTCTTCTCCTCTTTCTGTTGCCGATGCTTAGTGTGGCACACACAGACACACAATGCAAAGACTAAGTGAACTTCTCTCCTTTTTATCTGCTTTCAGGTGTGATTTTTATATTGCCCACACCTGTTACTTGCCCCAGGTGAGTTTACAGGAGCATCACATGCTTGAAACAATCGTATTTATCCACAATTTTGAAAGGGTGCCAAGAATTTTGTCCAGCCCATTTTTGGAGTTTTGTGTTATGTCCAACTTGCCTTTTTTTTTTTTTTCCCCTTCCCTTTTTTTTGTTTTGTTCCAATACACACAAAGAGAATAAACGTGTATAGCAAAACATGTGTTACTGCAATACTTTTCTGTGAGAAATACTTGATTTTCTGGAAAAATGGCTGGGGTGCCAACAATTTCGGCCATGACTGTATATTAGTATGAATTAAAGTGCACCTGCCATGCACAACTAATGTAATTTAAATGGTCATGTGAGGCTGCGTGCACCCCCACTCCCTTCTCCCCAGTGGGTGTTCTATAAGGCTGATTCTGTCCTTCATACAGTGCGAGGGGTGGATTCCCCAGCTCAGAAGACTGTCATTCAGTTCACACTGATCAGACTTCCTGGATATAGGTCATGAACGTACAGCTCACTACATCCCCCACCAATTGTGGGTTCTTGGTCCGTTCACATTGCGAGCCATAGGATTGGCTGGACACTAGAGTGAGCCCTGCCCACTTTCAGTTCAATGACAGCTGATTCTGCAATAGAGGGAACCTGTTTAACCCTAGTGTGATCCTTTTAGCATAAATATTACAATACAGAATGCCGAACTGCACTGAAATGTCAGTGAAATGCCCTGATTTTCGGTGATTCAGTTCGACAGGTATAAAAAGACGAATCCCATAGGATTCAAAGTAAAATAAAAAATAAAAATTCCTTTTTATTTAACCGTTTATGTATTTTCTATTTATTTTTTGACAACATTTGTGATTCCTAACCCTTTTTTTAAAAAAAATTAATAGGACCTTTTCTATTTAGACACCTTTTTTTTTTTTTTTTTTTTAATGCATTTTTTATTGGTTTATAAACCTATTGGAGGAATAGCAGAGTTCCATTTTCTTGTTTCTCTTCCTGCAGTTCGGCACACTTTGGGGAATTGAATAGTGAATTCACCGCAGGGTGTCAAAAAGCCCCAAAATCTCAGTGAAACGTCAGTGCGCTTCCATTTCGCCGACCTTTCTTGTAATTTTGGTTTTATAGAGTTTATTAAATCATGGTGTTATTTTGCAGGTATTCTGCTCTCCGGTGAGCGCCGCACTCTCCTCCCATCCAGTGAACCTCTCGTGGAGGTAAGACTGAAGGTCATGGACTGAATGAAGAATGTGTGATGTGCTTTCTCATTCATTACTATGAAGAGATTAGGTCTTCTCGCGCTCCTGTTATCTTACGTTGCAAGTGCACAGACAGGAGAGGGGTTTTATATTTTTTCCGTATCAGTCTATGAAAATTTTCAACACACACACACACACACACACACACACACACACACACACACACACACACACACACACACACACACACACACACACACACACACACACACACACACACACACACACACACACACACACACACACACACACACACACCTGGGCAGACAGCAGAGCCTTTATGCTGAGGAATGAGTGACAGGAGAGCTGGAGAACTACCCTTCAGATGCATCCTCTGATCAGTCTGTCATCAAACTGGTGCCACCGGGATGGTTCACCCTGCTACAGTATGTGTAGGAGATGGGACGGCCCTCTTGCTGCCTAAATGTCAAACCTTAGGATGCTCTAGATACATTGGATTTTTTTTTTTTTTTCCCTTTTTAATTTACATTATTCGAACGTTGACGCACCAGCCGTCAGCTCACTGGTTAAGAGATGGTTAATCTGGGCCTCGGGAAACCTCTGCAGCGACAATCTTTACAAAGACTGATTAGTGTAACAATCCACACTCTGCAGTGCGAGTGATGCGTCCCTTCTTTTCTGCATTTATTAGCTCATCATACAGATTTCTCCACACCGGTACCCGAGCGTGCTGCTACAGCAAGACACACAGCGAGGCCAAGTACAAAGACCCGTTCAAGCTCGGGAGCAGCGACTTGAAGACGCTCTATGATGATATCAAGAAGGTGATGCACATGTCCCATTATCTCACGTTCCGGATCAGATGTAGCGTAACGATGTTTACAAGTATTCTCTGACTTTATATTTATTTGTGGTCTTTTAGGAATTATTTAATACAACGAAGGAGCTGAAGGACATGTGTGAATATTACTTTGATGGGAAGGGCAAAGCTTTCAGACCGATGCTGGTTGTGTTAATGGCCCGGGCGTGCAATACTCATTACAATAACTTCAGGTAAGTACTCGATTTCCACATTTATACACTTGACTCACATAGAGTATACTTCCCTTTCCCCGGCCCTCGTTTTTTTCTTGCCATTTCCCCGGCCCTCGTTTTTTTCTTGCCATTTCCCCGGCCCTCGTTTTTTTTCTTGCCATTTTCCCGGCCCTCGTTTTTTTTGTTTCTTGCCATTTCCCTGGCCCTGGTTTTTTTTCTTGCCATTTCCCCGGCCCTCGTTTTTTTTCTTGCCATTTCCCCGGCCCTCGTTTTTTTCTTGCCATTTCCCCGGCCCTCGTTTTTTTCTTGCCATTTCCCCGGCCCTCGTTTTTTTTCTTGCCATTTTCCCGGCCCTCGTTTTTTTTGTTTCTTGCCATTTCCCCGGCCCTCGGTTTTTTTTCTTGCCATTTCCCCGGCCCTCGGTTTTTTTTCTTGCCATTTCCCCGGCCCTCGGTTTTTTTTCATGCCATTTCCCCGGCCCTCGGTTTTTTTTCTTGCCATTTCCCCGGCCCTCGGGTTTTTTTCTTGCCATTTCCCCGGCCCTCGGGTTTTTTTCTTGCCATTTTACCCGGCCCTCCGTTACTTCCCCTTTCTTTTGCACAATAGGAAGCAGTGCTCTCTGCCCCGTTGGATTTCTGTGGCAATATTATGGCACATTTGGTATTCTGTCCTCCCATTAGTTTAGATTATTGACCCGAGTTGTGTTTCCATGCAGAGAGGTGCACCCTGCCCAGCGCTCCATTGCCCTTGTGGCTGAAATGATCCACACGGCTAGCTTGGTACATGATGATGTCATCGATGGTGCAAATGCTCGAAGGGGCAAGCAAACAGTTAATCAGATTTGGGGTGAAAGAAAGGTGAGTTTTGAGCATATGCTGCTCCCATGTCATTACATAGTGCAGCCTCGATTTTATTAATATTTTTTAATAGAACGTGACTTCTCCCTTTTCAGTTTTTTTTACAATTGTAATGATATATGTTGAAATTACATGTCTGTTTGACAAATGGTGGAGACCCCCCCCCCCCTTCCTTGACTTGGGGATAAGTTTTATTAATGCTGTGTACAGGTCCAGTATTCTTCATGTGAATAATATATTTGGATGATAATAACATCCTCTTTGCTCTGGATATGAGCCATGGAAAGAGCCATGCTCTTTGGCTCTGGATTTGTTTCTGACTCTTTTTGCTGGTAGGTAGGATTTAATGTGTTGCCCCAAAAACGTTTCGCGTTAACTGAAAATCTAGCGGTATTCTACAGATTATCCTGTGATCAAAACGCAAACCCCTTACACCAGTGTTTCCCAAATCTGTCCTCAGGACCCACTAACAAGCCGGGTTTTAGGCTAATGTCAGATGAACGCAGTCTGAGCGCACTCTGCGTGCGTAACGGACAGACTTACTGACGGAAGATACTGTAGACGGCAGACGGTGTTTTTTTTTTTTTTGTTTGTTTTGACGGACGTAGAAAAAGGGGAAACAAAATATGAAAAACGCAAAAAATTTGGAAAGGATATGAAAATCCATTTTGTGCATCAAGGTGCTGGACGTCGCAATTGCGCTGCGTCTTACATCTTCTCATCACTTACACTGAACGCTACGCGGACGTGGCGCACTCTGCGCGTCCGTGGTAGCGGTTTCACGTTCTTGCCTAACTTGCGTTCGTTTGCCACGTGCGTTGTGCGTGCGCAGTTCGGTGCACACGTACTTCGTGTGTGGGTCTATTGATCATGATTCTATGCTACGACGGACGTGATAACTGCGTTCGTCTGACGCCGGCCTTAAGGATCACCTTGTGGAAATGCAGACTGAATCCTGCAATCACTGAGCAGCAAATATATCACCTGTGCTGTGCTTCACATATCTGCAAACCTGACCTGTCAGCGGGTCCTGAGGACCAGGTTTGGAAACACTACCTTACACAATGGCTATGCATTTTTTACAAAACTGGTGATATTAGGAGACGGACAGGTTTCTAGCTGCATGACTTAGTCGAAGAGCGGACGTTGTATTGTCATTGTATTTTGCATAAAACGCGCCTCGGTCTCTTTAAGGCTGTCCTTGCTGGAGATTTTATCCTGTCTGCAGCCTCCGTGGCAGTGGCGAGAATTGGAAATGCTGCCGTGATCTCCATTCTGTCTCAGGTCATTGAAGATTTGGTGCGTGGTAAGGCCATTTTATTCTATGACTAACGGTTATATCTTGTACATGTTGACAGCTCAGTCACTGATAATGCTCTGGATATCATTTAAGTGAGCAGATATTATGAAGGGCTTTTGCAGACGTTGTGACATGGCAGATATGAACACATTCAGGCGGTTATCGAGTGCCGATGTTTGCCGATGTTGCAGCACCGACATGTCGTCATTTCACAAAAGTAAAATGCAAAGAGCAGCAGAAGAAGCTTTACGGTTGCTTAAATGGGACGCTCTAGGCACGTAACCATTTAATTGGTTTAAAGGGACACTACCACTAACATAAACTGTAACTAGATTACAAATAAAAACACCTTATAAAACACACGCTGCTGCTCTTTTCTTTTGAAGTAATTGCATGTAAAAAGGAAAAATAAAGTTAGTTTTTTCATTTCCTGTTTTCATTAAAAAAATTTCCTTGATGCAACATTTTATGAAAATCTGTGCAAAATTTTTACTTTACTGCTGTGGTTTATCTTCTACAGTATTTAAGTTTAATGAGGTGAAGGAGATAAGGCTGCAGGAGGTTTTATTGTTCTCCAGGCTACCCAAGATCAGAGATGGCAGCTGAATGATCTAAAACAGGGAGCTTAAGACTTCTAATCTACCCCTGGTGATGTCCTTTGAATACATCCCACACAACACAATGAAATGAGTCGGTGATCGACCCATAGACTCCAATCTATGGCCAAAGCCACACAGTGAGGAGCAAGTGATGGAAAGATGAGGCAGGGGCAGTTTACAACACGATCACACAATGGATGCACTCAGTGACACATATAGAGTAAAATATTTTCTTATCTTACATGTTTCTTGTTTGTTTACTTATCGGCAACTTCAAATAAACACAGTAATTGTTTTCTGGTGGTGGTGGTTTAAATCAGTCATATAAAAGTTGTATGACATAGGAGGAAGAGTTCTGTGTTCATGAAACACTGATTTTTAAAATTTCTAAGTCAACACACCTGCTTATTCTGTAGCTGGGTACTGTGAGGCGTCCTAACTGGCACCTAGAGCTTTTGCCAATAGACACCCCCCCCCCCCATTGTTCTATAGCAGAAAATCTGCACATCCCTCTAATCCTTTGTTCATGTTTCATTCCAGGTGAATTCCTACAGCTCGGATCCAAAGAGAACGAAAACGAGAGATTTGCACACTACCTCGAAAAGACCTTTAAGAAGACGGCGAGCCTCATAGCCAACAGCTGTAAAGCAGTATGTACGTTCCGTCTTTCCTATAGTTTAATCCTTGCACAGCTTGGTTTGGTTGTGATAAAAGTCCACTATTTAACCCCCCTGACGGTTTTCCCGAGTGTTGCTCAGGGTTAACTTTTTGTACTGAAAGCGGTATCCCCGAGCCACACTCTGGCTGTATACTTACATATCCTGCACTCCCTCGCTGGTCGCTGCAGTCTCCTCCAGCCTCTCGCGACGTCACACTGGCTGGATCTCTTCTCGCGAGGAGTGAAACCAGGAAGTGTGAGATCGCGATTGGCTGCAGGGTGACTGCGGGGACAGCGAGGGAGCGCAGGACATGTAAGTATCGACCCGAGTGTGGCTCGGGGATACCGCTTTCAGTATTGAAAGTTAACCCCCGAGCCACACGTATACCGCTAGGGGCCAGAAAGAATATAAAATATGTCAGAATAGGACCGACAGGGAGGTTAAAGAGACACTTTTTTTGTTTTTTTTTGCCAAATTTGCCGGTATATTGAACTACAGAAGGAATCTGAGCTTTGTGCCCGCTCCCAGAAAATTACCGGCACATTTTGTTAACCAATTTAAATTTATATCTTCAGAACATATTGTAAATAGTGTCACATCTGCGTCCGTTCTGCAAACCTGACGTAATCTTTAGATGGCTCGCCCTTCTCTCCTTTTCTTTTTCTTTCATATACAAAATGGACTTTGAAGGTTTTATAAATCTGGTAAGGTGCGTCGGGCAGCACAAAGAATTGAATGTAAATAAAAATAGTCCGTTTTAATCAGGCTTTCCGACACTAACTTATGGCTTATACAATCTGAATGGATCATGATCGTGTTTTATCAGCCATGTCCGATGCATTGAAAGGTTGGTTACTGGCCTTCTGGCAAGATCTAGCGGCATTTGTGAACGAGTAATCTGCCATGTAGGAAAACTAGAGTTGAAGGTACTTTTTGCACGACTGAGCCGATGCACTGCTACTCAGGCATAACATTACAATGCGTGCGGCTGGTAGCTTCCCGTGCTCAGCCGTTACGTCTTCTCATTAATGCCCGAGGCTGCTTAAAGTCCATCTGTCTTTAATACCTTGTCACTAGGGTTACCTAATCTTTCCGGCATTCAGGTCTTCTAAGTGTACAGGCACTCCTTACCTGCCCAGGTGCCATTAGCTGTTCCTTTTAGCTGCATTAGCTGTTGTACTATATTTAGAAGTATAATTGTCACTAATGGAGGCTAATGAAGTATCACAGTGTCCCTTTAACTTATATTTATTCCACTGCTGTGATGTCTTCTGGTGACGGCTCCTGCTGCAGGAGGCAGTTGCTGATTGACGACCTTGAGGCCCCGTTCACACCTAGACGTTTTAACGCGCGTTTGTGCACGCTTTAAAACACATGAACGGGGAAATCCCATGCTTTGCTATGGGCCCCGTTCACACCTACGCATTTTAAAGCGCGCAGGAACGCGCTTTAAAACGGCCGACGCAAAAAGAAGTCCGGGAGCTTCTTTTCGGGCACACAGCAGCGTGCTGCAATGCGCGGTCGCGCGTTTTTTCGTATGCGCGAACGTGCATAAAAGGATCGAGCCTTGTAGTGCTGAGCGCACTAACTGCACTCAGCGAGGTGGCCAGACGGGCAGCGAGGTGGCCAGACAGGCAGCAGAGTGGAAGGAACGTCCACTTTCACAGACGTTCCTTCTGCTCTCAAAAACGCTCGTGTGACACTGGCCTTAAATTGGTTATGGTGATTATACTGTGTCCCTGTCCAGGATGTCATTGCTCTCGTTCACATCCAAGACGACATGGTTTTTATTTATCCAAACAAGTAATGATGCGTTGTTCATGGTCTCATTCAGAGTATGACCGCGGGGCAGGATTCGGAAACTATCGTTTTTTTTTTTTTGTTTTTTTTTGCTATTCTAAGCCATTAGCTATTTTTTTTTCTTCTTTTCACCAAATACCTATTTGGTCTCCCTCTGCTGTTAGTCGATATATTATTTTTTTTCTTCAGCCACCATAAGAGCAGTATGAAAATGATTGTTTTAGGGGGTTTACGTTCATTGCTCATGTTTACAAATAATTTAAAAGGGGTTTTCTGTACAACGTGCTATTTACACCAGCTTCTTGTCAAGAGATCAGGTTATATTATCCATCTGGCTATAAATCGTATAACTCTTTTGTCTGTATTTTGCTTCCGGTTATGTTCAGGGACACAGGTTGTGCAAGTATTGAAAGCTAATCGAAAACTTCAGTCTGTGATACCATGTTTCTAGTTAAATCTTATGTGTTGATCGATAACCCTTATATCCTTCGTTTTGCAGGTTTCAATCCTGGCGTGTCCTGACCCAAAGGTCCATGAGATTGCATACCAGTATGGGAAGAACATCGGCATAGCATTCCAGGTTGGTATTTGAAGGCCGAGGTAACATACTACAATGTTAAACCCTTCCACGTCCAGCTGCAGCAATGGGCTCCTACTTTGCTAGGTTTGTGAAGGCTCCTCAGCAGACGCCAAGAACAGGGGACCTTCCAAACGTGGCAGTTCACTAGATCAAGGATCTCCGACTCTGGCCCCACTGATGCTGATGGACTACAAATCTCAGAAGTCTTTTAGTGCGTTAGATGGGCAGAGAATAATGAGAGTTGTAGTAGAGCAACATCTGGGGGCCAACGTGGGACCCCAGCCAGGGAGGTGCACAAAAACGTCAGTAATACCAGTTTGTAGATCTCTAACTTTATTAGCACAGCTACATGATTTACGGATTTCTGTGGCTCCAAGGTAGATGTACAGCACAGGTCCTAAGCTGCATGGGGCGCGGACCTGCTAACTTTATAGGATGTTTTATAAACTTTTCTGTAAAGCCCTACTGTAAACACGTCTTTCTTGCTTGCTTATTCTAGCTTATAGATGATGTGCTGGACTTTACATCTTGCGCTGATCAACTAGGAAAACCAACAGCGGCAGATCTTCGACTGGGACTGGCGACTGGTCCAGTATTATTTGCATGCCAAAAGGTAAAGTCTTATTGCACCATCATACTCCTTCTTAGGTAAGGGAACCGTGATGTCAGGTGGAAAGGCTGATTTGCCCTCTCCTCCAATACATCCCGCATTTCCAGGGCTCTGTGCAGCACTGCAGACTAGTCTGCCAGGTCTCATCCCACACAGAGCACTGACCAAAGGTTCAGGTTGGAGCGGAATCCCAATCCTCATGAAGATGAGTTACAGAATAACCATAAATACACAGCAAAACAGTCCTTCATACATAAGGGAATAATCAATACGGTAAATAAATGGTGTTATTGTGTTTACAAAGCGCTTATCTTTATATGAATCCCAATAGGAGGTCCTGTGAATAATAAAAAAAAAAAAAACACTATAGTGAATTTTTTTATTTTTTTTTTATGCACAACTCTGAGGCTCATATTGCCTTTTATCCTTCTTTAACCCCTTAGTGACGGGCGCTTTTACACAAATCCGTCCTTTAGTGTCTGGCGCTGTTCGTGTTTAGGTCAAATCTTCCTCTTACTCGTTTATGCAACGCACACATATTATACACCGTTTTTCCCCGCCATTAAATGGACTATCTAAAAATACCATTATTTCCATCATATCCTATAATTTACTATAAAAAAATATGAAATATGATGAAAAAATGGTAAAAACACACTTTCGTAATTTAATCCCCAAAATCTAAAGCTAAATAGTTTCACAATTTTGTCCCGAGAACAGAAATAGCCAAGTTTTTACATGTTTTTACTTTATAACCCCTTCACTGCTGAGCCAGTTCACCTATGTGCGCTGAGCTCATTCTGACCGTTTTATGCCCATTATTTTTAGATGACAGCCTAGGTCCTATTTAACTAATTCACCCCCCCCCCCGACAAAATTATTATTATTTTTTTTTTTGTTTTAGCTTTTTTTTTACACCAAACCTAGTCATGTTTGGTATCATTGGAAATTGGTATCATTTGTGCCGAGTCCCGACCCGGCAGCGAAACTGTTAACTTTTATAAACCGCTGAAAAGGGGAGAATCTCCCCTTTCCAGCGGTGTAAAAAGGAAAAGGTAAAAAGGAAAAAAAAATCCAAAATACACTTACCCAACATCAATGCATAACCACACTCACATGTTTCGGAGCCTGAAAACAAGTTGTGGCTCAGTAATAATGTGTATAGCTACGCAGAGGATATTCACTTCCGTCTGCTCGATGTTCTTATCCACAGGACCTCCAGAATACATAAAATATCCAGAGGATAAGACTTTGATGGCATCTAGGCTTATGATCAAATGCAATAGTGGTGCTCACATGTTCCAGAGCCCAAAATTAAAAGGACACTAACACTTGCATAAGCTATAACTAGATTACTTGCCCTTTACAAAGAAAACCACTTTATAAAACACATGCTGCTGTTTTTTCTTTCTTTGAAGTAATTGCATGTAAAGGATATTTTTTTTCTCTCCTGTTTTTCATTTTTGTGGGTTTGTCCCATGATGCAACATTTACCAAAATCTGTGCAAAAGCTTTCTACCTTCACAGTATTTAACAGTTAATGAGGTGGAAGAGGGGATGTTTAGCTAAGGCTATTCTCCACGCTATTCAAGAGCAGGCAGCTGAATGAGATAAAACAGGGAGCTTTAAAGCCTTCTAATCTACCCCCTGGTGATGTCCTTTGAATACATCCCACACAATACAATGATGTGAGTCGATGACTGACACCTTCACTCCATTTTATGCTCAATGCCACACAGTGATGAGTAGGTGATGTAAAGATACTGTGGGGGGCGCTGTTTAAAACAAAAGATCACACAATGGATGCACCCAGTGACACATGTAGAATAAAATATGTTCTTAAACAAGCAAGAAAAAATGCAAAGCACATATAAGATAAGGACATTTCATTTTCTTGGTGGTAGTGTCCCTTTAACTCCAATCGAATCACAGCACGCAACAACATCTGGGGGGGGGGGTGTTACGTGAGTTTGACAGCCTTGCCCTAGGTAATGGTTCTTTAAAATACTTCTGACTCAGTGTGAATGCTATGGTGTCTCTGTGGGTGACCCTCAAATCCTTTTGCCTGTAACCCACATCTTCACCAGAACGGAGTGCCTTCTGGTTACTTAGTTGCTTGTTGTTAGAAGCTGCAGATTTCCTACAGAATAACAGGATTTCAATATGAATTAAGCTGCGGATACTTGGGCTTAACAGAAGTCATTCTATTTAAATGAAAAATATCTCAATTTAAGAACATTTAGTATTTATACCGCATGACGTACATCCTCCCTACCAAGAGACAAATCCTGACCGGCCTGGATTAGGATTACACACGAAGTCTGTGTACATACAGGTGAAACTCGAAGAATTAGAATATGGTGCAAAAGTGAATTTATTTCAGTAATGCAACTTAAAAGGTGAAACTAATATATGAGACTCATTAGATGCAAAGCAAGATAGTTCAAGCCGTGATTTGTCATAATTGTGGTGATTATGGTTACAGCTCATGAAAACCCCAAATCCACAAGCTCAGAAAATGAGAATATTACATGCAATCAATAAAACTAGGATTGTACATAGAACAATATGGGACCTCTGAAAAGTATAAGCTGTAGATGTACTCCGTACTTGGTTTGGGCCCCTTTTGCAGCAATTACTGCCTCAATGCGGCAATGTGGCATGGAAGCCATCAGCCTGTGGCACTGCTGAGGTGTTATGGAAGACCAGGATGATTCAATAGCGGCCTTCAGCTCTTCTGCATTGCTCGGTCTCATGTCTCTCATCGTTCTCTTGGCAATGCCCCATTGATTCTCTATGGGGTTCAGGTCAGGCGAGTTTGATGGCCAATCAAGCACAGTAATCCCACGGTCATGGAACCAGGTTTTGGTGCTTTTGGCAGTGTGGGCAGGTGCCAAGTCCTGCTGGAAAATGAAGTCAGCATCCCCATAAAGCTCGTCTGCGGAAGGGAGCATGAAGTGCTCCAAAATCTCCTGGTAGACGGCTGCGTTGACCCTGGACTTAATGAAGCACAGTGGACCAACACCAGCAGATGACATGGCTCCCCAAATCAACACAGACTGTTGAAACTTCACACTGGACTTCAAGCATCTTGCAGTGTGTGCCTCTCCATTCTTCCTCCATACTATGGGTCCTTGGTTTCCAAATGAGATGCAAAAGTTGCTCTCATCAGCAAAGAGGACTTGGGACCACTGAGCAACAGACCAGGTCTGTTTTTCTTTGGCCCAGGTAAGACGCTTCTGACGTTGTTTGTTGTTCAGGAGCGGCTTGACAAGAGGAATACGACATTTGAAGCCCATGTCCAGGATCCGTCTGTGGTGGCTCTTGATGCACTGACAGCTGGGTGCACCAGGAGTACAAATATTCTAAACTCCCTACTGGGATTATCTCTAACACAAGTAGTTGAGGAGCCGACCCGTAAAGAGGCCATATTGGATTTAATACTCACAAATGGAGGTTTGGTATCGGACGTTGTTGTAGGTGAAAATTTGGGATCTAGTGATCACCAGTCAGTATGGTTTAATATAATAACAGGGATGGAGCCGCACCACACAAGAACGAAAGTTTTAGACTTTAAAAAAACAGATTTTTCTAAAATGAGATTTTGTGTGAAGGAGTCATTATCAGACTGGAGGAGTTTAAAGGGAGTCCAGGAGAAATGGGATTATTTAAAGGAAGCATTATTGAAGGCCACAGGAAATTGCATTCAGCTTGTTAGCATAAACAAAAAAGGGAAGAAACCACTGTGGTACTCTGCAGAAGTGGCCAAAATAGTGAAGAACAAAAAGATAGCATTCAATAATTATAAAAAAACTCAGAGTGAAGAAGATAGGCAAACCTATAAAATTAGGCAGAAAGAGGCAAAGCAATTTAAAAGAGCTTCCAAAGCACACGCAGAAGAGAAAATAGCTCAGTCAGTAAAAAAGGGGGACAAAACATTTTTTTAGATACATAAACGAGAAAAGAAAAGTAAAACAAGGATTAGTTAGATTAAAAACAAAGGAAGGAAGGTATGTAGAAGAGGATAAAAGTCTCGCTGACTGCCTCAATGAATATTTTTGTTCAGTCTTTGCAGAAGAAAAGGAAGGAAAGGGACCTCAGTTAGGAGAGAACACTAAAGAGACATTTAAATATCAGTTTACAGAGGAGGAGGTTCTACAGCAGCTGTCTAAAGTAAAGACAAGTCGATGGGGCCTGATGGGATCCACCCTAAATTATTAAAAGAGCTCAGTGATGTAATAGCAAAACCATTAACAGATTTATTTAACCAATCCTTGTTAACGGAGTCGTCCCAGAAGACTGGAAATTAGCAAATGTTGTGCCCATTTACAAGAAGGGTAGTAGGGAGGAATCGGGGAACTATAGGCCAGTTAGTCTTACGTCAGTAGTGGGGAAATTAATGGAAACCATGTTAAAGGAAAGGATTGTTTAACATCTAAAAACACATAGATTACAGGATCAGAAACAACATGGGTTTACCTCAGAGAGATCATGCCAAACTAATCTTTTTTTGATTGGGTAACAAAAATAATAGACACAGGTGGTGCAGTAGACATTGCTTATTTAGATTTCAGTAAGGCTTTTGATACTGTTCCGCATAGAAGGCTTATCAATAAATTGCAATCTTTGAGCTTGGATTCCAATATTGTTGACTGGATTAGGCAGTGGCTGAGTGACAGACAACAGAGGATTGTGGTAAATGGAGTTTATTCGGCGCAAGGTCTTGTTACCAGTGGGGTAACTCAGGGGTCAGTATTTGGACCCATTCTATTTAATATTTTTATTAGTGATATTGCAGAAGGTATTAATGGAAAAGTATGTCTTTTTGCTGATGACACAAAGATTTGCAACAGGGTTGACGTTCCTGGAGGGATCAGCCAAATGACAAATGATTTAGGTAAACTAAAAAAATGGTCGGAGTTGTGGCAATTGAGTTTTAATGTGGATAAGTGCAAGATAATGCACCTGGGACGTAAAAACCCAAGGGCTGAATATAGAATATTTGATACAGTCCTAACCTCAACATCTGAGGGTTGGGATTTAGGGGTTATTATTTCAGAGGATCTAAGGGTAAGTAGTCAATGTAATAGAGCAGCAGGAAATGCTGGCAGAATGCTTGGTTGTGTAGGGAGAGGTATTAGCAGTAGGAAAAGGGAAGTGCTCATGCCACTGTACAGAGCACTGGTGAGACCTCACTTGGAGTACTGTGTGCAGTACTGGAGACCGTATCTCCAGAAGGATATAGACATCTTAGAGAGAGTTCAGAGAAGGGCTACTAAAATGGTGTACGGCTTGAAGGAGAAAAGTTACCAGGAAAGGCTTAATGATCTTAACATGTACAGCTTGGAAAAAAGACGAGACAGAGGAGATATGATAGAAACATTTAAATACGTAATGGGAATCCACAAGGTAGAGGAAGGGAGTATATTTAAAAGGAAACAAAATAGCAAAACAAGAGGACATAGTCCTAGATTAGAGGGGCAAAGGTTTAAAAGTAACATCAGGAAGCATTATTTTACAGAGGGTGGTGGATACATGGAACAGCCTTCCAGTAGAAGTGGTAGAGGCCAAAACAGTAATTGAATTTAAGCAAGCATGGGATAGGCATAAGGCTATCCTAAACAAAAGATAAATCCAGGTAAAGTATCCATGTAATTGGGCAGACTAGATGGGCCGAAAGGTTCTTATCTGCCGACATTTTTCTATGTTTCTATGACTCCAGCCTCAGTCCACTCCTTGTGAAAGTCCCCAACACTTTTGAATGGCCTTTTCCTGACAATCCTCTCCCGGCAGCGGTCATCCCTGCTGCTTGTGCACCTTTTTCTTCCACACTTTTCCCTTCCACATAACTTTCTATTAATCTGCTTTGATGCAGCACTTTGGGAACATCCAACTTCTTTTGCAATGACCTCAAGAGGCTTTCCCTCCTTATGGAGGGGGTCAATGATGGTTTTCTGCACAACTGTCAGGTCAGCAGTCTTTCCCATTATTGTGAGTCCTACTGAACCAGACTGAGAGACCATTTAAAGGCTCAGGAACCCTTTGCAGGTGTTATTGCTTAATTAGCCGATTAGAGTGGGATACTTTGAGCCTAGAATATTGCACCTTTTCACAATATTCAAATTTTCTGAGATTGTGGATTTGAGGTTTTCATGAGCTGTAACCATAATCATCACAATTATGACAAATCAAGGCTTAAACTTTTAGTTTCACCATTTAAGTTGCATTACTGAAATAAATTCACTTTTGCACGATATTCTAATTTTTCGAGTTTCACCTGTAGGTTCTTATCTGCAGACATATTCTTTCGGCTGATCTAGTCTGCCCAATTACATGGATACTTTACCTGGATTTATCTTTTGTTTAGGATAGCCTTATGCCTATCCCATGCTTGCTTAAATTCAATCAGTTTGGCCTCTACCACTTCAACTGGAAGGCTGTTCCATGTATCCACCACCCTCTCAGTAAAATAATGCTTCCTGATGTTACTTTTAAACCTTTGCCCCTCTAATCTAAGACTGTCCTCTTGTTTTGCTACTTTGTTTCCTTTTAAATATACTCCCTTCCTCTACCTTGTGGATTCCCTTTACGTATTTAAATGTTTCTATCATATCTCCTCTGTCTCGTCTTTTTTCCAAGCTATACATGTTAAGATCATTAACCCTTTCCTGGTAACTTTTCTCCTTCAAGCCATACAGCATTTTCAGAGCCCTTCTCTGAACTCTCTCTAAGGTCCTATATCCTTCTGGAGATACGGTGTCCAGGGCTGCACACAATATTCAAAGTGAGGTCTCACCAGTGCTCTGTGCCACGGCATTAGAGGACTTCCCTCTTTCTACTGCTAATACCTCTTCCATTGTGCATTTTCATATAAATATTATATATTCAGTATTTACAAAAGGGTTAAGTCCACCACTACATCAAAGTACCCCATTTTTTGGTAGGCCTCACACAAGACCCAACTACCACTGGCTCCTGGAATCTTACCTCTGGCTCCTAAATTTCTGAAATTTTTCCATAAAACTTCTTGGAATATTATACTCGGCTCCCATGTTAAATTATAAATATGCCAAGTCCTGTCCTACAGTCCTATCAACATGGGAGACCACCCTGTTCCATCTAGTCAATGCACGTTCTAGGTTATGTTTTTCCCTGGATTGCACAGAGCAGCTAAGCTTCTGGTTTAAGGCTGGGGCGCTCGAGGCTGCTTAATTGCTGGAGTTCACTGTTTTGCTTTCATAGTTTCCAGAGTTGAATGCAATGATACTGAGACGATTCAGCTTACCGGGGGATGTCGAGCAAGCGTGGCAGTACGTGAGTGAGGTAAGAACAAATCACGGAGTTTTATTTTCTATAAAACTTTAGGGGTTATTCAGAAAGGACTGAACTTGGCACCGAAGTGCACTGAAAGTTGAATTTCACCGTACGGTGCAGTTACAGGGCAGTTCGTCTATTCATAAAGCTGTCAATTCGCCAAATACTGGCGAATTGACAGCGAAATACAGTGCAGATCGGCGATCTTCGGTGGCAGTGAAATTGTCCCATAGAGCAGTAATGGTTAATCAATTCAGAGAACACTGAACTGAACCGAATGTCAGTGAAATGCCCTGATTTTCAGTGATTCAGTTCGACAGGTTTAAACAGGCGAATCCCATAGGATCCAATGTAAAATAATATTACGGTTTTTACTTTTTGTTTTTTAAATTAAACCATTAAAGGTTTTTTGATGAAAATGAAAAGAATTAGTTTTAAGATGAAATTTTTGATTTGCAGTTTTTTTAAGGGTCTTTTGTTTATATTTTTTCTGTAACCAACGGGTTTTTTATTTATAGGACCCTTTTATCTCCCCACATTTTAATGAATTTTTTGGTATGAACACCAATTAGAAGAATCGCAGAGTTCTGTGTTTTTCTTTTCCCTCTGCAGTTCAGTGTGAATAGTAAACGCACTGCAGGGTCAGCGAAATGGATTCGCCGAAGTGCACCGTACTACACAGCACTGACATTTTTCTGAATAACCTTTTGTTGAGGGTCATTTAGCTTAAAGTGAACTCCTCCTGTCAATTGGCGACACTATTGAACAACGAGCAACAAAAATGTGTAATGTGCTGCCTCTGTATTGATTATTCATAAAGTATTTTACCAGGAAGGATACATTGAGATTTCTCTCGTTTTCAAGTATGTCCTGGGTTCGAGAAAATTGAAATTTTACTGTCGTTACAGAAATACAAAGTAATAAAATGCAAGATATTAAAAACAAAACACAAATATACAGATTGCGCATTAACCCATGTATTGCCAGTCTGGAGTAAGGGTCACTTTTCTAATCATTGACTGTCTCTCTATTTTAATGGATAACCATCTCCTAACTTGTCTCGTTGCTCTTGTACACTTTTTTTTGAAAACCAATAAACATTGTGGGGAGTAAATCTGTCCTGAGGAAAATGATTTCACATGTAAGTTCTCAGTATGCCTTCCATATATCTCTAATAAAAAGGACAGGGAGGGAACAGCACTCACCCGTGGTGACGTGCAGACAGGTCATTAACCGGAAATCCGAAAGAAAACAAAACGTGTCAACTGCATCTGAAATGTTCCAAAATCCTCACTTTCTCAGCACCAACATGACACAGAAAGTGTAAAATCCCACACCTGGCCTCGTGCGACGGGGACAGAATTACTAAAATATTGTATAAAATGCGGTGCATGAAACCGAAATGAATTCCATGTTTAGACCTGGGTCTAGGGTTCCCACCCGTCTGGTTTTGGAGTCATGTGTCCGGGTTCGACACCCCCTGCCACATGACTCTGAGGTACCGGGCCAGCATGAAGTCTCCCCGCATACTTACACGTCATTCGTTCCCCCGGCGACACAATCCTCTCCTTGAAGACGCAGGGCTCCACCCACTCTGCCAATGACTGACTGTGGGAGTGGTGGGTCCGTCGATGACTGCTCTTCCTCCCCGCCTCCTCCCATGTGCCACTGCGAGTCAGAAGGTGCAGGGGCTCACGTGAGGAAGACATTCACGTGCTTGAGGCCGCGTTCCTGGCTCCCGACTCCGGAGCGGAGACAGCGTGACTTGACACCTCTGCTCAACACAGAGACAAGTTGGAAACTGAGCGAAGTATCAAAAGTAAGAATCCCCTGCCCTCTCCCTTATATTATACCTTTGTATTGTGCCAAAAAAATACTAGTCTGTGCCAGCCACACTGCCAGTGCCAGCTATACCAGTGTACCAGTGCTAGCCATACGGCCAGTGTGACATGCATAATACCACGTGCCCTAATATATACACATAATGTAAATATACACACAGTGTATACGCTACAAAAAAAAAAAGTGTTCAGGTTTGGCTTGAAGAAAAGGTGGCAACCCTACCTGGGTCCCATCCCCAATATATCTCATTATTATATGCAAATATTTAAAAATCCCAGAAATACAAAACACTTCCAATTTAGTTATCATCCACTGGCACATTTGTCCGATGGTGCAATCATCCGATATCGTCTGAAGACATCTGGTCACAACATGGAGGTGAATCAGCCCTTCTTTCTTTTTTTTTTTTTTAAGTATTTTACCTGGAAGGATACATTGAGATTTCTCTTAATTTTCAAGTATGTCCTGGTTTACTCAACATGATATATATTCTACCACCTCATCCGACTTCCAAAGATATTTTGCGACTACGCCCGTTGCAGTTGGATGTATCAGATGAAGCCTGGACGATCTGATACAGTTTACATGAAAAAGATGAATTGTATAGTTAAACCGCCGCGCCGCGGCAGGGCGATTGCTCCCTAGAGGAGTCAGTTCGACAACCCATAGGATTCACTGTAAAAAAATATTTTTTTTTCCCATCTGCAGCAAAAATCCATGTTTGTTTGGATTTTTTTCTTTTAGGTACATATCTGGATTTTATTTTTTGGCGAAAATTTTGGGTTCACATTTTTATTTTTTTAAGACCAGTCTTTTTTTTTTTCTTGTTCAGGCCAGCTGCGTTCAGCATTGCTATCCCTGGTGCTGAGACCTATTTCCGTACCAGCTTCGGCTGTGTTGGGTAGAGGCTGTCCTTGGTGCTGAAAAAGTTTTTTTTTTGCTCTTATGCAGCAGCCTGTCCATCTGCTAATCTGTGTTGTCTATAGTCTCTTCCTGTGGATGACCCTGATCTACCGCCTACATTGTCCATTGGCGGATGAACAAGTAGGTCGTCCCGCTACGGACCCAGTGGACAGCCAGCTTTAAATTCGTGGCTGTACTTTTGATGAATATAAATAATGTAGAGTAAACAATGTTTTCTGCTTCCAGATGGAACGGGTCTGTATATACAAATTATACGTTTTTATTTTGTTTACATTATTGAAGTTGTGGTTGAAATGAACTTTCCCAGATCTGCTACCAAAGGCCACGTATTACATCTTAAACAATTACCTTATCCCTTCCCAGAGTGACGGAGTGCGTCAAACAACCTTCCTTGCACAACGCTACTGCAGCGAAGCCATCAAGGAGATCAGCAAACTGCAGCCGTCCCCGGAGAGAGATGCGCTCATCCAGCTCACAGAAACCGTGCTCACGAGAGACAAATGACACCCGTGGTTTTGGACACTTAATGGCAGCTCCCACCAAACCGTGCCTAATGGAACACTGTATAAAACACAGCCGGGTCCTGTGTCCCGTGCAGGCCACCAAAAAGAACTGTTTTAAAGATCTTTCTTTTTTTTTCCTTCCAACAGATGTTCACTATATTAAAGTACTGTACTTTTTATTTTATTTTTATTAAAGCCATATGATTTCTGGTTATTGAGCAGTGATCACGAAAAGGGACTAGGTTTCCTTTTAGTGGAGATATTTATTCTGATCCATAATATATCCTAGAGCCGCTTTAAAAAAACCAAAAAACGATATTTATGCCGCCTACTGACCGGTCAGCAGCTCTGCTCCTCAAAATCAGACCGGTCTGTGAGTTTGGCCAAGGTGAATACCCTCTCCTGCAGTTATTTCTTACATATATAGCACCCTCTGTGACAAGACTTGATACCAATGATAAACCTATCCATACTTTGTTTATAAATGTGTCATTTTAGATATTTTTTTTTAAAAAAATGGTGAAAATTTGCGGTGCTCCACGTGACACTGTGGCTTAACGCAAACCTCCTCTTGCGTCTGCTTGTGGACATTGCTTGAATCTTGCTGAACAACTACCTTTAAATATACAGGGCTCAAAATTTCAAGTCCCAAGCTACTAGCCAGGACTTAAGAGTTACTCGCCACTAGTTGCCCCACCTAACCCCTATCCTGCCCTGCCTGCCTCTGCATTTCCAGTGGAAATTTTGAGGCCTGCGAATAAATATATATATATATATTACACACTTTTCTATCCCAGTGTAACGGGACGCACTGCGGGGCTATGGTAAACCCTCCTCTTTATTGAAACCTTTCGGCTCTACCTGAGCTTTTGGCAAGGATACTATTTAGGCTCGGCTAGAGACGAAACCTCTGCCACTAGGATCTTAACCCTTTCACTGCTGAGGACGTGTGGGGAATTTCCTTATTAACTCCTAAGGAAAGATAAGGGTTTGTTTGATCCCCGATATCTCCCGACTGTTTTCAGCTAGCAGGGTCATGTTTGGTATCATTAGAAAGGCCAGAGCGTGACCTGACCATGTTTAAAGTAAAGAAAAAAAAAAAGTGATTTTTTAAAACGTGAAATGGCTCAGCAGTGAAGGGGTTAATGTTGCAATAAAGAGGATGCTTTACCAAAGCCCTCCATTGCATCTAGTTACATTGGACAATTCATTTTTTTCAGACTATTGCACCAGGGAGTTACTTCTTTCTTCCTACTGGAGTATAGGGCAGGAATGCTGGAGTTTCTCAATGTATAGAATTTATTTTTCTGCTCAATACATACAGCAACCTGCTCGCATGTGTGAGTGACACATTAAACCAGTGTTTCCCAAACCTGTCCTCAGGTCCCCCTAACAGGACAGGTTTTAAGCATTCCCTTGGGGCAATGCAGACTGAATCCTGCAATCACTGAGCAGCAAATCATATCACCTGTGCTGTGCTTCAGATAACAGGCCAGGTTTGCAGGATAGGCAGACATGCAACACTGTGTTGGGAAACACTGCATTAGACCTAGCCATTTGTGATCTGTTATTCCCAACAGGACAGGTTTTAAGGGTTACCTTGGGGGAAATGCAGGCTGAATCCTGCAATCACTACGCAGCAAATCATAGCACCTGGGCTGTGCTGCAGATATCTGGAAAACCTGGCCTGTTAGGGGGACCGGAGTTGAGAAACACAGCTCTACAGCAGTGGTTCCCACCCATGGTCATGTTCCCTTAACAGGCCAGGTTTGCTGTGCTGTAGAGATCTGGAAAACCTGGCCTGTTAGAGTCCTGAGGACCAGGGTTGGGAAATACGGATACAGCATCCCTACAATGCCTTGTTACGTCTGACATTTCACTGTATTTTTCTACTGCTGTTATTTATAGTGTTATGAATGGGGTGACGTGGAACAAATAGGAGTTTTGCACTTGTAACATCTCCTGTTACCTTTTGTCCAAATCAGCCGCACCATTCCATGATTTATTTCATGTAAAGATGTGCCAAGTGCGCGGTGATCATACTCTTAAATTCTGCATTTCGCTTTGTAAAAGCATTGCGTTTGTTTTTTCTTTATATTCACTCCAGCAAAGACTGTTTGATATAAACATAAATTGGTGAACAAACAAAACCTGCCATTATCAATTGTATCATGTGACAGACGGCGGCATTCTTTTTTGTTGTTAATCGTTTCCGTCCATTTTGAGGCTTACTCTGATGCATCGGTTATTTTGGTGGAGTGGGGGATAAACGCACAACATGAGGAAATGCATTCTGTAGAGAAGTGGTTCCCAACCCTGATCAAGTCCCCAGGACAGGCCAGATTTTGCAGATCACCTTGGGGGAAATGCAGACTGAATCCTGCAATCACTGATCAGCAAATCATATCACCTGTGCTGTGCTTCACATATCCCGCAAACCTGGCCTGTTAAGGAAACACGACCATGGGTGAAAACCGTTGTTGTAGGCAGCGTTTCTGAACTCCGGTTCCCAAATTCCCTACCAGGCCAGGTTTTCAGGATTACCTTGAGGATGTGCAGACCGAATCCTGCAATCCCTGAGCAGCAAATCATATCACCTGTACTGGGCTTCAGATATCTGGCCTGTCTGGGCGACGGGAGTTGGGAAATATTGCTCTACAGCAGTGGTTCCCACCCACTGTCATGTTCCCTTAACAGGACAAGTTTGCAGGATATGTGAAGCACAGCACAGGTGATTTGCTGCTTAGTGATTGCAGGATTCAGTCTGCATGTCCGTCAAGGGGGACCTGAGGAGCAGGGTTGGGAACCAGTGCTGTGATTTATTCCTGGGAACCACAAGTTATTATGCAGGAATTCCCGCATCGGGGCACAGTCACAGTTGTGAGGAATAAAACCCAAATCATGCATGGAGAAAACAAGTATATTTGATACAAAAGGTACATGTCTGTTATGTCAGATCGAGTCACGAGTGCTGGATGTTCTCTTAAATCTGGATTTATTTTTCCCTTTTCCGAATTACTGCCTCTGTCAAAATCCATTATTCCCCTGTGCCGCCGGCGTGGTCCGTGTTGTGTTCTGCTGGCCTGATCATGTTTACATTGGTGATGTGACTCGTGTGCAGAGGCCACCTTGAAAATAAACCCGATGAATGTACCCGGTACAGCGTGTCTGATGTCCCTTGGAAATAAATATGTGTAAAATAAAGCGCTCTTATTTATTTTCTTCGCTATCGAGACTTGGTGTCGCGAATACAAGACGCACAACCCCCGGTTTATTTAGGAGAATGGTTTATTATAAAAGACTGTACATAAGATTTAAACAGGTTATATACAAATGAAATGGTCCAGATCAAAAATAAAAAAGGAACACATTTTAAAACTTTTATATATATATATATTTTTCAAATTTCATAACAAGAAAGTAACTTACAGGAGGGTAGAAAGAAAATGAAAAAAAAAAAACCAAGATTTCACAGCAAAGCTCTGCATTTAAGACGAGACACACCAGGTTAAGTACTTCCAGCATATAGCAAGAGGGAATCCCTTTAAAAAGAGGTTTGGGATCAAAGAGCATGATTTTACTAAATAAAGGACGTTCCGAAGCATGATTTATGTTGTTTTGCAATCAAAAAACACCCCCAAAAATTTCCCCTCACCCCAAATTTAAAATAAAACACCTACTTTGATCCATGAGTAGAATATTAATCGTGTGATATACTACATGCAGTGTGTGACTGTTCAGTGCAACCATTACCTCTTCCGATCATGCAGATGAAACCCGCCACCAAGAAGTACAGCCTGGGGGAAAAAAAAGATGGCACCCCAGTAGAAACGAGTCAAGATGGGAAAGGGAGGAGGGAAAGTTCCGTTTTGTGCACTGGTCTCCTTATACCGATTGTAAACGTGTGAAAACCAACACCTCTGGTCTCCTATCACGGTCCAGAAAACAGAGTTGGAAATTTGTTCATTAAAAGTTCCACAGGATTATTTTTTATATATATATAAAAATTCGAGGCGATGTCGATGAGTTGCCACCTCCACCAGACATTACAGAATCCAGAAAGGTATGTAGAGAAGTTTGTAGAAAAACGCTTTAAGGCAGACTTGTCGAGTGCCTCAGGCCAAACCCTTTTCTTCTTGCTTTTGGGAAAAAGCCAACAATAAGGTGGTGGCAGCACCAAACGGGATCCCAAACTACTTAGTTTTCAGTAGATGTCAGGAGGTCCATCAAACATACCGATTGGTCGTGTCTGTTGTCACCACCCACAGAAAAAGGAAACAAAATCTGGATACATTTGGCCCCTTTGACTCCAGATGGCACATTATTGGTTCTCAAGATATTGTTTTTCTGCGCCGACTTGTTTTTTTGGTCGCAAACATTTAGGAATGTGTTGACAGCGTTGTGCAGACGTCCAATAGCGTAGAGCTGCAGGCATTGTGCGTTCAAGACACATTGAAAAACTCCATGCTGTGTTTGTCCCATGAACATGTAACTGTAACTTGTTCAGAGCAAATGGCACTTCCCATGGGTTTTAAAGGAGTTCCACAGTGTAAAACCTCATAATGTCTGGGAGAGTCGAACTTCCCTTTGCCAACGGTAAACGAACAGCTCGAAGAACCCACCCACCACCATTGCTTTGGAGACCCACCCACCACCATTGCTTTGGAGATGATGGCGACTGTGTTATGGAACTTCGTTCCTTTATAGGTCGGCTTTACGGTTCACTAAACCTGCCTCTATATTCACCAACCTAGAAGAAGCCGTCAAATCCGCTCTGTTGAACGTTCTAAAATTGTGCTTAGCGCATGCTTTGTAATATATTTTTTTAAAAAGTATGGTGCCACATAAGACCCCCAAAATAACACAAGTGTCCTCTTCAATTGTTGAATTAGAGGAAATACCGATTTTAAAACCAGAAGGCCAGACAAACCTGAACCGTCTACCCCCGGGCTTCCAATCACTGGAGCCAACATGGAAGCTTCATGCCGCCATTTTGGTTCTCTTTCATCTTCCACCGATAGCTCATTAAACCCACCAAGGTTTGGGAAATCTTTCTATGTTACAAGTCTAGACAGATTCATGTCAAACCCAGGAGCCAAGCAACATTTTCTATATAGGTTTGTGTCAACCACACATTTAGGAGCCATGGGCGAACCTCTAGCTGCCCATGGCTATCTGGCCTTTGGAGTTATGTGTACACAGAGATTGACCACAGCAAGCAGACATTGCTTTTCAGAATTAGTCCGTGATCAGGGTTATAAAAGTTAAACACACTACAAAAAAAAAAAAAGTGCATTATTAGTGTATTGTGTCTACTAGACGTCGTGGTCAAACCTGTACGGACTATCGAGGGTATATTTCTGTCTACCAGCTACCCCTTTCTTTTTAGAAGTTCAAAATCGGCTGGATGGCAAAACAGCAAGAAATTTATAAAAATCAGAATACCGCCAATGGTGTCTCAGCTCTCGTAACAGCTAGATATGGTCCTTGGTACCAGTATGATTTCTCGACCACAAGCCTCGTCACCGGTTCTGATAAAAATCCAAGCGAAGACGCATGCACCCACCTCTACCATACAGAAACGCAACATATACGCATCCAGTTCCTACGGCTCATCTCACCTTGATAAGTCATCATGATTCCTGACAGCATTGTATTAAAAGATTTTAAAAAAAAAAAATACTTATTTTCTACATAAAAGAAAAAAAACATTTAAACCCAACGTGTCCCGGATGATATTTCAGATTTAATAAGAAAATGAAGAAAAGAACCAAAAGGTAATACAATGTAAAAGCAATAATACATCAACCTCAGAGCATAGAATGCGATAACAGTAATTAGAATTGATACAATTTAAAAAATAACAAATATAAGTATTTTTCAGTAGGATTGGCTTTTACTGTATATTTGAGAAATAATCCCCCCCCACCCACTTTGTGGCTTGGGATGCATCTATGGCCATAGGTGTGTGTGTGTGCGGAAAGCCGGATTCTGTCAATTTTAAAAAAAAAACAGGCGTAAGTCCAGTCCTTTCAAAGAGTTTACGTACGTAGGGAGGAAAGGTAAGTTCAAAATGGCCGCCGAGACAGAACGAGGAAACAATACAGATTACAAAATACATATTACAACCGTTTGGGTGTTTTCTCTCTTTCACAAATGGACACTTTAAGACTTGACAAAAAGTGGTAAAAGGTTAATTGGAAGCATTGTGGATTCTTTAAAAAAAATATTTCAATACGTAAAAGGTTCTGATTGCATGCGTTCAACAAAAATCGGTATTCGTATCGACGGTGAGCGATTCGAATGGAGAAGGCGGCACGACCAGCAGTAGTAACATTAAATCAATAGTCCAAAATGTTAATCTTTGCCTAACTTAGTGTTAGTTTCCATGCTGCGCTGAAAGAATGGAGAAAAATTGCAATGGCACAAGATGAATTTTCAAACTCATGATGGAAACACTACACCCTATAACCCCGAGCAGCGACACTGGTCATTAAATCAATGAGGGAGAAGTGGAGACAGAAAACAAACGGACGCCACCTGTTCGTACGTCTGCAGTAGGTCTTTTTGAGGCTCGTGATAAGACATTCCGCTGTAGCGCTGATCCGTCGGGTCCGTGCCCCTTTCGGTGCCGAAGCGGAGGCCTGGCACCGGACCGGTTTATAAAAATAACCAAAGAGAGAGACACAAAGCCACGTTTCATACATATGCAGACACATTGTCACTTCTCGCAATTAACTTTTAAAAAATCAAAATCGGTGTTTTGTACTGGACCCAATGTTTTTATTTATTTTTTAAAAGAATATTCAATGTTATTTTTCTAATCCGCATAGTGCATGATCGATTCAACGTAATTTCCGGGGAAGAGGCCGGTCACGCCGTTGGAAACGCCTTCATACCAGCCGTCATCGTTCTTCTTGATTACGTAAATGATGGATCCCTCCATGAAAGACAGTTCGTCTTCTTTGTCCTTTGCATAATCGTAAATGGCAACAACTGAAAGATTTGTAAAAGGATAACGTGGTTAGAGAGGAGGAGGTATATTACCAGAAATGCATTAACGGCATTAGGTTCATACCTGATTCTTATAAGGGCAGTGCGCCGGTCTGTGCATATGCCCATCAGTGCCTGTGTGCATGAATGTGCCCGTCTGACTGTGCCTATATAGCAGTGTTCTTCAAAGAGCACCGAAATGTCTGCGGTGACATTTCGGTGCTCTCCCGCTCACTGCACTTCGGTGAGTTAAATTCGCAGACCCTGTGATGAATTCAGCATTCACCTGCACGAATGGACACACTGAACGCATCCGAAAAAACGCTGCAAAACGGCTGGATTGAATCCGGGAAGAAAAAAAAAATGCTGCCAAACCACCGAATCGATCTGAATAAAGACGACGAACAGGGGTGGTAAAAAAAAAAAAAAAAAGCTACTGCATAAAAATAATATATACGGTCCGATGGATAACAATGAAAAGGTCTGTTAGAGAAAAAAACGCCACAAAAAGAAATTTGAAAAAAATCCCAAAAACTGCCTAAATAGAATTTTTGCTGCAAATGAAAAGAATTAACGGTTTATTAGATATTAGATAAAAACGGGGAATATTTTTAACATTGAAGCCTATGGGATTCGCCTGAATAAACCGGACGAATGAAACCACCGAACAGCAGGGCAATTCGGCAACTTTTCACTGCTGTTTAGTGTTCTCTGAATAGACGAACCATCGCTTCTCTATGAGGATTTCACTGACGTCAAACAGCGATGTATTTTGCTGGCAATTCGCCAAAATTTGGCGAACTGCGTGCTTTCTGAATAGCCGAATGACCACGAAATTGCACCGTATGAGAAAATTCAGTGTTTGGTACATTTTCGTGACAAATTCGGTGCTCTTTGAATAACCTCTTAGGCTATCGTCAGAAGAACGCAGTCATCACGTCCGTGTCGCCGCACAGTTTAAAGTCCGTTGTAGCATTGATTTGTGATCAAATCGAGACCAACACACAAAGTACGTGTGCACCGAAGTGCGCATGCCCCATTCAGGTGGCAACGGACGCCATTTAGGCCTCGACATAAAAGCGCTACGACGGACGCTCAGAGTGCGCCGCGTCCGCGTAGCGGCCTGTGTGCGTGATGACGCGACATCAGACGCAGCGTATTTGCGACGTCCATCACGTTGACACTCAGAAGATTTTTTTGGTCTGGCTGACTGTACCTGTCTTTTAATTTTAATTAATTTTGCTTCCCATAATTCTTTTTTTTTTTGTTTTTTACACGAGTCAAAAAAAAAAAAAAAACAGACCATGTGGTGTCCACAGTATCTTCCGTCAGTACATCCGTCCGTTATGCACGCATGCAGAGTGCGTTCACACTGCGATAGTCTGACATTAGACATAGGCGTGCGTACATAGGCGTGCGCGTGGCGGGACAATTGATTTGGCAGTAGTTAGGCTGTATATCCAAGACCCCAGACTCAGTAAAACACAATATATTGGTGACAGTTGGAGATATCGTAAAGGGAACAGGTCACAAAGGTCTTTGAAAGCAAGGTGCCCCACTGCTGACCACGGCACTCACCTTTCTCAAGGTAGGTATTGGGGGCCCATATAGGATCGCCGTCCGCATAGGGGTCATTGTACTGCACGACAGCAGCCTCCTCTTCTTCATAGTCAACTGGGGGTGGAGGTGGGGGAGGAGGGGAATCATCAAACATTGGGATTTCATCGGGTGGTGGTGGAGGTGGGGGTGTTGGACTATCAGCAACTTAAATTTAAAGAAGAAAAAAGTGAATTGAAATTGTGTGAAAGAACCAGAGGGGGGGGGGGGATCTTAATATTTATGCATATTCTTTTAACCCTTTCCCGCCTGATGCTTTGGGTTGGATCTATATAAAATATATACAGAATGATTTCCTCCCGCTGGAAGACGTCTGCACTTGCATTCAGGAGCGAAGAGGTTAAAACCGTGATAACTATATTGCAGACCGTGGACATGCATTTAAGAGAGAAAAAAAAACCCCATAAAATAAATATCATGCATCAGCCACAGCGAACAAGCGTCCTCTGCATCCTGAAAGCTTCCACCCGTCAGCTGAAGCCCCCGCTATCTCCTCGGTGGTGCTGCCCTCCTCCATTAATGGCCTCGCACGGCTGCCCTGAATCCTGCACAGGATCGCTTTCAGTCGGCGTAAATGCGGCTCCGTGTGTAAGTGTATAGAGTAGTAAAATACTAAATAATTTACGTGTACAGAAAGAGCAGGGACCTGATAAGGATGCGCTTCTAATTCACTGCTGCACTAACAGCGAGTGCGTCACCTAAAGCCTTTTACAACGACTGACTGGAGACCCAGGCGTACTGCGGACAGCAAAGGGGATATCCTATGCGCCTCTGTGTGCATTTGCCCAGGCAAAAATAAACACATATGTAGAGTAAATCCTTCAATTGACTAGCAGACTCAGGGCAAAGAGGATGACGGGGGGGGGGGGGGCACTTTAGAGATGGAGCTAAACGTCTACACGCGACACAGGAGATTGCGCACGATTATAAAGATAAATGGCAAATTAAAGAGCATCCTGGCCTCTGCGTTTCAGAGACAAACAGGAAGATGAGTTGCAGATGGCAGCTTTGCACATAACCCGTGTCACACCCTGTTCAATTATAAAGCACTGTTGATACGAGCCAGCAGGTGGCGCTGTAACGTCCGACTCGACCCATGTATAGGAAGCAATCCTGACCAGGCTGCGATACACAACTTTGGGCCCGTCAAAGATTTCACAGACTACATGTCTCACTATGCTCTGGCAGCCTGTTATTGGAGGGTCTGGGTCATGTTCAGAGCGCGCTCTCTGGTTCATTGAATGAGGGGGGACGATTAGAGAAGATAAAATAATGGTCTTTGTTGATAGTTTCTTTGGTATTTCATGGTTTCGGGGTGTTTTGCCTGGTCTCACAGGCTGGTGGAATGAGGTCCCTTTTAGCTCACACGTTCTTAACTTATCTGGACCTTGTCTCTTTTGTAAGAGTGAGTTTTATAAAGCAGATTTTATCCTGGCGGCAGGCAGACGTAATTACCGCGCGGCTGTATAACACACTGGCCTTCTGGGCCTCCTCGCTTCTCTGAACTCCGCCAACTGCCCTGCAACTGGTGACTGTCATCGGTCCGCTGGCAATGGAGGTAGACCAAAAGACTGCCAGAAAGCAGTGCTATGCACCCTGTGGCATTTAAGTCTACTTGCAAGAGCCCCCCATACCAGGGGTCAGCAACCTTGGCTCCCTGATGTTTTGGGAACTACATCTCCCATGCTGACTGAGCCACATGGGAAATGTAGTTCCCAAAACATCAGGGAGCCAAGGTTACTGTCCCCTCTCCTATACCAACAAATTGCTTTTACCAATCTGCTTACAAGTCATGTCAGACTGGATCCACATCCCCAGAAACCTCAAAATCAAACCTGCGACACCCCATTAATAATGCAGTATCCTGCACGAGCCCCGGCGGTAAGGAGTTAACATTGTTCTGTCGTTGTTTACCCACCGGTGAATATAATTCAGGGATTTTAACGTGGTGCCCTCCATTGAACTCTGATAGAAACATCATTGAAAACTGTGACAACTTCGTCGGAAACACCGGCTTCAGGGTGAAAGCAAAGCTAGACAGTTTCAGCTCAAACTACGGCAGAAAGCACAGCGGAAAGTACAGAAAGCAACCGCGGCAGCTACTTAAAGAGTGAATTCACTGAACAAGTTCTGCTGCAGCTCCCCCCAAGTTCGTTCAAATGGTGCTTTGTGAATAACCCTTTAAAACAGACGCCAAGAATGAGGCAAAACATCTTCCAACTCAGGATTTGACTCGTCTGTGATCATTGAATCCAGTTGACTTTTACGGGCAAGGTAACGTTTGGTAAGTAGTCGCTTACCTCACCATAACATTATTTGTTCAGTTTTCTGATCCGTTGACTTTAATATTATTTGTAAGCATTTCTAATTCAGAAAGCACACCCCATGCATTCGTCTCCTTTTACTGGCTTCGAAAAAGGGTACGGTGCCCAGTGCAAGCTTGTGGCAGAAAGCGCGGTGCCATGCATGCGGAGTGAGGGAGGGAGGCCTGGTGCTCCGCGCGGTAAGGAACTTACTGTTTTCCTGCACCCTGGCCACGAAGCCTGTGAGAGGGATCTGTGGAGTCAACTGAGGCATAGGGGGTGGGGGAGAAGCGAGAGAAACTGGAAGCAGCGACACCACATTGGAGAGGAAGAGGGGAAAAAAAATAAAACGGAAGAAAGAAAAGACAAACAAGCGGCAGTCAGTTACACGGGACCAGAAGCAAGAACAGTTATGACGTGATTATAAAAAAAAAAAAAAAACACACACACACCAAAAATAAATAAATTGGAAAACACCAACCGATTTGACAAGAAAATAGGAAAAAAGAAAACACATGGCATTGCACTGAGGACATGTCCATTATTTAAAGGATCGCTCGTGCAGAGATCACCTCGGAAGCAGATTTATTTGATACACTTTGAGTTGTGATACATTTACAGAGTTATAATGTCGTATCTTATTGGAGGGAGAATCTGCCGTTGCCAACTCTATGGCTATGATCTTCTCAACATTGGGAGGATGAAAATGCCCGCTGACCACGCAGGCCGTGGCTTGTGTCCCAGACGTTACGGATATTGGAGATACGTTAATTTGAACCTGCATTATGGTTAGCTTCGATGAAACACACACACTTTTTGCCTTTCAACATCACTTAAATCAGTATTGATTTGCCCTGCGGGTTAAGCATCAAATAGCAATGAGTCACGGCCTATCTCCTGCTGATGAGGGCATAATAAGCCCGAAATGGCTGTACAGGAGTGGCTGTGACCCGATGCATAAACCTGACCTTTGCCAAGAAAAAAAAAATGCCATCTAGTATGGCATGGCACTGGCAAGGAGGGTTCTGTGTTAAGACAGACCCTGGATGCAAAAAAAGTAGGAAATTGCGGACTTAATTTGCATATATCTTACCCAGAGCTCCTTGCTGCATATGGGGAATGTAGCACATGAGGTCTGTGAAGCAGTTCACTGAATTGTGTAAATGACTTCTACAATTATAAACTTTAGTATTTGTTATGTGGATGCTTTTAATCTCACCTTTTGTACTCCACCATAACTTAAATGTATGTGTGTATATATAATAAATATATATTCCAAAACAATGGCACTCATTGTGCTTACATAAATCACAAAGTATCTTTATTCAGATGAATAAAAGATACTTTGTGATTTATGCAGGACCCGTGATTCTCGCAGTTTTGGAATGTTTACATGTGGTTGAGCGCTGCACCGGGGATGTGAATTGAGAGATCCTGAGTGCCGGATTTGGAGTAAGGATTATATGATATATATAAACTCAATGATGTAAATTCACCACAACTCATAGTGACAAACCCACTGAACCAGAGAGTCGAGGCCTTTTAATAGACACCGCCGGCCAGGCTTTGCTGCTAGAGATACCATAGAATAAGGGTTGACCGTATCCAGAGCAAATTTTATACATTTTTAATTTTAGAATATTTAGAATAATTTCAAAAACCAATACCAAGACCTAAAACAACCACGTTTTCCACTGCCCTGGAATAAATCTATTTTTAGCTCATTGTTTTTGGTAACAGATTATATGAAGGTAATTTAGAATAATAGAATATATACACCTCATCTTTATGAAGTAGAACTGATTGAAGATTGCATTTAGTTGTTTAATGATGGTTTTACTGCCGGGCTACGGTTGCACGGATTTTTCCAGCGTAGCAAAGCATCGTCTCTAGCACATAAAGCAGCAAATCTACTGTCCTGTATCTATTAAAAAAGATTTGGAGTGGCCATGATTTATGGTCTGGATCAGCACCAGCTCAGGTCTCGAAGAGCCATCCTGTCGCCGATTCGAAATCATTTCAGGAAGTGGATATTCATTTTTAACGACACCTAAAAAGTCCCCCCCAAGTAAGTCAGAAAGTAAACAATCTGCTGAACATGAAAACAAAGACACACGTAGCGAACAGCAATATTACAAGCAGGAGAGGGGCCAGTGTGAAATAATCCACAAGCACAGTAGGAATACGGCTGGTATTAGTTATTCGAAGGTTACGGACATAACTACACAGACGCGAGTGGAGACCTAGAGTTTGACGACAGCCTGAGTACCTATGGAAACGGGTTACGTTCTCAGATTTACAGGTACCTGGGAGTTGAACATCAGAACCAGTTATGAGTTTAGATAGAAAGGTGCTGCGAGGGACCAGAGGATAACCTTACTCGAGTTTTGCGAATAGAGCGGCCCGCCGTTGATGTGGGGCTGAGTAGAGAACTGAGACGTTACTGACGGGGTCCGTCTGTATCCACCGGAAGAAGCAGAGGAAGTGTTGGAGTTGTGCCGGGAGATCTGCCTGGTCATGGATCCAAACTGGGACCCGGGAAGGGTACCTCCACCCACTGCAAGAAATTACAAAAATGTTCTTACGAAGCACTTTAAACAAAAACACCCGGGACAGGGAGGAGTTAACACTAGTTGATAGAATTTCATCAAGCTCCGTTCTACTAAATCAAAGGGACTTGTCTTGTCGTCCCAATAAGGTTATATGGCAATGCCGAAGCTTGTGAACTGCATTTCCCATGATGCTCAGCCAGCTTTAGGGCAAGAGTCAGAGTCCTTGGGCCCGCAGATATTTTGAACTACATCTCCAGTTATGCTCGGCTACTTGTTAGGTTGGCAGAGTCTCATGGGAGATGTAGTTCCAAAACACATGGAGAGCCAAGGTTGCTGATCCATGCTTTAGGGCTGTGTTTCCCAAACCTGACCTCAGGACTCCCTAACAGGCCAGGTTTGCAGGATATCTGAAGCACAGCACGGGTGATGTGATTTGCTGCTCAGTGATTGCAGGATTCAGTTTGCATTTCCCCAATGTCCCCTTAGAGCAGCGGTCCCCCACCCTGGTCCTCAGGACCTTCTGACAGGCCAGCTTTTAAGGATTACCTTGGGGAAATGCAGACTGAATCCTGAAATCAATCACCTGTGCTGTGCTTCAGATATCCTGCAAACCTGGCCTGTTAGTGGGCCCTGAGGACCAAGGTTGGGGACCACGGTGTTAGAGGGTCCAGAGGACAGAGTTTGGGAAACATACTTTAGGGGAATGCACTTGGGAAACATTCAACGTTTGCCATTTACTTCCGAAACTGCAAATAAAACTACAGATTCCTTTAAAACAAACGTAAATAAAAATGACAAAGCCGCCACCAGATTAGATACAATGGGATTAGGTTCATTAGATTCATGCTCATTTAAACCGATGCCAACTCTTGCACCCTTATACTCATCTATCATGTTAAAAAAGGAGAAAAAAATAAAAAATAAATGTTTGTGTTAAATCTAATATTGTAGCGGAATACACTAAGCAGGTGAAATGTACTTTGCAAATCGAGGAATGTTTAATAAATACAGATAACAAATATAACAGTAATGGTCACATCTACAAAGATTCAAAAGAAAGTGCAAGATTTGGCATGAAACCTAAACTGAAGTGAACACAAAAAATAAAATCTAAACACATATATAATGTTTAGGATATGCAGCTATTAGGGATGGCAGGAGTAATAAATATAGGAGCCTGGTACCCAAACTCAATGGCAGACCTTCCTATCAATAGATTTCTATGGCACATAAATAGACTGGTCAGAGCGATGTGACGCGCATCGAAAGCGAATATACATACTGGCGCTACTTGTTTCTTGGAAAAAAAAAAAGTTGGACTTTGGGTAACTCAGCTGTAAAAACCTACTTGGTGGCTACATGTATCCCATTGCTTCTCACACTCCGCATTTTACCCACACCTCTGAATGTCACTCCCCACTAGATTGTAAGCTCCTGAGCAGGGTCATCTTTTCCAGTCATTCTCTGTCAAACATACTTTTTACATTAATGTGTAAGACAAAAAAACAAAGTGCTGCGAAATATGCAGTTTGCCAAAGTAAATCCACTTTTTTTTTCCCAATTAAAGAACAGTAGTGTGTGTGTGTGTGTGTGTGTGTGTGTGTGGCGCTGATAGGAGCATCAACGGCTCAAAGTGTCTGCTCATGCTCAGTCAGGATAGATTGAGAGACACTAAACCCATGCCAGATTTTTAGTATTATGCATTATTATTAATACAAAGTGCAGGTCATTAAAAAGTATCTTGTTATCAGTAATTTCAGTATTATTGCACTCCCTATGCTTGGGCTGAGCCGAAACATCGGTCTTCATTCTAATATGTTCTAAATAAACTTTATTATTTTATTTTTTTTGAGTGCAGCCATTGTCTCTTTGCATATACCTATTTATCATTTTTTGCCTTTGCACCGTATGGATATACGAAGTACTTTCTGAAGGTGTCGCAGGACTATAGGAGATATATATATTCCAAAAAACGTTCACTGCATGGTGACAGAATAATCCTATCTTCCAAAAACTTCTCGAAAATATGAAAATCTAATAAACCAAATCGACATTCTTGATGCTCATAGATAACGTTTATATTTGGAAATCAGCTCTCAAAATTCACTTCTTGTGGTCCAGTAATTAAATGGTTTTTTTCTGTGTTCACGTCAATACGGCTTCAGACTAATGTAACAAAATAACAGCTATATTAACATTGATTAGAATACCGGATTAGACAAGATTATAAACAAACTGATTCATTAACACCAAGAAAGATCTAAAAGTCACGGAGACCCAATGAAACCCCAGCAATTAATGGCACAAACAATCTATGTTACTGAATTCTCACCTGGCGGTGGGGGTGCAGGTGGGGGTGGAACTTGGGGTGCAGGTGGGGGTGGAGCTGGTGGCGCAGGTGGTGGGCCACCTAGGGTACCTGGGGGATTTTTAGTGGTAAAATAACTTATGATGTCAGGAGTGACACAGGGTAACGGTTTGAACACGAGACACACAAGACTCAATCATCTGGCGGATCCATCTGCAATGTATTTGTTATAACGTTTGTGTATATTCAATTTGGCTGCAGTGACCGATTGCCTCCATGACAGTATCTGCAGGTGCCAGAGGGCACAAGTCTCAACACACCGATTTAGGATTTTATCAGTTTACAGGTTTCATCGCAGAAGGTCATGTCTGAGAGAGAAGGGAGCTGGTGATGACCAGTAAATGGTTTAGTTTTATCCCGCCAAAGTGTCTGTTGCTAGAATTTCTACAAAATGAATGTAGCCATAGCGACAGTCCAACGAGAAGGAGAGAGCATTTTTCCTAGTCCAGGAGCCCTACAGGACATCTATATTTTAGAGATCGAGGATTAGGTTTGGCCTCAAAGACTGTAAAAGTGAAATTTTATATATATATCACAGTTGTGTTCAAAATTATTCAACCCCCAATGCTGTAAAGGGTTTTAGGGAATTTTGTGTACATTTGTAATTGTATTCAGAATGAAATCCTACAAGGACTTTTTAAAGAACCATATGCAACTAAAATGACATCAATTGGTTTTGTAATACAGTAGTAAATGTTTCTTTTGTGAATTCTTCATTGACACAATTATTCAACCCCTTAAAGACTACCACTCTGAAGAACAGAGGTTCATTCAAGTGTCTTCAATCAGGTATTGAAAACACCTGTGGATGTCACGGAGCAGCAATAAAGCATAATAAGCACCAATTAGGCAGCTTTAAAATGACTGTGATACTCAGCTCCTTCTAGACATTTACTGGTGTGGTTACAAACATGGTGAAGTCAAGAGAATGGTCCAGGAAGACAAGAGAAGAGGTGATTACTCTTCACAGGAAGGGCAATGGCTATAAGAAGATTGCAAAGATGTTAAACATACCAAGAGAGACCATAGGAAGCATCATTCGCAAATTCAAGGCAAAGGGCACTGTTGAAACGCTACCTGGTCGTGGCAGAAAGAAGATGCTGACTTCGACTGCTGTGCGCTACCTGAAGCGTAGAGTGGAGAAAAGTCCCCGTGTGACTGCTGAGGAACTGAGAAAAGATTTGTCAGATGTGGGTACTGAAGTTTCAGCTCAGACAATACGGCGCACACTGCGTAATGAAGGCCTCCATGCCAGAACTCCCAGGCGCACCCCCTTGCTGTCTCCAAAGAATAAGAAGAGTCGACTGCAGTATGCCAAAAGTCAAGTGGACAAACCACAGAGGTTTTGAGATAGTGTTCTGTGGACTGATGAAACAAAATTAGAACTGTTTGGGCCCATGGATCAACGCTATGTTTGGAGGAGGAAGAACAAGGCCTATGAAGAAAAGAACACCTTGCCTACTGTGAAGCATGGCGGGGTGTCGATCATGCTTTGGGGCTGTTTTGCTTCTGCAGGTACAGGGAAGCTTCAGCGTGTGCAAGGTACCATGAATTCTCTTCAGTACCAGGAGATATTGGATGACAATGTGATGCAGTCCGTCACAAACCTGAGGCTTGGGAGACGTTGGACCTTTCAACAGGACAATGATCCCAAGCATACCTCCAAGTCCACTAGAGCATGGTTGCAGATTAAAGGCTGGAACATTTTGGAGTGGCCATCACAGTCACCTGACTTAAATCCGATTGAGAACCTCTGGTGGGACTTAAAGAAAGCAGTTGCAGTGCGCAAGCCTAAGAATGTGACTGAACTGGAGGCTTTTGCCCATGACGAATGGGCGAAGATACCCGTAGATCGCTGCAAGACACTTGTGTCAAGCTATGCTTCACGTTTAAAAGCTGTTATAACTGTAAAAGGATGTTGTACTAAGTACTAAGATTGAATGTCACTTGGGGGTTGAATAAAACTGATAATGATGTGAGCACAGAAAAGACATTTGTGGTTATTTCATTATAAATGTTATGTTATATTTGTCTGACCTACACGTGCCTGTTTGATTTAATTGTAAGCAAGATGACTGAATGATCAAAATCAATGTCAAACTGGCCAAAACACTCAATTTCAGTGGGGGTTGAATAATTTTGAACACAACTGTATATATAGTTATTTTATACTTTCTGATGATGCTGGTCTTTCAGGTTGTCCGCCCCTAAGCTCTATTCTGCCATTGCAGAGGAGACATCATATCAGTTTGACCTCTCTAATGGTCAGTCCAAAGTCAGCAAGATGTAGCAGATTCTCTGATAGAGAGGAAGGGGTCTGTCTGGATTACACTTTATCTTCGCAACATACTAGTATGATTAAACAGAACGTAACAAGAATCACCGGCTGCTGTAACCGTCACACAGAGGAGACGTCTCGCTTGGCATTTGGAGGCAAACTCTAGTCCCTGTAAAGTAACGCACTAGCACTGAATCCGTGTCGGTCCATAAAACAATAAAAGTGGAAACAGAATGTAGTCTGGGACGTGAAATGTGATTAGACACAAAACAGATCCTACCTTGACCAATCGTTGGTGGAGACGGTGTTGGGACAGCTATAGGTATGCCAATGCTGCTGCTTCCACTATTTTCCCGACTAGTGTCCCGACTACCGCTCCCGCCACTGCTACCACTGGAAAAAAACAAAACATTTTAGATCTAAACGTTATAGGGCACAAAGCTGAGAATTCAGTTGCATTTAGCATTGTAATTTAATCTTCTGTATTATTATCATTTATATAGCGCCAACAGTTTCCACAGCGCTTTACAATAACCAAAGGGAACGAGATACAGATAAAGGGACATAGGACGGAAATAAGAGGTGTAGAGGGCCCTGCTCATAGGAGCTTACAGTCTAGAGGGATTGGGGAAGACAAGGGGAGTTTTACTGGATGGCAGGATCATTAGTGCCAGTGGTTTGGGAATGGTGGGGCCGTTGAAGCAGCTTCAGTCATATGGGAGTAGGTGAGCAGAGGGAGGCGTTGCATCAGTGATGTGGTACGCTAATCTGAAGAGATAGAGATTTCTTGAAGGCCTGAAGATCAGGGGAGTTTGATACGGCGAGGCAAGCCATTCCACAGGATCGGAGCAGCCCTTGAGAAGTCTTGGAGGCGAGAGTTGGCCGTGCAGGTGTAGACAGACGACAGGTGCAGGTCACCTGCCGACCGGAGTTGTCTAGACGGGACATGCTTGCGGAGTAACGTAGACATGTAAGGTGGGAGGGGGGGTCCGAATTATTGGGCGATTTGAACGTGAGCATCAGTATTTTAAACTGTATCCTGAAACGTACAGAAAGCCAATGGAGGGACCGGCAGAGGGGAGAAGTACGCGTGGTGCATCTGGTAAGAAAAATAAGACTGGCCCCTGCATTCATTACAGACTGCAAAGGGGCAATACGGGAGTTGGGGAGGCCAATAAGGAGCGAGTTGCAGTAATCAAGGTGTGAAATGACAAGAGCATGAACCAGCATCTTCGTGGTATTTTGTGTCAGAAAGAGCAGACACAGGATCTTTGAGGTTTTGGTATCCTCTGACCTGTGTGTTCTTGGTCTCTGGGTCAGGGACGCTGTTCTTCCAGGACTGTGCTGGCTGCCAAGTCTTGCAGGACTGGTCATGTAGTCATTCGGCACTGTCGGAGGTTTGACGGGCTCCAGCGTTTTGTATGGGGTGCTTCTCCTGCAAAACAAAAAAAAAGGAACATTGATTTTTCATGTACAAATAAAAAAAATATGCCAGGCATTATAATAAACGTGCCTCTGAATGCACTAAAGCAGACACGCGAATTTAACAGGATATTTTGAAGTTTCAGCTTCTCCACGCCTCTACAGCACCAGCCTTTCCAGTGAAACAAGACAAAGCTAGAACATTTATAGTTTTAAGCTACTCTGCCATTCCTATCTAAAGCTGGGCTCAAATCGACAGGAAATCAATCCTCTATATAGGTTAGTGAATTATTACCAGCTGCGCTGTGGCTCAATGTGGCACGACTATAGGACACCCCGCTGCCACTCCATGCGTCTGATCGCAGGCTGGTGTGCTTACCGACTACACAACGTGCCGACGTCACTGCTGAGGGCCAAACGAGTAGCGCCTTACAGGACAACACATGGCGGCACCCAGCAATGGACCAGGGGAGTACAGGATGCGATACCTCAAAAGGATCAGATATTGCATTGATCTACGAAACCAGTGCAATATCGACCCTTAGGCCTGGTGTAGCGAGGCTCCACAGTCAACTAGGCCCCAAAGATGGCCGCCCGAGAGAGTAGGGAGTCGGCGGGAATAGGCTCAGGAACTCCTGTCGGTAACCACTCCCCGGTCCTGAATCTGGTGCTGATGCCCCTGTCTAAGGTAGGAAGCCAAGGAGGGTGTAAAGGTGACCTCTAATGGGCCAAAACGTCCTCAAGGAGGAGACAGAGATACAGAGCTCCAATAAAACACGTCTACCCTCCGAGGCATCCAAGCTCCGCCCAGTGTAATATCAACCCGCCGGTGGGATATCACAGGAATGGTGAACCTGGCCGATACCGGCTCAATGTATAAATATGCCCCCTTTCTAAATTTCCTTGTGGAAAACTAATAGTAAGTTTAGAATTAGCCATTTCATTACTGTGAGCCTTCATCAAGCAAGGGACTACCAAAATGAACACCTGAGATATAAAAGCAACCCCTAGGGGTGGCCTTTATCACAACATAATATAGATCATCGACTCGTCTGTTCTTACCCCAGGGTTCCACGACCTGCCATGGGTGGACTTGGCGGTTTTTGTGTAGGTGGATTTGTTCTGGTCAAGGTACCGGTTCTCGCAACTTGATTTCCTCCATGCTGAAGAGCAAAGAAACAGTATCAGTATATATAGTTTCAATATGTATTTTTTTCTTCTTTCAATAAAAATAAATAAAAAAATAAAATAAAAATTACTATATACAAAAGACAGGATTCCCAGACACAGCTTGAGGAGTAGTTCAGTTAAATTTGTTTTTTTATATAGCGTTGAACCTAACGTTTTGCCCGACTGAGATTAACAACTGTAAAACAGCCTGGGTTAAAAGCTAGAAATACAAATTTGAATGGGGACAATTTACTGAAATATGGAGCATTAGATATTTTAGATGGCAAAGAAACAAAAGGAGACTCTGAAATCTAAGGGATTCATCAAACAAGTCTAAAACGGCCTTAAAACTAATGTAGAACTTGATAAATTCAGTATTAAACTTGGGAATCAGCCAATATCGTCTCTAGGACTGTGTACAATAATTAAGAAGTGTAGGAGCCAACGTTAAATACCAATTGCCAATGGCTACCCGACCAATCTGTGCAGGTTTGAGCTAGGTCATTATTTTTCTAAGGAGCAAAAATAAAGTCCTCCCCATATAGTACAATAAACCCAGGCTGGGTGAGAGAGGTATGGCCAATATGTATAAACTGGAGCACGATGGGGTACCTAGTGCAAAACACGACAAAATTGGGTGTCAGGGAAAAAAAATAATCTAAAAGTCATCTACAAGTTTGTTTTTCTTATATAAATGTACAGAGAATAATCTAGAAATTTAAGAGCCAGAGTTATAATTGTAGGCGGCTGTGGCTACCTGGCCCCTAGTTTTCAGCCAGCCTTGCCCAACCACACATGGCGTAGCCAACAACGGAATGTATTCCAACTGTGCGAGTGCTCTGGTTGGGGAACAGAATGTCTGGGAGAGTAATCGAGGGAAGGTATTTAGGATCAAGAATCCTGCATGGCCTCTATCCTCTCGCACACTTGTTGCCAATTTATCAATTCAGCAACAGGTAAATTCTCAGGCTGCCGACACCTGGACAGAAGTGTTTTTAAATCAGACTGCTGAGAGCAGGGCAGGGAGCGGTAACACGTCTAAGAAACGCTGTGATTTTATTTTGTTTATTAGATTAAGGTTTCTGGAAAGTCAGGATCGCTGTATGTGTAGTAAGTGTTCTAATTTGAGCTAGGATTTCTTGTGTTTTTTTTTAAATCACCTGCAATAGTGATTCAAAGCCAAGTGTGGCGTTTGTTTATGATGGAATAAAAAGACCTCTCATTTCCACAACTTCAAGTCTGTGGATGTTTATACACTAGAGGACTGTGTTGTTTGGTTGCTGTATCACACAACCTTGATGTAAACTTAACCATAGCTGCTGTGAGCTTAACTCCATAGACTTGAATGGCTGTGGCAAGTTTAAAACAGCTCTGGTTAAGTTTACACCAACCTTGGGATAGGTCTCATATGTTGGGCCAAGAAGTCAGGGTTTGACGAATTCAGGAAATTTTACTTCTGGCTCCTCAGTTTCCGCATTATTTAAAAAAAAATAAAAAATGAATACCTGAAAACGTAGAACTGGCTCCTACGCTTCTTACTGGCTCCTAATTTTCAGATTTCTCACGCCCTAAAGGTTACATAACTCTATTCTGCAAAAATTGATTCCTGGCTCCTAAAAACTTGCAACGGGGTTTGATTAAAAAAAAAGAAAAGCTTGATTTAATGAAATATGGTTCAGAAGAACACATGGCTGTCCAGCCTTCCTTTCTCCAATGCTGGAAATCATTGCCTACGAGACATTCTGGCATTGTAAAAACCATTGATCCCTACTGAAGAAAAAAATACCCTTTTGGGGATTATAAAGTGAGAATGCGAGACAAAAATTTATATGCATCAGAAATATACAAATGCGTATTCATGGGTCACAGAGCAGTTAATGGAGACCATCCATTCGTAAATACAGCGGTGGCCAACCTAGGCAGCACAAAGTGCAGCTGGACATCACGTGACTATCCACAACCCTTTGAGAGCCGAGGTTGACCCTCACTGGACAAAACCGTCCGACTTGTCTGGGAAGCCTTTAAATAAAATGCGGGTCGGGAAAGCAAGCCATCTATAAATGAAGAAGCACTACACGTACGTTAGACCAATTAAAGGCTTGGCCGCGACCGCTTTATCCATACATCCATGATGTATAGGGTCGAGGCAAGCGGATCTGGATTATCGGTCTAAAATGTAAATGGGTGTTGAGCGGGAGAGGGGAGGCAGGAGAAGAAGGATGCAATGATTGAACTGATTGCTAGCTCTGCAGCCCAGGGGTATGGAGTAATGTTTGGGTGGGTTGGAATGAAAAGGGGAACTTCTTACCTTGGCTTTTAGCCACTTAATGATGGCAAGAGGAAAAAACAAAAGAAAAGTACACATTAATCGATAGTCAGTATGCATGAGAGAGGTCAACATAGAAAACACAGGATGGCGCCCCTGTAAAGCGCGAGGAAAATACAAATGACATTCTTGTAATCATGAGCTGGGAGTTTCTGCGGAAAACATGTATATACACTACGCAGAGAAAAAAACATTTGTAGAAAGAAAAAAAAAATCAGATATCCTGTATTGCCTAGTGGGTGGGAGAGAGGTTTATAGATATCTTTTATTGCATTAATTTTAAATGACCAGTCCATTAAAAAGGATCTAATTAAATTCCAAATCAAGGGAAGCAATAGGAAAGGATAAGCAGCAAATAGGGGCGGCCTGCAGACATCCAGTTTGATCACGTCTGTAAAACAGGCCAGTGGAGTCACGTTCCGTCATGCAGGGAGATTCTTGCCAGCGTCCACAAAATATATGTCCTTGCACGCAGCCACCGGCACATGAAAAGCATTGGATCGGCCATCTGTTCGAGGGGCTGCTACTAAATTCATATCCCTCCTTGCCAGCTGTACACCCCCCATCATGTATGCATTACAAACCAGAAAAGAAGTGGAAGGCCAGGAACACAAGCTCATAAAGCAACGATAGGAGGAGGACAGAACTGCATCAGTGAGAAATTAAAAAGCAGACATCATTTAACAGGTTCTCTACGTGGAGGATCTAGGCGATCCAACAAAAAGTTACAGTGTGTATTCTCGCAGGTGTCAATAGAAGGTTAAGGTGCGTATTCTCGCAGGTGTCAATAGAAAGTTACAGTGTGTATTCTCGCAGGTGGGAATATAAAGTTACAGTGTGTATTCTCGCAGGTGGGAATATAAAGTTACAGTGTGTATTCTTGCAGGTGTCAATATAAAGTAGCAGTGTGTATTCTTGCAGGTGTGAACAAAAAGTTACAGTGTGTATTCTTGCAGGTGGGAATATAAGGTTACAGTGTGTATTCTAGCAGGTGTCAATATAAAGTTACAGTGTGTATTCTTGCAGGTGTGAATATAAGGTTACAGCGTGTATTCTTGCAGGTGTCAATATAAAGTTACAGTGTGAATTCTTGCAGGTGTGAATATAAGGTTACAGCGTGTATTCTAGCAGGTGGGAATATAAAGTTACAGTGTGTATTCTTGCAGGTGTGAATATAAGGTTACAGCGTGTATTCTTGCAGGTGTGAATATAAAGTTACAGTGTGTATTCTTGCAGGTGTGAATATAAGGTTACAGCGTGTATTCTTGCAGGTGTCAATATAAAGTTACAATGTGTATTCTAGCAGGTGTGAACAGAAAGTTACAGTGTGTATTCTTGCAGGTGTGAATATAAGGTTACAGCGTGTATTCTTGCAGGTGGGAATATAAGGTTACAGTGTGTATTCTTGCAGGTGTCAATATAAGGTTACAGTGTGTATTCTTGCAGGTGTCAATATAAGGTTACAGTGTGTATTCTTGCAGGTGTCAATATAAAGTTACAGTGTGTATTCTTGCAGGTGTCAATATAAGGTTACAGTGTGTATTCTAGCAGGTGGGAATATAAAGTTACAGTGTGTATTTTTGCAGGTGTCAATATAAAGTTACAGTGTGTATTCTCGCAGGTGGGAATATAAAGTTACAGTGTGTATTCTAGCAGGTGGGAATATAAAGTTACAGTGTGTATTCTTGCAGGTGTGAATATAAGGTTACAGCGTGTATTCTTGCAGGTGTCAATATAAAGTTACAGTGTGTATTTTTGCAGGTGTGAATATAAGGTTACAGTGTGTATTCTTGCAGGTGTGAATATAAGGTTACAGCGTGTATTCTTGCAGGTGGGAATATAAGGTTACAGTGTGTATTCTTGCAGGTGTCAATATAAGGTTACAGTGTGTATTCTCGCAGGTGGGAATATAAAGTTACAGTGTGTATTCTTGCAGGTGTCAATATAAGGTTACAGTGTGTATTCTCGCAGGTGGGAATATAAAGTTACAGTGTGTATTTTTGCAGGTGTCAATATAAGGTTACAGTGTGTATTCTCGCAGGTGGAATATAAAGTTACAGTGTGTATTTTTGCAGGTGTCAATATAAGGTTACAGTGTGTATTCTCGCAGGTGGGAATATAAAGTTACAGTGTGTATTTTTGCAGGTGTCAATATAAGGTTACAGTGTGTATTCTCGCAGGTGGGAATATAAAGTTACAGTGTGTATTTTTGCAGGTGTCAATATAAGGTTACAGTGTGTATTCTCGCAGGTGGGAATATAAAGTTAGTGTGTATTTTTGCAGGTGTCAAGATAAAGTTACAATGTGTATTCTAGCAAGTGTGAATATAAGGTTACAGTGTGTATTCTTGCAGGTGTCAATATAAGGTTAAAGTGTGCATTCTTGCAGGTGGGAATAAAAAGTTACAGTGCGTATGACAAGAGCAGTGAACAGAAAGTTGGATAAATGTAAGTCGAGATACATTTTATTTTTTGCACAAATTGTCTATTTTATCTCCGGGATCTAAAGGGAAAATATTTGAAAGATTTCCCCAAAGGCTCGTTCTTCAGGTCCCATCTCCTGAGACAAAACATGTCCCCCCTCTGTGTGCTTCTGGTCAGACTGGAGATCTACATATATAAATATATCACCAGCATATTGCAGGATGTGGTGAACCCTTATTTGGACCAATGTTACATTTCATGGGACACTAACCCTTCACAGAAGCTGTAACTAGATTACTTGTGAATTACAAATAATACCACTTTATAAAACTATTAATACACATGCTACGGTTTTTTTCTTTGTTTGAAGTAATTGCATGTAAAAAGGAAAAATAAAGTTAGGGGGTTTTTATCTCCTGTTTCAATTTTGCAAATTTTTCCTATGATGCAACATTTACCAAAATCTGTGCAACGGTTTTACTTTGTGGCTTTATCTTGCACAGTATTTAACAGTTAATGAGGTGGAGGAGGGAATGTTTAGATAAAGTAGCAGGGGGTATATTGTGTTCTCCAGGCTACTCGAGGTAAGAGATGACAACTGAATGAGATAAAACAGTGAGCTTAAAAGATATCTACCCTGATAAAGGTGATGCCCTAATGATACATCCCACACAATACAATGATTCGAGTCAGTGATCGACCCATTCACTTTATTCTATGGCCAAAACCACACAGTGAGGAGCAAGTGATGTAAAGATTCGAGGGGGGGGGCAGTTTACAACACAAAAGATGCCCCCAGTGACACATATTTTCTTAACTAAACAAACAGGAGTTTAACAAAGCACATATAAGATTTCAGAAACATAATATAAAACACAATATGGACATTTCAGTTTTTGGTGGTCGTGGCCCTTTAAAAGAAAAGCTTTCAAGACATTTAAATGTAACGTTAGTCCAAATAGGGAAAGTATTCCTCAGTCCTGCAAAACTCTGGGGATTTTGGCATCTGGGCCAACAGTGCTAATCCAATCTATCCGAATAGATTATTACGTATTATATTTAAGGCATAATATACACTTTTCATAGTATTGGCTCTGAATTCCATACGTTACCATGAAATGCATGGAAACATTACATAGCTGTTTACCAGGCTATTACTTAACCTTCCCATGGGTCATCAAGTCAAATACGCTCAAGGGAAAGGTTCGGCTCCTCCAGACTCACTTCCATAAAGGAGTAAAGGTATTTTATGTTCTCAAAAGATACTCAAGAATCCAATGGGAAAAAACATGGCATGACCATTACGAATGTAAATGTATGCCTATTGACTGAAAATGTGTTTTCCAGCTTGTATTTCTTTCTACATCAGATTTAATGCATTTTGCAATAACTATTACATAAATTAAAAAATAGGGTCCAGACAGCGGTCTGTTCCAGAGGTTAAAGTATGATCAAAGCAGAGAGTGGGACTAAAGACGTGAAACATGAAGGTGTGCTCCTACGGAGGTGATGTGCGGTAATCAGTGTACGTCGAGGTTAAGGGTGGTCTTATGTGGAATTAAAGGGACTTTAACACGACTAAACAAAATAAATTAATAGTCCTGTATGGAAAGCATCTGGACCTGTAATGCACACACGATATTTCCTACAAGCCATTGCCGGCACCTAGATTATCCGATTCCTAGGCTGGTGGGAAAGAGAAGTTTAAATTTCTCATGTTCCAGAAGAGGTGAATGCAGAAGCAGAGAGTGTCCGTCTTCCTGGTAAAAGAAGCACTAGAACGACACAAAACAGATGTTCCTGTAATGGTATGTGAAAATGACGTAAAGAACCATCTTCCCTTTCCGAACCCCCTTTTAGAGGTTTAAAAATAGCAATGCTCTCCATTAACCATTGTGCCGGCTGGGTGGAGTAGAGGTAACATCACTGCTCTGCGTGGAGAAAGCCTGTGGAGACATGGGTTCGATCCCGGCAAGAGCACCTCTCCAGTAAGTGTCCTTGGGCAAGACACCCAACAGTACATACTCGCCACCCAGGACATACTTGAAAACGAGAGAAATCTCAATGTATCCTTCCTGGTAAAATCCTTTCTCAAGAAAGAAAAAAAACTTGCTAAAAATAAGTTACAAAAATGTAGATTTAGTTGCTCTAGCAACTCCGTTACATGTAATCAAATCCAGTTTTCAGACAGGTTTTTATATTCCGTGGGTAAATCTTCCACACCACAGGTCCATAGCAACTGCCAGAAACACCATCCTTCATCCAGGACAACAGTAACCGTCAATGGTACATGGGATTCCTGCGACGACGTGATTGGTCTATATAATCACACCGTATTACAGATTGCTCCAAAATCCGAAGACTGAGCACCACAAGTGGAAAGGTAAACACCTAACCTCATATGATGGGGACAAAATTATTAAAAATAATAATATTATACATAATTACCTTCCGGCTGTTTAAGGCGTATCCGAAATGTAATTAGTCTTTGATCCCATCCCCAGGATCTCATTATTATACGCAAAGATTCCAAAATCCAGAAAAGAAAAAAATTCAAAAGCAAAAGCCAATCAAGCATTTTGCATAAGGGATGCTCAACTGGTTACATGGCACGCCGGGTGTTGTTTCTTCACGTCCTATGATGTCCATCCAACAATTCCGTCAAGCGAGCCAAAGTTACCCATCACTTAACTAAAATGGGAAAAGGTGATGGGGGGGGGGGGTTGTAATCCAGATTAGAGAGGTTACAGAGGGTGTATGTAGCCTTATGTCTGGGGCTTCTACTGACTGCCTGATACTGCTCAATACTATGCTATAGCTCCCACAATCCTTTGCCTGGCAAAGAAACAAATTCAAGAGAAGTATTTGAAAAGTATTAAGTCATAAGCCTGGCAGGCCTTAACTCCTTCACTGCCGTGCACTTTTTGTTGGAAAACAATATAGATTTGAACCCTTGAAACATGGGATGCGTCGTTAACAAATGTAGGGTAAAACAACAATTTTGCACATATTGTTATTTTGAGATAAAAGATTAAGATAACAATTTATCCTTTTATTCTAGTATAACGCAGTTTATCCAGATTTTGACAGAAATATTGCCGGGATGAAACTGGCTAAAGTAGATCAGTGTTTCCCTAACCTGGTCCTCGGGTCCCTCTAACAGGCCAGGTTTTAAGGATTGCCTTAGGGAAATTCAGACTGAATCCTGCAATCACTGAGTAGCAAATCATATCACCTGTGCTGTGCTTCAAAGATCCTGCAAACCTGACCTGTTAGGGGGTCCTGAGGACAGGTTTGGGAAAGCTTGCTCTACATGGTGTCCCCATATCGTGCACAATGTCACACAGGGTTTGCAGAATCAGCATACAGGCAGAAACGGCATTCGTGTCAGATACCGCAAGCGTGATTAAGATCATAAAAATCGTGAGATCTCCTGCTTTGGGGATGTTTAGTGGCCAGTAAGATTATTAGCAAGGAGTCTTCAAAAAATAGCAAGAGAATATAAAAAATAGTATCTGTATGTGTCATAAAGCCTGTATATGGAGATTACAGTGACATCATGTATCTGTACTGTACAGGGATTTTCAGTCATTATAACCCCCAGACTCTTATCCCTGTGAGTGACCCCGGAGCTCTCCCTGGTTGCTCTAATGCTGCAATAAAATTTGTTGAGCTTTTTGTTACACTGAGTGTTGGGGCTGTTTCTTTGTAGAAATACTGGATGACAGGACTGAGATCGCAATGAGAATTTAATTCCTCCTCCCTTCCCAAGGGGGTGGGGGTGGGGGTGTCACATTAATCTTGCATTAAAAAAAATTAATGCAAATAGGTTTTTTTCATCCACAACACACACACACTTTTTTCGGATTCTTGCTTTCACATCATGAAAACGAAGTCTCTGCGGATCTGAAAGATAAAAGACCCATTTTAATTGTCACTTTGGGGTCTTCCAAGATAACATTTTAAAGTTTTATTTGAGACATTAAAAGGTCGGCTGTACCCGCTTTCATGATGCCACTTTCAGGATGCCCCTACCAGTCACTCGAACATATTAAGAGACTCTGAAGACGGCATATCAAAGCAGGCGCTTTCTCATTGTCGCTGTTGAGTAGACGAAGCTCAGCTGGAAATGTCAAATAAATTATGGATGAATACTTGCTAAAATAAGAAAGCCGTTTCTGTCGTGAACGCTGACGAGTTTGAAGCCAAGAATGGGGAATTCGTTTGGTGGGAGAAGGCGCTCGTTTCCATTCCAAGGAAGAATCATCTTGAACTTTGCACAGAACAAAGCAAACAGATGAGCGGCTTCAGGGACAAATCCGTCATTAATCAATTCTCCTAAATATTTGACCTTTAAGAAAAAAAGGAAGAGCACAGAAACATTGATGTCTGGGGAAGGGAGGATCCAGACTGAAAAAAATTAAAAGCAGCTAAATGTTAAATGTTGCATTTCATAAAATGCATTTATGGAAAAAGTTATTAAAAATAGGGGTGGAGGACAATCCAATAGTTTCGGCTATGGCTGAAATGAAAACCACTAGGTAGACGCCATACCAGGTTGCTGTATGAAATGCATCAAAAATTTTGTACGTACTCAAAATATTCAACAAAGTAGACTTGGCCCGACCTTAAGAAAACATGGCCGCCCTCTAGGACCACAAACCAAGTGCTGTGGTGACATGAAGCAGCAGGTCAAGGACACTTTATTAAATCATTTTTCAAGCTATTACACTCAAAAAATCCTTACAATTCCTGAAAAATTACAAAACGATATCAAGGAAGCAATGTGTATATCCCATACAAGATTGGTCAAGAGGTTCAGCTGTTAAACCATCAGAACGGGAAGTTTGGAAAGGAAGCCTGACGATGGAACGATTATTTTGGTGTTAGACATCATGGCTTGAATGTTGCACAAGATGCTGGTCTTCTGGGATTCTCATTCTCCACAGTCCAGCGAAAGCCAGATCTACGACGATCACTATTCCTTGCCGATGAACAGATATCAGCTGATCATTATTTCAATGTAGACTGAATGCAAACTACAGGAACACCGACAACGGACCGCCAACCCTTCCGGGGGTCCCCAGTCAGGTAACATGAGGTACCATTACCACATTCAAATCAAATCACCTAGAAAGGGCGGCTAGTACTGAAATGACAAGGAAGCCTCCTCTGCACACGAGATGCAGCAACCCCCGGCTGGGTGGAGTAGAGGTAATGTCACTGCTCTGCGTGGAGAGAGCCTGTGGAGTCATGGGTTCGATCCCAGCGAGCAACCTCTCCAGTAAGTGTACTTGGCAAGACACCTAACGGTACATACTCGCCACCCAGGACATACTTGAAAACGAGAGAAATCTCAATGTATCCTTCCTGGTAAAATCCTTTCACAAAAAAAAAAACAAAAAACCCCGAGGCCTTGTTAAGCCTTGTCAGTAGAGTATAGCGGAGGGTATGGATGCTGGCCCTGCATAAGCCTTCTTGGCCACAGTCTACACGTCTTCCAAAGTCGATTTGCAGCAGAATAACTTGCCATGTCACAAAAACCCAACGTCAATCAAGAGCTGGCTCCATAAATCATAAAATCAATGGGTCCAATGGCTTCCATCGCCGCTTGCCCTAAATCCCGTAGAGTATCTTTGATGCTATGAATATTCCAGATCTCATCACAAAGTGCAGCTGACAAATGCTTTGTCAATCCAACATGTCAAGCGAAACCAGGAAAGTCTAAGGAATGTTACCTACATCTTGATGAACTCAAGTCACAGAATTCTCCTGTGGAGGAAACCAAAAAAAAAAAAAAAAGCTACCCGGTAATCTGGGTACCTAATAAATTGGCCGCTAAGTGTACCATTGTGCGTCTTAAGGAAGATTAGGTAAACGTTATCAGATCTTGTTTTTTTTCCAGTACATTTGACATCTTGGGTGGATCACAAAGAATTTAAACTATAATGGAGTTTCTAGGAAATCATCGTGGTTATGTGTTGCTAACAAAAATGTTAATAAACAACATCTCTTAAGTGTAGGTGGATTTGATACACAAAGCCTTTTCAGAGCACCGGCAGGGATAAAGTGCTCTCTCCCTACTTATATACGAAATGAGTCACGACTATTCCGGCACCCTGCAATCCAGTCGCTATACCGGGCCATGCATTGAAGCACACCATGCTCGCATCCCGGTGCTGGGGCATGCTCATGCAAAGACGGAAAGAGCGCTTTGTCCAGGAATTTATAACTGCGTGTCCTTGCTTGAAAACAAAAGCTGTATTTGTCAAGGCAATTAGTGCAGCGCTGCCAGGATATTCTGCGGAAGCAAGGGGAGCATGGGAATGAGCATCGGATCCACGCAGAGGCGGGGAACGAGGTGAACAATAAAGAGAAATAAAAATGACTTTATTAATGGTAACAAATATTTAATTAGAGTCATACATTTCAGGGAAAGGACTACATTTTATTTCCTGTTGAAAATAATCATATACGAATATTAAACATTTTTCGCAAGTGCCTAGTGTGAAGAAAATGATCTCTGCTTTACGGTTACACATTACGGAAGCGTGAAAAACAAACGCAATATACTGGAAACAGAAATTGCTTCAACAATGTATATATATTTTAACATCTTTTTACATGCATGGTTATTCATATAGCCATAAAAAGGAGAGATTAAGTAGGGTAATCAGAAAGAAATATCATCCTTGGGGAAGCCGGAAGGTCCTCCATGCATAGGAGAATCAGAGAGGGCTAATGTACAACATAATGTGATGGGATCATAAATAAAACACGGCGAGAAGCACTCTCAGGCCTTTCTTTCCATCGTATCTGGAGAGATTGCAGACCTAAAGCTTCTAGCTGTGAATTGTAATGGATAAAAGCCTCAGACTTCCTCCGACATGAATTAGATGCTAATCGGAGACGTTGTGATAAAGCGTAATAAAGAACAGCCCTGTCTTCCCTCGTTCATTTAAAGGGATGCTCATCTGCCTATATAACATGTCCTGTTTTAGGAAGACAGAGAAAAGCCTGTGCTTTAACCCACGCAAAAGGGATCGAAACGCACAACACAAAGTCGGCATACGGCAGACTCGCATAAGGATTGTCTCTATGCAAACCAGGGCAAGAGCTAAAGCACACATTCCCACGCAACATCCGGGAAAGACCGCATGCCCATTGCCCAAAAAAGAAGAAAAAAAAAGGGGGGGTAGTCTTCAGACTCCAAGATTGTGCAAAAGCATGCTGGAACAAATTTATCACTGCCTGGCCAGCTCAGGTCATTAAGCATAAACTACACCCATATAACAAACCCTCAGTCCTACGCAGACACTGTGCACCGATTTGTGATCATAAAGAGAAGATGCCCTACAGAAACTACTTATCCACTGTGTGGAATCCCATAAGGAACCAACTATGATCAAAGGATATTCCTCCAGCTAGATACTGGAGGCCCGCACGTCACGCTGATTGTATGTAAGCACGTCAAGGGTGGTGGTATGGATTGAGGATCTGACAGGACAACCCCAAACTTCACTGAGACTTCAAACCAGCTCCCGGATACTTACAGGGCTGGTTTTAAGAGGCCGCTTGCCACGTTAGTCTGTAAAAAGTAAACTAAGGAACATCTCGGGTAACTGAGCTTTAGCAAATTCATGGAAATCACAATTACATTTGGTATAAACTGAGGAGTTTTATCATGAAGGCCTCCGGCACAACAAAGGCAGAAGTGGATGGCATTACAAAATTTTCTTTATAACTATAAAATGAGGGGTTATATCACGGATATGGTGTGTATTCTGACCGTGGGCCCCATACGCCCAAATGTATTATTTATGACCCCACTACACTGCTTTCACAAGGATATAAAAGAGGATGAGGAGCCCTGTGAATGTTTGCCGTCGCCATTGAATATCTCACTAATGAGTTTAGAAATCAACTGGTTAATGTATCATGGAAACACACAGGCTTTATAAGAGAGGGGAGAGAAAGGACGCCCATAGAAAACAACGCCTGCAGTTTAAGCCGCGATTAGGAGACATGAGGGGCTGCACAGGGAAGAAGAGGGTTATTCATCCAGACTCCCTACAATTACACACTCCCCAATACCCAAATGGATCTGGTTTTACCGCATGCAGCTGGGCTACCAATAAAAAGCATGCTTACCTTCACGCCATGGCCTACATCATCCAGCACCGTGTAGTCGATGGGTTTCCGTATGTACCTGACAGGACGCTCCATGTTTGCGGGGGCAATGATTTTGTGGCTCCGCGCGGTGTTCTTGTTTGTGGTCAAGATGCCAATTTCTCTGCGAGCGACCTTTTCTTTATGAATATCCACAGTCTGAGGAGGAAGAAACAAAGGTTTACTGTTTGAGATGTACACCAGGGAAAGACGCGTGTTTCCAGCGGCCATTTATAGAGCGGGAACACACTGCAGCGACAATGCAGAACCAGAACAAATAGGGCGGGCAACGACAGACGTGCCGCCTGCACCAAGGTCAATGCACAATGGAGCGCTGGCACATATGCTTAGCTATTCAAATAGATATAATATACGTATAATTCTATTTTATTAAATGGGGGGGGGGGAGACGACAAAACACAATTGGGAGCCAACTAAGCATTTTCGGAGCCAGACAAGAATTAGCATATATATGGCACATGTCGGGGGGGGGGGGGGGGGAGAGATCTATAAAATTTACAAACCGCAGGATTCACAATTTCACAAAATGGTTATTGTTATCACAAATTCTGAACGGAAATAAAATTAAGGTTTTAAAACATAAGACAGCGGCAGGAATTTATATTACATTTACCTGACACTAATCTCTAAACTGCGACCCGATTTCGCATATACGTGCTGGTACATAACACGCTCCATCTCCGGCCCTCCTCTATTCCCGCTCATGGACCTCCCTCGGTCCTCTCACGATTTTTGGAGCGCTACGCTAGTTGCTAATGCAGACCCCCTGCCTATTGTGGTCCAGTGTTTCCTTCTCTCCTGCATGTGATTGTTGTTTGTATGGAAGGGAACGGGCGGTTTTGTCTTTGTACAGCATAATCTCATTGTATTGTCGACCTGAGCTTGTAAATAAAGTTTGTATAAAAAAAACAAAAAAAACCCACATAAGACAGCAGCATAGCCAGAATGTGACGAGGGGTCATCAGAAGATGGTCTGTTTATGAATGGACACTCGTCTGCAGGTGATGACCTGGACAGTTTTGCTCCAATCCACAAATTTCGAGTATCAATCTCTGGGAACAGAAAGCTCCAAATTCCGGCCCCGCCAGATGATTCTGAAGTACAACTCCCATGATTCTATGACCATCTACTGCATTCAAAGAATTATGGCAATGTAGGCCAGAAACATCTGCAGGAACAGAGCCTGAAATCACGGTCTTAGATTGTAAGCTCACTGGAGCAGGGTCCTCCTTTCATGTTGTTCTCCATGTGTCAAACCTATTTGTTAATTTTAGGTGTTCTGTCCTACTTATAATACAGCGCTGCAGAATGTGGAGGCAATTTATAGATATTTGAAAATGATATATTGGGGATTGAATGGGTTTAGGGATGCCCTGATCATATTTTTTTTTTCGCCTCTGATCCAATCAGAGTCAGTTTCTACTTGGCTGGACCCAGACCGGGGGTAAATGGCGTGCAGCCAGCACAAGACACAGCAAAAGACGAGACAGAGGTGATATGATAGAAACATTTAAATACGTAAAGGGAATACATAAGGTAGAGGAAGGGAGTATATTTAAAAGGAAACAAAGTAGCAAAACAAGAGGACATAGTCTTAGATTAGAGGGGCAAAGGTTTAAAAGTAACATCAGGAAGCATTATTTTACTGAGAGGGTGGTGGATACATGGAACAGCCTTCCAGTTGAAGTGGTAGAGGCCAAAACAGTGATTGAATTTAAGCAAGCATGGGATAGGCATAAGGCTATCCTAAACAAAAGATAAATCCAGGTAAAGTATCCATGTAATTGGGCAGACTAGATGGGCCGAAAGGTTCTTATCTGCTGACATTTTTCTATGTTTCTAAATGCATGTCACACGTAAGAGGCAGCTACACAATTTTAGCAGCCAAGCCAGGGGTTGCCGGAGGTACAGGTGTAGAATAACCAAAGGTTTAGGAGCCAGAGAGTAAATCTCGGCTCTCCGAGTTGTCAGGCCACAGGTATCACTTTCCTATCCCATTGCGGTCTCGGCGGCAAGCGTCGTCGCTGGCCTGTGACTCAGTAATTGAATTCTAAGCACTGTAATTGATGTTTTTCGTAGTAAACACAACAACTGGATTTCCTCCTTTTTATTTTTTTGGCACACGTACAGCCCGTCACTTCTCGTTCACAACAAATTGCTTAATTGCAAATTAGGTCGAGCAGGTCTTGTTTTATTGTCAAAATGGGCACGACGCGTTTGAAGGATGCAATACAGGACACTTTAAGCTGCTCTTGGCTGGAAATTGAGCACCGTTGATGGGAAAAAGAAAAAAAAATCACTTCCTACATATATCTGTTGGAATATATATTTGCAGAAAAAATTTGTAAGAGGAGAGGCACTCTAGGAGGAGCATGCATGGATCTTTATTTTCGATGGTGATATAATCAAGGCAAATAGTAAAAAAAATATGAATGTGTAAATCTCAAGCAGTTACTTTGGTGCAGCATGAAGCTGGATTATGTGCTGGTGTAAAGAGTTAACTCCATGCGCCCCACTGCAGGTCAGCACAATGACATCAACGAAGGCCAATCACGCACCTGCCCTCAGTAATCTCCGCCCATAAGGACTGAACATGGCGGCACCCAACATGAGCAAACAGCAATATCCCAATGAATGACGAAATATTTCCTTAATCTTTAAAAGCAATGGATTATCAACCTCTTAAAGGGGCATCGCTTGAGAGGTGCACCCAGGGCAGTACAGGTTAATATTAAACTTTTTTTCGCTTTGCAACCACATAATTGATCCATGTAACAAAATCTGCTGTGGTCCCATTTTAAATAGAATACACTATGTAGATACGCAAGTATACCGCTAGATTTTGGTGACAAAAATTGACCTTAAAATTGGGGGGTTGCGTTATATTCGAGACATCCGCATCGCGTGTAAAAAAAACTTGACTTGCTAACACTTCAGGAACTCCCGGATTCAGGAGAGGTGGGATCCATCACAGCCAGAGGGCACGCTCGGTTTAAGCCAATCATTCAAGATTGCTGCGTGATTCTCCGCACATTCTGAATGTGAGGAGAATCGTGCGGCACCTATACAGAGACGTCAGGAGCTTGTTTGGGGGGGGGGGGGCTATTGGCGGACGACCCTGCCTGCTGGAGCCAGAGGTCAGAAAACGACACCTCTCGGCGTGCTAGCTATCAGTGAATGATTCATTGCGTTGGTCACCTTGCTCTGCTGGCCATCTTATCACAAGTAAAGAAGACAGGTTGCCGGTGGCTTCATACTTAGTAACAACTACAATCATTCTAGAGCAAAGTACCCTGGCCTGACTGTGTTAAGAGAACCTCGAAGGATTTTGTTTACCGGTACAGTATACTTTTATAATTTTGCTCCTCGTGTTATATTCGAGTCTTGAGTATTCTCTCATTTCCATAATGAATCTCTACCCATCGCGTTATATTCGGGTCGTGTTATACTCGAGTATCTACGGTAATTATAAAGATTATTATAAAGTAATTATAAAGATTAAACTGCCCCCCTACAGTATCTTTTCATCACTTGCTCCTCACCATGTGTCCTTGGCCATAGAATGGAGTGAATGGGTCGATTACTCACATACATCATTGTTTTGTGTGTGATGTATTCAAAGGACATCACCAGTGGGTTATTTAGAAGTCTTCTAAGCTCCCTGTCAGATTTCATTCAGCTGCCAGGCAATACAATAGACATCCTGCAGATTTATGTAAACATTCACTTCTCCGCCCCATCGCCTCTTAAATAGTGTAAAATCTATGCTACAGCTGTAAAGTGAAACTACTGCACAGATTTTGGTAGATGTTGCATCATGGGAAAAATCCACAAAATGTAAACAGGAGATGAAAAGCCTAAGTTTATTTTTCCTTTTTACATGTATTTACTTCAAATAAAAGAAAAGGGTTAGTACTGGACTCTAGTGCTTGATTGGATAATAAAAAAGAAAAGCAAGCTTCCATAAAAGCAGCGGCTCGGTGGCTGTTCCCAGGATACAGGAAACTCCATTCATAGCTCCGCGACTGGATCTGCCAGCGCCGTGTCCGGCCCAATCACTGCATATAGTGAAGGAGCCGCTTACAGTGTGTGAATTTAAGGCAAATTGGGATTTTTGAACACTGTGCAACCCTGCAGTATGCATGTAGAATTCATGCTGGTCATATTTACATCAAACAGAGTATGGAAACTGAGCCGAAGTAATGTGTAAAGACATGAAGTGTAAAACAAGACTAGGAGCCCATGGGTACCTGGTCGCTGGAACCCATGCAGGTTTTGTCATTCATCATGGGACTTCGCAGTCACAGATCCATGTATTTGTGTTACATCGACACGCTGGACATTGCACTGCCATTTTGAAACACTACAGCTGTGTGGAAAAGGGTGTGGAGGCCGCGGACTCACTCCTGGACTACATCCCAACCAAAGCAGGAAAATCCTCAAGCGGCACATCTGAATCAAGCTGATGAAAAGCAGGAAAGTGTCTGCACAATTATATTCAGAACTTCAGAAAATCTGAGTGTACATGGCTTTTAAAAAGACTCTTAACCCCGTACTGGCTCCCACCCTTTCTTCGGGTTTAGATCTGTCTACCCCCCCCCCCCAAGCTACGGACGCAGCCAGCCAGGGCCACCAAGCTAAGGAATAATGCAAACTGCCCATCTCAGGACACCTAGAGGGGTGATCAGCGATTAATTTTTGCCTGTACCAAGTGCGGCAGCATGTATGTTTTATATAAAACTATATTTGGGGGGTGCGGGTATATGACAGCTGAAAAACAATAGATCTCCCAGTAAAGCGTCTCTAAACAGTAACAGAGAAAGAACTGTAAATAAAAGTACTTTTTTTATAAATTTACATAAATATCCACAACCTACCAGGAGTATTTGGCTGCTGTCAGACGAGCGTAGTGTTCACATCCGTGATTGCGCCTAAAAGTACGTCCGTGATAGCATGACAGAAAGCCCATTGGAGCCTGACACATGAAGTACGTCCGCACTGAACTGCGGACGCACAATGGCCGCGGCCCACAGACGCAAGGCAGGCAAGAACGTACAACCGCTAGAACGGCCGCACAAAGTGTGCTGCGTCCGCAACGTCTGCATAGCTTTGTGTGTGAGTGATGGAACGTGGTCAGACGGACTGCATTTATACGTCCAGCATTTTTCACGGACAAAATGGTTTTGCTTTTTAATTTATTTTCCCTCCTACATCCGTCAATATATACGTCAGTGAATAAACGGACTGTGTGGCCACTACTGTGTCTTCCGTACGTCCGTGTGCACGGACGTACAGTCCGTAGAAATCACGCTCGTCTGACCCTAGCCTTAATCTTAATTTTATGTTTATATTCAGATTTGTCTGATATGGGGGGGGGGGGGGCAGGAGAACTTGCAGCACCAAGTCTCAATATACGACAGTGGAGATGGCCAACCATGTGTCCACATACCTGCAGAATCTGAGCTGTGACTTTGTTTCCAGTTTGCGGTTTTGGTTTTTTTATGTACCTTATCTGGATACAAAGCATGAGAATAAGGCTGTGGTCAGATGAACCCAGTGCGAACGCCCGTGCAGCCGCACTTTATCATGGCAGTAATAGCAGCAAATGACAGCCAATGACGACCAATATACGAAGTGCGGCCGCGCAACGCAAGCGGCAAACAAACGCATTTTTTTCGAGAACGTGATATCGCTAGTACTGACGTACAGAGTGCGCTGCGTCCAATAGCGCCGTGTGTGCGTGATTAGGAGACGTCAGATGCTGCTAATGTCCGGCCTACATAACGTCCAGACACAGAAAGTGTTTTATTGATGATCTGTACAAAATCACGGACGAAAATGCGCATCTTATGACCGCTATCGCATATTCCCTGGAAAAATACGTCCATTTGTTCGAACGCACTTTTTCACGGACGACGCGAAAAATGCATTCGTCTGACCCTAGCCTTAATGGATATCAGAGGGTGGGGAACCCCAGGGAGCCCCCTCTGGCCATCAGAGCGCGGAACCCCAGGGAGCCCCTCTGGCCATCAGAGCGCGCGGAACCCCAGGGAGCGCCCACTGGCCATCAGAGCGCGCGGAACCCCAGGGAGCCCCCTCTGGCCATCAGAGCGCGCGGAACCCCAGGGAGCCCCTCTGGCCATCAGAGCGCGCGGAACCCCAGGGAGCCCCCTCTGGCCATCAGAGCGCGCGGAACCCCAGGGAGCCCCCTCTGGCCATCAGAGCGCGCGGAACCCCAGGGAGCCCCCTCTGGCCATCAGAGCGCGCGGAACCCCAGGGAGCCCCCTCTGGCCATCAGAGCGCGCGGAACCCCAGGGAGCCCCCTCTGGCCATCAGAGCGCGGGGAACCCCAGGGAGCCCCCTCTGGCCATCAGAGCGCGCGGAACCCCAGGGAGCCCCCTCTGGCCATCAGAGCACGCGGAACCCCAGGGAGCCCCCTCTGGCCATCAGAGCGCAGGGAACCCCACAAAGCTTTGTAGATCAAGGGGGGCTGCACACCGAATGGCTATCTGGGTATTAGAGTTCTACATCCCACATTGATTTTGTAGTATCAAAGGGATTGCAAGCACATTATTTTGTACATGTGAGTGGGTTCACATGTCAGGGACTTTCCATAAAAGAAAACCAGAAAAGGAAAACACCCACCAGCAGCTCCATTATAGCTTTACAACCCACACTTCGATTCCTATGGCAACATGGACTCTGCAACCTAGTAATTTCATCATTTCATTCGGCTTCACGAGGCAGGTCATGAAAATACCCACACAGGCGACTCTACGGGCAAAGTGCAAAGAGAATTTCACATTCAACAAGACGGCGAAGGCTGGATTGTCACTCTACAGTTGGGGCAGCAATCTGATCCCGATTTATTACCCAAAACTACACTTCCACATAAAAGAACTGACCCCTCAGCATTCCGTTTCCCTGGGTAACAGAGTAAAATCTTGTGTTTGTCTCTGTGCATCCAAACACACTGTGCGAGTCCGTCATAACCAGCTGCCATAAATCCCAGATAATTGTTACGTACCACAAATCAAAATGTGGTGCCCAATTCTTATTTATGCAGGAGACCACTAGCGCAGTGCCTTGTGAAGGGGTTGGGATGTGGTCAGTCACTACAACCTGAATGTTTGCCCTTTATAAGCTCATACTCAAAGTCTGGCGGTGGCCCCCTGAAATATATCAGGTGGTCACATGGGCTGGACTGATCAAAAATCACAATATTAAATATTATTTAGGTAACGCTTACATGGATTGGCCATTGCTAGCGCTAGTGCTGCACCGTATACAGTAAGTACAGTAACCAGAAAGGAACACACATGTAACACTCAAGCAATTGCAGAGGGTGCAACAGTGGCAAAACGCGACGTTTACAGCTGTAGGTGCCGGGCATCGAGACTCTAATCTACCCCCTGGCACATAGTGATGTTAGGCATCCGCGGCCTTATTAGTCTCTGCATAAAGAGAAGCAAAAAAAAAAAAAAGCTCCAAAATGTCTCTCGCCAACCTGAGCGAAAAATCGCGCAAATGAGAGGGAGTGAAGCGACTCCAGTATACACACAACAAAAGGGGAGACCATAATGGATTAATAGAGGAAAATATTATTTTTAGCCATTATTTATAGATCTCCATTGTGTATATAATTTCATGTTTTTGATTTTGTTTCTTATTATTTGTGTAACAGAGGGTTTCCTGATTTAAAGATACTTAAAGGTTTACCTATATATCCAGTTTTCTTTTGTACTATCCATACTTGCTCTAGTAGTGCGCCAATAAGATTCTAGTGATCTTACAGCATTTTCCTTTTTTTTCTAGGTTAACCCCAACTGCGGGGGTCAGCAACCTTTGCCACCCCCCCCCCCTCATGTTTTGGAACTACATCTCCCATAAAGATCAGGAAATCAAAGGTTCGCAGAGCCTCATGGGAAATGTAAATTCCGAAATATCTGGAAGGCCAAGCTTGCTGGGTCCTGCTCTACTGAATGCGCTACAAGCCTTTTCTTATACTTCAAATCATCCTGTGATGTCCGTCTTCATACAATAAAATCAGACGGGAGGTAACGGTGCAGGATGTGACACTAGGAACGTTTGCAGGTGGTGGCCAGTGGGGTATGGCTATCATGTCAAAGTGCACACGGCAGGAGGGGGAGCCATCACAACACTTTATCAGTGAGGAGGTGGGTAAAGTACGTGACAGGCACTCATCATTGATCTGAAACGTTTGGGGGGAAAGAACAGAAAGGCCATCAGTGAGCCAGGGGAGCTAGACATGCTTCGCACAACTCCTCTCTGTAGCACTGCCTGCGTCAAGTCCGGTATGAAGGCCTATGACCAGTCCAGGAGTCTGTGCAATAAAATATTCTGTTGCAATATCAAATGGGTTACAAGAGACAATTTACACACATTACTTAAAATAAAGGAACCAATGGGTCAATGTGAAAGAGAAGGGAAGGAGAAGCAGAATTTGAAATGAATGGTAAGCTAAAAATGGAAATGACAGGCGGCAAGAAATATCTAAAAAGATAAAGAACAGCAATAAAATAAAAAATAAAGAATGAAGGGCAACAATGAAGAAAAAGCATCCTCACACTGCAAGTTTATTTTAAAGAGAGCTTAAAGCCGTCTTTGCGGCGGATGGATAATTGGGAGTGGTATGGATTGTGAAAGCATGTTGCGAGTGAACTGACGAAACGAGTCTTGCCTGTCTGGGAGTTTCGTACCGGAAGAGCGCCGTGGAGGGACAGATCCTTACATCGCATTGTACAGAAAAATATACTGAATTCAGGACCACACTGAATCCCTTAACTGGTCATGATGTGCCGAGTGTCCCTACCTGCTGACTGTCCAAGGGGCTGTGGTAACCGGCTTATTTTAAAGACAAGGGTGCTCAATTTTCACCCTCCGAATGTTTTGGAACTACATCTCCCATGATACTCAGCCACTCATTAGCACACCAGAGTATTGTGGGAAATGCAGTTCCAAAACAACTAGAGGGCCGAGGCTGAGCAGAATTGCTTTAAAGAATACAAAAAGTCAAAAAGGACCCCTATGTCATATAGCCCCAGGGGTATAAGCTGACAGGCTGTCTACATGCAATCCACATTCTTTCTAACGTGAACTCATACAAGTTTCAGCAAGCGTGAGCTGCAAGGACGCAGAGGAATGAATGACCTTTACCTGCGAGATATGGTTGATGGAGGACTCCATTCTGCGCAGCTGGGAGGCCTGGATGTCCAGGAGCTGGAGAACATTGTTGGCCAGAGCATTGATCTGGTAGGCGACGCTGGCCAGGGACTGAGTGGTGTAAGCCTTCGTCTCTTCCAATGCTTTTCTCTTGTCTTGAGCCTTGAAAATGAAATAAAATCAAAGATCGTTAGCCACGTCATATTAACGAGCGCACTCCTATACTCGGCTTTAAGCTCAGGAATGTGCAAATATACCCTTGTACTTCGCTCAGCCTAGACACGGGTAGCATACCGCGCATAGCTGCAGAACCTGAGCGGCGACTTAAAACGGCCCGTAGCCAATTCTAGGCTTAAAGTATCAAAATATCACCGGAGCAAAACAGGGAAAATAAATAAAGCTTGGCCACCAAAAGCCAACAAGCAATTACAAACATGTTTCCTTCCAACCCCTTCATTTAAATTAAAAATATATAAATATATATAGATCGAATAATAAAAAAAAAATCATGCCATCAGGATTCCAGGCAAGGGCTTCAAAGAATACTTGCAAGATGTGGAGACAGAACTACAGAAACCAAAGAAGACTGGCACGAGAATATCTATTTTATTGTAAAAACACAAAAATGTGTAGTTGGCTCCTACGATGGGCATAGATTAGGGACATTACGCAAACAGCAAACAAAACCAGAGAGGGAAAAGACTAGGGGTTACTTATCACCTGTAATTCGAGCACAGCTGTCATACAGGGAGCCGCCATATTGCTAAAAAGCATTGGCACAGCAATCTCAGGACCAATCAGAGCTGCGGATGCCTACCAATTGAGATCAGAAGAGCCAGCCCATAGGAGACAGACGATGGCGGCGCCCAGCAGTTAAGTATCACCGGTACAACATCAACGACAACCTGAGCCTGTAACACTGGATGTCTCCAACCCGGGCAGGGAGACTCTTATCGAGTCACAATTACTAAAAACCTCTCCGAGTTATATGAATTTTGTGGTCTGTTGTGATGCTCAAAAGAATGCTAGGCAAAAACAGGGAATATTTCTGAAGAGTCTGGTCTTTTTTTGGGTATGTGGTTTTTACGGAGAAGCATGAATTGCTAGAATTATCAGAACTCTGCGGCGGCCAAGACTTTCTGCCAGGATCGGTACATACAAGAAGGGACTCTGTGACTGCACCATGACAGTGAGCATCACGGTGGGGTACAGGTGTCCCTGTAGGCTGTGACAGCCCACCTAAGTGGTAACTAGGACTGAAACAACTAATCGATTAATCGCCAACTAATCGATAATGAGAATAGTTGACAACTATTTTAATTATCGATTAATAGATTAGTGTACAGCACACACTGTCAGACTGAGTTAAAAGTTATAACCTCAGACTCTGCTTCGAAGTTGATTGCTGAAGACGTGTCGCTGCTTTACGCGCTATGACTTCGTTCTAGGTCTATGTCAGACATAACCAGTTTGGTTTTATTCAGTTTACAACTGTAGTAGCGCTAGAACACAATCTCTAGGATACTGCCACTGGGTATGGGCACTGTACCGCTGGTGTTTTATCCTTACTTGAAGCTGGGGTCCTGTGCCACTACCCCACCCTCCCTGCCTCCCCCTTTTTGGTCTGGAGTTTCCATTCCCTCTCTTTGGTCCGGTTCCTTCCCGTAAACTCTGTCCCACACTCAGGTCCAGTCTTTTGTCCAAACCCACACCCTCTTACACTCGGGTCAAGTCCCTTGCCCAAACTCGCTCCCTTCCACCTACAGACCCCCTTCTGCTCAGTTTGTTCATGAAATTATTTTAAAAAGGGACACTCCATGCACCCTGACCACTTTAGCTTGTTAAAAGTGGTCAGGCTTCTCACCCCACTTTCACACTGACCTCATCATGTCTGAGCTCTCGAAGCAGCGTTCGTTTGGGGAGAAAGCAGACATGGACTTAAGCCCTGCACGTAGCATTAATCCATTGCTTTGACCAGGTGGTCGTGCACATGGTGTGTGAAAAAGTATGCAATTTGCGTATGTATGTACGTGAGTTATGTACACTACTCAAAATGTTTATGAAAAAAAGGGGGAAGCAGGAGCTGGTTTTATTTTTTAAAAAACAACAACCTTTTACATAATGTTCCTTTCTTTAAGTATACCTTTTTATTAGGGATGCACCGATACTAGTATCGGTATCGATACCGGGACCTGCACGAGTACTTGGTACTCGTGCAGGGGCCCCCGATACCTAAACCGATACCGGAAGCCAGCGCTAGGCTGGCTTGCCGGCCGGTTTAGTTGGCACCAAATGCAATGTTTATGAAAAAAAGGGGGAAGCAGGAGCTGTTTTTATTTTTTAAAAAACAACAACCTTTTACATAATGTTCCTTTCTTTAAGTATACCTTTTTATTAGGGATGCACCGATACTAGTATCGGTGCCAATACCGGGACCTGCACGAGTACCCCCGATACCAGAAGCCAGCACTGGGCTGGCTTGCCGGCCGGTTTCGTTGGCGCCAAACACAATGTCAGGCACGCGGTCAGGCTCCTCCGGCGTCTTCTGTCTGCGAGCGGCTGCACGCAGAGGTTGTAGCCCAGCCGCTCATTGAGAACCACGTGCACAGCCTCACGTGACTGCGGCTGTGCACGTGGTTCTCAACGAGCGGCCGGGCTACAACCTCTGCGTGCAGCCGCTCGAAGAGAGAAGACGCCGGAGGAGCCAAGCAGCGCCGGAGGAGCCTGACAGGGTGAGCGCGGGGACCAACATGAGCTGGGGGGCCAACATGAGCTGGGGGGCAATATGAGCTGGGGGCATTTTATATGAGGTCTGTTCTTGAAATTGAAATGTGGTCACATGACATTAAATAAAAGTATCGGTACTCGGTATCGGTGAGTACTTTTAAAAAGTATAGGTACTTGTACTCGACCCTAAAAAAATGGTATCGGTGCATCTCTACTTTTTATCCGATGAATCGAAAAGAAAAAAAAATCGGCCAACTAATCGATTATGAGAATAATTGTTAGTTGCAGCCCTAGTGGAAACCTTCCCTCTGCCCGTAAGGCTGTCAATCAACTGCCACCAGACAGCTTTCGGGGGTTACAATCTGCAGTGCGCAGGATGTACAAAGGTGATCGTCCCATGCATCTCAATGCCATCGGATTGGCCAAGCACTATGACAGCACCTGCTGCAGGAACTGGCAGATCCTCAGCACTCTTTGCGATGAGAGCGAGACCCCCCCACCCACCCAGAGCTGGAGAAAACGTATGATTTTGAAACTCACTAAAAACGAGAGAGTTGAGGAACCGCGGTGGGTTAGCATGTTACTGCAACAATATGCAACTCTACCCCTGGTTTTTAGAAGGTTTGGGACTCGACTCCTGGATTTCCACGACAGGCGTCAGCATCTGTGGTCCCCCAGATGCGAAACTACGTCTCATGATGCTCAGGTACTCGATAGACTGAACCTCATGGGAAATGTAGTTCCGAAACATCTTGAGGGCCAAGGTTGCTCAGCCCTCATTTCTCTTCCTTCCTCTGCCGCCGTGTAGTTTGTAATCCTCCGTTTCTTCTGATGGATATTGTCGACTGGATAAGGTGACTGCTGCTATGTACATTTCCACGCCTGAACTGCTGCATTGTGTTTGCCGATCAATCCCCATTGTCCCAGTTAAATAAAGTTTATAATAAAAGAGAACCCCTAAATCCTTTGTTAAACTACCACTAACATAAACTGGAACTAGATTACTTGGCCATTACAAACAAAACCACATTATAAACACAAGCTGCTGTTCTGTTTCTTTGAAATAATTGCAAGTAAAAAGGGAAAATAAAAAGGTTTCTATCTCCCGTTTCCATTGCGTGGATTTTTTTTTCCATAAAATGGCAACATTTACCAAAATCTGTGAAAAGATTTTTTTGTTTACTTCTGTGTTTTAGCTAATCTACAATATTTAACAATTGGAGGGAAAGTTTAGATAAGGTGGCATGGGTCTATTGTTCTCCAGGCTACCCGAGATAAGAGATGGCAGCTGAATGAGGCAAGAACAAGAGCTTAAAAGACTTCTACCCCGGTGATGTCCTTTGAATACATCCCACACAATACAATGATTTGAGTCTGCGATCAATCCATTCACTCCAGTCTATGACCATTGCCACGCAGTGAGGAGCAAAGGTTGTAAAGATTTGGGGGGAGGGGAAGCTTACAACACAAAATATCACAAAATGCACCATTAGGGCAGCACCCAACGATTATTTCCATAATCAATTCATTGGATAATATTTTTTTATTACTTAAGAAAGGAACAAAACAAAAAGAACAAAAACCCGACCCTCCCTCCTTTTTCTCTTTCGCAATTTGTGTTGTGTATGTAACTTTCATACATACAAACTAGGGTTGCACCGATACCGATACTAGTATCGGTATCGGGGCCGATACTGGGTACTGCAGGAGTACTTGGTACTCGTGCAGTACCCCCCGATATTTTTTCCGATACCGGAAGCCGGCATTGAGCCGGCTTCCGGCATCCGAGGGCTGCGGCGGCTGTCCGAATGCTCTATCGGCATTCGGACAGCCGGCCCCGCACTCTCCGCAATACATACCTTCCTGGGCGCCGCCGGGGAATGTCTCCACGCGCGCGCTCGTTGGAAGGACCCCAGCCGCAACCACGTGATCCCGGCTGGGGTCCTTCCAACGAGCGCGCGCGCGGAGACATTCCCCGGCGGCGCCCAGGAAGGTAAGTATGAACACACTGAGCAGCTGCAGGGCCTGTCTGAATGCTGATAGAGCATTCAGACAGGCCCTGCAGCTGCTCTCCGCGACGATCCTTACCTTCCTGGGCGCCGCCGGGGAATGTCTCCACGCGCGCGCTCGTTGGAAGGACCCCAGCCGCAACCACGTGATCCCGGCTGGGGTCCTTCCAACGAGCGCGCGCGCGGAGACATTCCCCGGCGGCGCCCAGGAAGGTAAGTATGAACACACTGAGCAGCTGCAGGGCCTGTCTGAATGCTGATAGAGCATTCAGACAGGCCCTGCAGCTGCTCTCCGCGACGATCCTTACCTTCCTGGGCGCCGCCGGGGAATGTCTCCGCGCGCGCGCTCGTTGGAAGGACCCCAGCCGGGATCACGTGGTCGCGGCTGGGGTCCTTCCAACGAGCGTGCGCGTGGAGACATTCTCGGCGGCGCCCAGGAAGGTAAGTATCGTCGGGGGGGGGGGGCGGTCCATGAGCTGGAGGCAATATCCATGAGGGGGCATATCCATGACCTGGAGGCAATATCCATGAGGGGGCATATCCATGAGCTGGAGGCAATATCCATGACCTGGAGGCAATATCCATGAGGGGGCATATCCATGACCTGGAGGCAATATCCATGAGGGGGCATATCCATGACCTGGAGGCAATATCCATGATGGGGCATATCCATGAGCTGTAGGCAATATCCATGATGGGGCATATCCATGAGCTGGAGGCAATATCCATGATGGGGCATATCCATGAGCTGGAGGCAATATCCATGAGGGGGCATATCCATGTCGGGGCATATCCATGAGCTGGAGGCAATATCCATGATGGGGCATATCCATGAGCTGGAGGCAATATCCATGAGGGGCATATCCATGTCGGGGCATATCCATGAGCTGGAGGCAATATCCATGTGGGGGCATATCCATGAGCTGGGGGGCATACTCATGTGTGAGCTGTGGGGGCATAATAACCCATGTGTGTGCTGGGGCATTATCCATGTGCTGGGGCAAATCCATGAGTGAGCTGGGGCAAATCCATGAGCTGGGGCAGTATGAATATATATATATATATCGGGGGATATACATGTGAGCGGGGGGCATTTTTATATGGTCTGTTCTTATTGGAAAGCGGTCACATGACATTAAATAAAAGTATCGGTACTTGGTATCGGTGAGTACTTTTAAAAAGTATCGGTACTCGTACTTAAAAAAGTGGTATCGGTGCATCCCTAATACAAACGCAAACTGCGTATCTCACATAGCTTGAGTACTTTATGCAGACAAGGTACATGAGTGATTAATGCTGTGTGTGCAGCTCAAGCCCATATCTGCCAAGAACACTCAGACATGATGCCAGCACAAAAGCAGGGTGAGCGTGAAAAGCAGCGAGTTTGGGCAACAGACCGGACCCAAGTAAGAGGGGAAGGGAGTTGGGGGGGGGGGTAGGGATTGAACCGGAGAGAGTCAAGGAGGGTGGGGTAGTGGCACAAAACTCCAGGTCCAAGTAATGATAAAACACTGGTGGTACGGCTCCTACATGTAGTAGGAGTACCCCATGATCTGTGCCATCGTTCCGCTACTGTTGTAAAGTAAAACAGTCTGTTGTAACTAGGGATGCACCGATACCATTTTTTTAAGACTGAGTACAAGTACTAGGGATGCACCGATACCACTTTTTTAAGACCGAGTACGAGTACAGATACTTTTGTTCAAGTACTCACCGATACCAATTACCGATACTTTTATTTTAGGTCATGTGACGCTTTCCAATAAGAACAGACCTTCTATAAAGCCCCCAGGTCTCATGGATTTGCCCCAGCTCATGGATATCCTGACCCCCAGCTCATGGATAATTGCCCCCCAGCTCATGGATAATTGCCCCCCCAGCTCATGGATAATTGCCCCCCCAGCTCATGGATAATTGCCCCCCCAGCTCATGGATATGCCCCCCTTGCTCATGGATATGCCCCCCTTGCTCATGGATATGCCCCCCCAGCTCATGGATATGCCCCCCTTGCTCATGGATATGCCCCCCTTGCTCATGGATATGCCCCCCAGCTCATGGATATGCCCCCCTGCTCATGGATATGCCCCCCAGCTCATGGATATGCCCCCCAGCTCATGGATATGCCCCCCTTGCTCATGGATATGCCCCCCTTGCTCATGGATATGCCCCCCTGCTCATGGATATGCCCCCCAGCTCATGGATATGCCCCCCTTGCTCATGGATATGCCCCCCAGCTCATGGATATGCCCCCCAGCTCATGGATATGCCCCCCAGCTCATGGATATGCCCCCCAGCTCATGGATATGCCCCCCAGCTCATGGATATGCCCCCCTGCTCATGGATATGCCCCCCTGCTCATGGATATGCCCCCCCTGCTCATGGATATGCCCCCCCTGCTCATGGATATGCCCCCCTGCTCATGGATATGCCCCCCACTCTCCGCTCATACTTACCTTCCTTCAGCGCCGCCGGTAAAGTCTTCGCGCGCGCGCGCGCGCTCTCCTTGGAAGGACCCCAGCCGCGACCACGTGGGACCATGTGATCGCGGCTGGGGTCCTTCCAACGTGCGCACGCGCGGAAACTTTCCCGGCGTCGCTGAAGGAAGGTAAGTATGAGCGTAGACCAGCTGCAGGGCCTGTCTGAATGCTCTATCTGCATTCGGACAGGCCCTGCAGCTGCTCACTTTGTTTATACTTACCTTCCTTCAGCGCCGCCGGGAAAGTTTCCGCGCGCGCGCTCGTTGGAAGGACCCCAGCCGCGATCACATGGTCCCACGTGGTCGCGGCTGGGGACCTTCCAAGGAGCGCGCGCGCGAAGACTTTCCGGCGGCGCTGAAGGAAGGTAAGTATTAAACAAAGTTAGATGAGCAGCTGCAGGGCCTGTCCGAATGCCGATAGAGCATTCGGACAGCCGCCGCAGCCCCTAGGATACCGGCAAGCCGGCTCAATGCCGGCTTCCGGTATCGGAAAAAAATATCGGGGGTACTGCACGAGTACCAAGTACTCCTGCAGTACCCGGTATCGGCACCGATATCGATACTAGTATCGGTATCGGTGCAACCCTAACAAGTACCGATATTTTTTAAAAGTACTCACCGATACAGAGTACCGATACTTTTATTTAATGTCATGTGACCACATTTCAATAACAACAGACCTCATAAAATGCCCCCAGCTTACACATTGCTCCAAGCGCTCACCCAGCCAGGCTCCTCCTGTGCTCACGTTGCCAAGCTCCTCCGCCGTCTTTTTTCTTTGAGCAGCCGCAGGTTGTAGCCCGGCTGCTCGTTGGGAACCACGTGCACAGCCGCAGTCTCATGAACTCCACCTGTGAGATTGCGGCTGTGCACGTGGTTCTCAACGAGCTGCCGCCCGAAGAAAGAAGACGCCGGAGGAGCCTGGCAGCGCACCAAACATTGCGCCAACGAAACCAGCTGGCAAGTCAGCCCAGCGCTGGCTTCCGGTATCGGGGGCCCCTGCACGAGTACCAAGAGCTTGTGCAGGTCCCGGTATCGGCACCGATACTAGTATCGGTGCATCCCTAGTCGTAACAACAAACTGCTTATGTCCAACGTAACCCTAAAACTAAATCATACTAGAAAAGCAGCCTGGATCTAAACAGTGTACGCTATAAGATATCAGCAACATAAAATAAACACAATAATGTGTTTTTTGACATTTAATTTTTTGGTGGCAATGGCCCTTTAATACACTATTAAAACACAGAAGGATGTCAATATTTTCCTATTTCCCGGTTTTCTTCTGTCGTATTCTCTAACTTACTTTTAAAAATACAAGGAGAAATATTATGAAAAATCTTATTGATGCAGTTTTACAGAGTTACAAAAGATTAATTTTAAAAAACCGGCTGATTTTTAAGCTAAATTTCAGGACCAAAAAAAAAACGTTGGATTGTAATTCAAGTTTTTCTCGTAGCGACGCTTCCAAGACCCGAGTGCCTGTGGCCTGTCAAGCTGTCACCCCGGCCATGAATAAATGGGGACTTGTGAAAGCGTGGATTATCTGGCGCATTGGTATGCAGGAGGCACGATTCCTCGCTGGCTGCTCTATTCTATAAAAACGCTGCTCTGTGGAAGCCAAGAATACAGGCTTAATCTTCAGTTTATCACAAACAAATCCTTATTTTCACACACCGGAAACCATGGACACCTATTGGAAACAATTGTGTGTGGGGGGGGGTCCTCTGAAAAACACAACTGGTCAACTTGTGTATCAAACGAAAATTTCGTACAGACAACAGAACGCAAACCCGTTTAGCAACAAAAATTATTACGGGAACAGTAAAGTCATTAATGTTTCATACACACACGCACAGCCTGAAGGGTCAACCTGCCATGTGTTTTGGATCTACACCTCCCACAGCAACTCATTAGATTGGCAAAGCATCATGGGAGGTGTAGTTCCAAAACATCTGGAGGGCCAAGGTAGACAAGCACTGTTTTAGACAATATTTAAAATGATGTTGCCCCCGTCACAAAGTCACTATATGGAAGAGTGTGGACCACCATTGTGGTCAAGACGGCGCGAAAAAACAAAAAGAAGATTTTTGAATCTTTCATAACTTTTAACAAAAGATTTATATGTTCTATAAATACAAACACATTATTATTGTTTATTAATCGCCAACACATTCTGCAACGAGCACAATGGGTAAAGACCACTTACGTGAACAGACACTCCTAATGATCAATGGGTTTATAGGTTCTGATCTAATATCAAAGAAACAATAGACGGTTTTTGTATTGTATGAAAGGCAGAGGTTATTGTATATTTTTTTTCTATGTGGCCCCTGAGTTTAATAGCCATGTAAGACTTTTCCCAAATAAATTGACTTAATAAATGCTGACGCGGTTGGGTAATTTTTAAAAAACATACGGTTTGTTAGCTTTTTTAAATAAATAAATAAAATAAATAAATATAAAAATCGGGGAATATTTTGATGTGGGACAGACCAGCGGCCGTTGTGTTGCGGGATCGTGTCAGGACAATAGTCCTCAGGTCTACATGGAACACATTCCACTGGTATTTTAAAATGGCAATTGACTCCTGTGATCCGAGAGGAAGGAAGCTCCATCCTGCGTCCCACGGGAGCCCACCGCAAACTGATACACCCTTTCCTCTCATTTTAGGCTATCGCTGACCAGCTGAGCCAGCAGACCCTCTGTGGGCGCACCGCACATGAAGTCAGACCCTGCTGGAGGCCGCTGATAAGGAAAAACAAAACTACTCCGATTGTCTGTGGCATATTAAATGCCGTGCCTACGGAGAATCGCTCATTATGGCCGGTTAAGACCTCTCTGTCAGCTTCCTTTACAAAACTCGCTCTTGCCTCTTCTAAACAGATGTAGGAAATGTTCAGAAAACCCCACCTAGTCACAAACTCCCAGCAGAGCTGAGCAAGTCCTGGAGAAAGATCTTGGATCAGCCATTCCAAATGCAGAATATTCCACAGACTTTTAAGCAGAGCCATGGCTTTTATCTGTAAAAACCTCCATACTGGAGCCAAGATGGCGCAACTCCATTAGAACAATCCAGCGCTCACTGTTTCAGCTCATTGATTAGTGAAGAAATTTCACGGTGTTCACTTCATACATCAATAATCCTGATCGCCAAGGCGCCTTGAGAGCTGCCTAGCTTAGCCTGCCTCTGCGACCTATTGTTCAGGAGTATTACTTTGTACGTTCGGGAAGCTTTGCATTTCATTCAATCTGACAGGTCACTCCTGAGGCAGCCAGGCGTCCATCGAGAGGTACAGCACCGAGACACGGGAGCTTCCAGACACCTGGAGATAGATCCCAAGAGCCCAGGTCAAGAAGGTCGTTCTGATTAACGAGCAAACCATATAGCCAGGATAACATCAAGTATAAACTTCATCATGGCTCTGGCAAACAAACCAAAAGCCATTCAAGTATTTGAACTTGACAAGTTTACCAGAGCTCTGGTGAAACTTACACCCAACTTGGAATCCAGCCCTTGAGGTGGTTAGAACTATGGTGGGCAAAGTGACCATGCAAAACCTTTGTGCTGTACACCACCACAAGAAAGGGTACTTTATATTAGGCATGTCCCAATCATAGTTTTATCTAGCTAATCAGGGTCATTTTTTATGTGAAGACTACCCAACACAGAGTCCTGATTTTATACTTCACACCCCAGGCCTGATCGGAGGCTCCCTAAGGCATCCTTGAGCCTTTGAATTGACGCCACATCCATGACCCTCCGAGTCAATGCAGAGGCTCCAGGAAGACTCAGGAATCTGATCAGCTTCATCAAGCCTTTCCCAAAAATCGCAGAGATGGTGGCCTTCCCACTTCATACTGAGCAAAGAATGTATTGAAAAAAATAAAAAAGCTTGAATCTACTTCAATTGAAACTTGGGAAACTTTAATGTCGTTAGGGAGTTATTCACAAAACACCATGGTTTAGGGTGGACGCAAAAGTCATCACTTTGGAACCACATTACCTTTCATTTTTTTTCCTTGTCAGGATTGCTAAAGAATGGCGAGGGACTCCGGAAGCTTTCATCCACTAAGCTTCCCCCTCCTGCCATTTTCTTTATTTCGGTATCCGGATCATGGAAATTTTTCATTGTCTCAAATTGTGGATGACCCCCGCCCCCCCTCGATAGTTTAAAAGTGAAGCAATGCAACGGAGGCTGTGTACAGCACACACGGTTTAGAGTCAGATGGAGTTAAAAATTCATAACCTCTGATGTTACTTCAGATCTGATTGGAGAAGACGGCTTTATTCTGTGTAGTTTAGTTCTAGGGTTGTTAGACATAACCAGTTTGTTTCCATTTAGTTTACAGCAATGGCAGAAGTATCGTATGGACCCTGGGGTGCTGCCACTGGGTGGAGGAGCTGTACTGCTGGTGTTTTATACGTACTTGGAATTGGAGTCCTGTGTCACCACCCCACCCTTCCTGCCTCTCTCCAGACCAGAATTGCCATCCCTCCCACTCTGTGTGCTGACATTTTCAAGTCTATCCGAGCTCTCGTAGCAGAGTTAATTTGGGTAGAAAGCAGACATTGGCTTGAGCTACGCACACAGCATCAATACATCACTCTGACAAGTCGCTTGCATACCTTGTGTACAAAAAGTATGCACGTTACACAGTTTACATATATATACGCAAAATTGCGTAAGGAAAAAACGAGGAAGGGGTTGATGTTTATATTATGTTGAAGTAAACAAACAATTTATTTTTTATTTTTTACTTCATATGATGAATCAAAAAAAATAAATAAAATTGGCCAACTAATTGATTATGAAAATAATCGTTAGTAGCAGCCCTAATTCTACGTGTGGCTAGCTGGCTCCGAGATACATGTAAAGAAGTCCTATAAAGGCGATCACATACTCTGCAGGGATTTAGAGGAGCAATTCTAATTAATCATAGGAATAAAACTACTGTATTGCATAAGCCGATAAGTATTGCAAGGATTGCCATAAAGCGAGTAGTCGACTGCATGCGCGATTCATTGCGCACAAAAAGACATACCTAGGAGCAGATATAATTTCCGAAATGTCATCAATGGGTGATTTTCTCAAGGATCGCATCGGGGCCAGGCGCATGCATCTAAGGTATCGGTAAACTAGATTTCCGGCTGTGATCCCTCAGAACACAAAAAATATAAAAAAAGTCCTGCGTATTATAAAAATGACTGGCTAAACTCTTAAAGAAGCCTCGGGGCTCATCTACGAGCAAAGAAGAGGTTAATGCATTCTAAACAAGAACAGAATGGCTTCCTTCAGCACAATAGCGGCCCGTCCATTATGCTTTTCACAAATCGATACAATATGCAGAAAGCAATTTTCATACTCACCTCTGTGAGCGTTAATGTATCATTATCGAGCAAGACAATGCAACGAGCCTTCAGTGCCTTTATACCAAGGCTGTGCGATGACGCATAGTGCGTGGATGTGTCTTTTCTTCCTCTTTTCTTGCCATTGTGGGAGGCTTACAAAATGGTAAAAATAAGAATAAGCATAAACCCTGCTTTTCTTGTAATTAAGGATTGCACAGAATTCTCAGAAAGGAAGAGGGGTGCATAACGTTGATCTTTCTCTAATAATAATAATAATTAAAAAAAAGATTGAACTAAAAAAAACGAACCTCAAGTAACCCATGAAAAAAAAAAGTAAAAAAAAAAAGTATTAAATGAAAAACGTTTAGTTTTTTAAACCTCACTCCAGGTTAAGAAACATTGTAATAATTATTCACAAGGCATTTGCAGAGTCGACAAACAATTTCACAAGAGTAAAAGCCAAAGAGCGACAGGAGAAGCTTCACGGTGCGTCTGCTCCCAGCTCTCCTTGGAATTTACTTTTGTGAAATGTTGGCATTTGAGGGTTCTGCAATCCTGGCACTTTGTGAATAAATTTCTTACATAGACTTCCTTTTCCTCAGTCCTGTGCCGTACATCATATTCTCTTCCTGTCCTGAGGGATAAGGAGAATATTAAAGCCCATTCGCATGCATGTACTGTCGATTACAGTTTAGGGGGGAAAAAAAAACACCTTTATTTGGATAGAGCAGGGTTCTCAAACCCCGGCCCCCCAGATGTTTATTGCCTACACGTCCCAGAATCATTTGTATGCAACTAGGGATGTACCAATACTAGCATCAGATTCGGTGCCAATACAGGGATCTTCACGAGTACTTGGTACTCGTGCAGAAGCTCCCGATACGATACCGGAAGTCAGCGCTGAGCTGGCTTGCCGCCATCCGAAAGGATGGGTCAGCTGGCTGAATGCTCCAGCGGCATTCCACTGGACGCGAGCAGTCGCTCTGTGGAACCCCCCCCCCAGCCGCGATCTCGGACAGAATCTTGCAAGATCGCGGCGGGGGGGGGACCCAGACGGCCACTTGATGGAAAGGTGCCTGGTAGAATGCCGCTGGAGCATTCAGCCAGCCGTCCCAAAAACTCTCAAACACTGAAATCCCATTATTTCCTATGGGCATGGTTCACACCTGCGCGTTCCTACGCGCTGTAAAACGGCCTGTAAAACGCCCTACGCCCAAAGAAGTACAGGAGCTTCTTGGGGGCACATTATAGCACGTTTGCAGCCATAGACTTTAACGTGAACGCACTGAAATGGGCGTTTGGTGTTTTCATCATCAAAAACGCGCATATGAACGCGCGTTCCACACATGGCAACAGGCACTAAAGTCTTTTTTCATTGGACGCCCCTGAAGTATTTTTCATTGGACGCCTTCGTAGTCAATCAAAAAAAGGTGCGTAATTGTCAAAAACGCAAGGTAATAAAATGCATAGGAGATACGCTCAGGTGTGAACCCAGCCTTAATATTAACATAAATTGGACTGGCTTTCAGAGAAATCCTAAATTATTTATTGGAAAGTGGTCACATGACTTTAAATAAAAGTATCGGTGAGTACTTGAACAAAAAAAAAAAACGTATCGGTACTTGTACTCCATCTTAAAAAATTGGTATCGGTGCCACCCTATTAGGCAACAAATGGTCAGAGAATCACAGAAGGTGCAATTCAGAAATATTTACGGGGTCAGAGGCTGAGAGTCTCGCTAATGCTATAGAGTTTCATCAAAAGGAACAAGCTGCTAGAACCACTTAAGAGTAAAGAAGTGGTCGTGGTGGCATGCCTTCCTCATCCTGAAGCAATGAAAAAAAACAAAAAACATTTTGACACCAAGTTTTGGGGTTCTGTGTTTTTTCGGGGGGGGGGGGTTACTCTTTATTTTAAACCAGGGATTTGTCAAAGATGACTAGCAGTTCCAAACAAACATTTGCACTATTGTCTGCCAGGCACACCCAGTAATGTGGGCACAAGGCATACAAGATATGCCTGGACTATCAGGCCTCACCCAGTATCAGCAATAAAAGGCAGACCATACTGCATCCAAAGTGGAGGGGACTCCGCTGCTGGCACAGCTGGCACTCAGCAGCCCGGGGGTTTGAACTCCATGCCTGCTGTGTACCAGTTTGGGCACTGACTGATGATGTCAGCAAGCTTAGTGTACCGGTATCAGCATGGCTTTGCAGAAGCAAGAGCTTGAGACCGCAGCAATAGATTGGTGGTATGTGCACAGCCTCCATCAATCAGTCTACACTGACTGACACACTCAAGAATCAGCGCTGTGCGCACATGAGAAGCACATGCAGCACTAATCATATAACATGCAAGGTTTGCAAGCAAGTAGCCGCAGGGTGTCCCACATTCTGGAAGCCCTGGGCAACAGCTGGTGCTGTCAAAACTATGGAAGCCATAAAAAATAAAATAACGCTGCACAATTATTACATAGGAAAGGGGAGGGGGTTGCTAATTTTTTGTAGAGTGTTCCTTTACATATTAAAAGACTTGTTTTCAAACGACATTCGGGTGACAACTCTATAAAAGCACAGCGAGGAAAATCAACACGACCAGCAGAAATGTCATTATCAACAGAAAAGGCTTTTTCCACCCAAATCATTTATAGTCAGAAGTAGTACATAGCGGGAGCCAGCTGTGTGGTAACACCGTCTGATGTGTGTGATGGGGCTGTGGAGAAACGGGAATGTATTCTTAAACAGAACATTTGAGACCAATACCCATCTTTATCTTATGTTGCATGGAGTGGTTCACAAGGCGCTGGTGTTTGCCGCAGTTGCAAACCCGATGACGCTTCTCCCGTCACTGCATGAATTTCCCTTTTTGTGAAACGCTTAAATATGTCACCGGTTCAGCTACAGCAATCACTGGTTCTTTGCGAATGACCCCCCTAAGGTGACTACAAAAACATATCGTGCCTTTAAAGCAGGTGATACGATGAAAGAGTCTGGAGACTTCGAAACCTTTCATTTTGTTCCCTTTAAATGACACCATGACTATTAAATACAAGAAGTGATTTCATAGAAGAAAAGGACTTCCTGTATGACTTACACGCTCCGCCAGCGAGGCATGACCTTACGCTTCCTCTTAGAGGTTCCTTTCTGCTGACGGGCGGCGGTTTAACACCGTAACATCCTAAAGCAGGTTTCCCCCATGCCAAGAAGAGGCCCAAAATGCGGATTTGCCACAGAACTACAACTCCCATGACGCTTTGACAATGTTAAAGAGATCCTAAAGCTAGTTTATTTTCCATTCTTTAAACAGAAATTCAATTTTATGTATTAACCCTGGTTGTTCTCACATGTTTTCTTCCAAGATAATCGTCCCAGCATCCAGCATTTAAAGCGCGTATATGGCGCCCGGCGGCACACATTGACTGGCCAGGCTGATGCACAAGGTGCGTTACTGCACACGTCATGCTGTGCATTATTAATGAGCCTTGGTATATCATTTTATAACAAGCACTAAATCACATTTCTCATTATTCAGCTTTGCACTAATTGAGAAGCGTGTTTATATTACCCTAATGATTTCAATGGGACGCGCAGAGATTTAAATGCAACAGGGAAAGGCCCTTCCATACGTCAGTGATGATTGGGGTGTACAAGGTGCAGATACGCTGTGTGCCGTAAAACGCAGATCGTGGAGGGGTGTAAGTGGCTCCGTCTGCCTGTGACGCGGCAGATCAAGCTGTCTGGGGCTCTGTTGGTTTGCTCACCACAGACAGTGGAGCCGGGGAGCCATCCGTGCAAACCTGCCTGGCAGCGGAATAGCACATCAATGGCATTTACGGCCGGAGTCACATGAGGAAACCGAGACGAACATCTATGAAAAGCCGATTGAGGCTGGAGGAGAAAATCCCTTTTTCCAAGAAATCACAAAAGGCATGAATGTATGCTGTAAACATATCTACAAACAATGCACATCTGTATCCGTGTAATGGGGGGGGGCACAGATTGATAGGAACTGCAAATCAGCACAACGCAGGGACTGGAAGATCGCCACAGTGTGCTCAGATGACAAGTCTCCACAATCATCCTCACACCTTCCTTTTTCAAAAACAGATTCATGTATTGAATCAAGACTTTAATATGTAAATGTTGATTTTATTCTAGGAGATAAAATATATACACACACCACAGAAAAAGAAAAAACCCAAAATCAGAAAACAAAAACAAACAGCAAAAGTAAAAAACAAAAGCACTATATTAAACAAAACAGTGTTCTATAAAACAGAAAAATAACATTAGATGAGGCTGGGCTGCAACGAGAAGCCTAACAAAAGCTGGAGAGAGCAGAAGAAAGGAAACCCTGTGAGAAGTAGAGAATAAAAGGTGCTTATTAGTGACATAAATAAAAAATCAACGGGGGGGGGGGGTTGACTGGAAGAAGTGGTGGCCCACAAATTTACACCTAGAAAGAGTGCTTAGCACTGGACTAGATCTATTGGTAGACAGGTAGCCATGGGCTTGATGAATTTTAGGCAATAGTATATTTCTGAATTATACCAAGTAAATCTATACAGCAAGTGATGCTCAGCTCCTTGAAACATGTAGTTGCCCTCGGAGTTTGTTCCACAGCCATAAAAACAAGAAATAAAATGACTAACGGTATAAGAATTGTGTGGATTGTTGCAGAATACAAAAGGTGTTCATGTAGCATTTTGGATCTGCCAAGCAGCCTTGAAATGCGCCTGTCATGCCCACCAGACACTGGGATCATATAATAGAGCAGTGGTTCCCAACCACGGTCCTCAAGTATCCCCAAGAGGTCAGGTTTGCAGGATATGTGAAGCACAGCACATGTGATAGAATTTCCTGCCCAGTGATTGAAGGAACCACTGTAAGAGAATTTAAATATGGGCGTTGTTGATTTTTGTAAACATATGATTGACAGGACGGGGGGGAATGGAGCAATTTCCTGGTAAAGTTGTGGCAGGACGCAGTAACGTATGGACAACTGTGAGCCAGCCTAATGACAATCCTCCGCTCACTTGGTGCACTCCGTTCAGAAGTAATTACACTAAAGTCACTGCTGAGAGCCAATCGGCCAATGGCGCTCAGCAAGCTCCTCCCACAGATGAGGAAAAATGGGGGCACCTGGACCTGGGTAAGTCACAGCTGCGATATCTCATCACGCTTGAGTCTATATTGCATAGCATATTCACAAACTTCAGAGACCGTTACAAGTTTTTATAAAGTGCTAAGAGGTTCCGTAGCGCTTTACAATGAGAGCGGCAGAATAACATATATACAAGTTAAACACACAGAACAGTAGGAGAGAGGACCCTGCTCAAGAGCTTACAATCTAAGAACAGAGGTAAAAGTCTAAGAGTCACTGGTCACTTGGTCCTCAGAACTGGTCAAGCCCAAATAATATGGGCTAATAGGAATTGCTAACAATGTACAAAATCCTGAAACACCCAACACACACTCATATGACACAATGCAACATCTGCTAGAATTTTTAACTCCAGGTTGGCAACCATAAAACTGCAAAGTATTTCAATGCCATGTGGCAAGGTTCCCAAACTCCAGCACCCCTGATATTCCTGAACTGCAACTCCCATGATTCTCCGTCACTCTACCGCAAAGAGTTCTGAGATTTGTAGTTTAGCGACATGTGGGGGGGTTGAAGCTTGGAGACTCCTGCACTATAGCATAGTCCAGTGCTAGACTAGTACTTCTAGGACAGTGGTTTCCAACCCTGGTCCCCCTAACAGGCCAGGTTTGCAGGATATGTGAAGCACAGCACAGGTGATATGATTAGCTGCTCAGTGATTGCAGGATTCAGTCTGCATTTCCCCCAAGGTAACCCTTAAAATCTGGCCTGTTAGGGGTACTTGAGGACCAGGGTAGAGAACCACTGTGCTATAGGAGTAATAAATACCCTTAGTATATCAGATGTCCCAAGATGCTTTGCTGTCCATTCTTCAAAGGGTATGGAGCCATCACTGCTCTAGTATCATTCATTTTCAGGTTGCTGCTGGAGCAGGTGCCCACGCGCCTCCGCCACCATGGGTGGGGTAACAAGGGCAGGAAGCAGCCGGTGCCTACATCTGTTATCACTGCACACGCTGGGAGGGAGCGCTCACTCGGTGAAGGGCTTTGAAGAGCAGCTTCCTGTTTTTTTGCCAGTAAACACATGTTGCCTGGGTTTACACATCACTGCAGTGTGTTCCTTCTGCTTTGTAACATTATGTAGCAAAGTACAACAAGCTCATAATTAAGGAATGAACGCCATAAAAACACGGGTCCCCCGATAAGTAGGAGCGATGAAGAACAGTTAAATACACTGCTTATACTCTACAATGCAACAAATAAGCGCATTACATATTATAAACATAAACAAAGTTCAGGAAAAAAAAATTTAAAATGCAAAACAAAGAATTAAAGACCCATTAAAAAAAAAAAAAAATAGATATCTGCATTTGCATAGTCTGTTGGTGCCGCTACATAAAGTGCCATTGGCGTCCCTTTTTGTTCTAGGGGTTCATTCGCTAAATGGTGCAACTGCAGAGAATTCACAGTCAATTAAATATTCTCTCCTAGCATTCCTCCAGCTGGTGTATTTTAGGCTAAAGTTGCAGGGTTTGACAAAATAGATCATTAAAACTCAAAAAAAAATATGCATTGTGGAGGTGCATGGCACAGGTTTGAATGTTGTGTTGGAAAACCTAAAAATGTAGGAGCCACTGGATACCTTGGGGCCTGGGATTTGTTGAGACTTGATGAATTAGACCAGGGCTGTCTAATTCCAGCCCCTACAGATGTTTCTGAACTTCAACTCCAAATGATTCTCTGGTTATTTATTACAGTCAAAGAATTCAAGGATTTGTAGGCCATCAACATCTTCGGGGCTGGAATTTGATGTCCCCAAACCTATTGTAGCAAATGACAGTGTGAGTCTTGTTAATCTGCCTGCGGACGGACCCCTTAAAGCAGTGTTTCCCAAACCTGTCCTCAGGACCCTCCGCATCGCCAGGTTTGCCGGATATCTGAAGCACAGCACAGGTGATATGATTTGCTGCTCAGTGATTGCAGGATTCAGTCTGCATTTCCCCCAAGGTGATCTGCAAAATCTGGCCTGGTTGAGGGTCCCAAGGAAAGGTTTGGGAAACACTGCCTTAAAAGGAACACCATTAAAAAATAGGCTTCTTTTTTTTGGGCAGAGGCTGCTGGGAGGAGGGCACTCCTTACATCCTGACCACTTCACATTTATAAAAAGTGGCCAGGATGAGAAGAGTGTCCCTTTAATACTGATTGGTAACAGACGTTTCCGAGATAACCCAATAACAGACCGTGCACCCCCTGGCATTGTGAAGATCAGCTCCCATAATGCTCAACCAGCCATCTGGCTATCCAGTAATAACCATATATGCAATAGTCTAAACCAGAGGCAGAAACCTTGGCCTTCAAGATGTTTTGGTACCAGGACATATTTGAAAACAAAAGAAATCTCAATGTATCCTTCCTGGTAAAATATTTTGCAAATAAATAACTACTACATCTCCCAAGATGCTCTGCCCCTCATTTGGTTGGCAGGGTCTCAAGGGAAATGTAGTTCCAAAAACATCAGGAGGGCCAAGGTTGCTGACCCCCATTCTACACCAGCCAGATACCAAAGGGGTTACTGATTGATCGAGAGAACATATTCTTTTGCAGAACAAAAACCCTGGGCCTTAAAGTGTTCTTTTCTATATTTAACAGAAGGCAGCTTCCACCACAAGCCTCACGCTTTCTTCATCTATCGAGAAGTTGCCTGGCATGTGAAACGTTGCTAATGTCAGTGTATTGTGAGAAGTCTCCAGACTTCCTCCTGAAAGAAGACCGTGGTTTGCATGCAATAAGTGATTTATTGGCTGGCGCAGTAACGGGAGACAATAAATATTAATGGATCGGAATGGCTTTGCAGGATATCCTGGCAGCTTCCTGTCTGCATCAAGTCCCATTCACATCTTCTGGCTGGAACAGATCAGCAGATTAAGGAGCTGCCAGACATGCATGGAAAATAAGGACTTTGGACTGATAAGCAAAAGCAATATTATCGCCTTCAGTCTGAGGCAAAAAAAAAAAAATCAATGGAATCAGTGATAAAATGATAGTTTAATGAGAATAAATCAGGTAAGCGAGACCACTGCACGGAATATAATGTATTTAATAGGAAATCTTGGCCCAGTCACATTAAGGTTGGTCTGATTCTTTCCAGAAATACATAGAGCTCTGGACGCATTGATCCGTTTATTTACTACCGTTTTGGTTTTTTGGAAACACACCCCCCCCCAGTCTTGTTGCCAATTTACAAAAACACTGAATTCTTCGCTGTGTATCTCACACAACATTACGCATTCCAGTGAGTCACATTCTTATTTCTTCGAGCAGATCTGCTGTGCTCCTCCTTTACACCAGAGGCCAAAACCAGTGATATCACTTGGTATCGTGCCGTACCAGAGGAAGCAGCCATGGGTGGGACTCCCAACTTCCAAACTCCCAGCAAACTTTACTGTCAGCCCGCAGCCAAGAATACAGCACCCACATCTCTGAACTAAAAGTCAGACTTAAAAGGGACACTATAAACACCCTGACCAGGTTACCAATTTTAAAGTTGCCCCTGTATACATAGTCGCCACCCTCCCCCAGTTCCTCTGTGGCAGAAAGCAGGATGAAGGGGTGGCGCTTTGTCCACCCACACCAGTGTCACCAGGCGTCAGGATTTTGAATTCCCTGGCTGCCGGTCATCAGATAAGTCACTAGTGATGTCAGCACACACTGCATGCTGACATCACCTTCTCTCAGAATGCCAGCATCCCGAGAGAGGCAGTCGATAGATCAGATCTGTGCACGCGCGCAGCTCCAATCCATCGCTCTCTGCAGGCACTATGGGGACTTTCGTACCGAAAGTGCACAATTCCAGAGAAAAGCGCAATGTGCTTATTTTTAATAAATGTATCTTTTTAATCTCCCTGACGGTCCGATTCTGACATATTTTATATGTCAGAATCGGTCCTATTTATTCTGGCCCCCTAGCGCTATACGTGTGGCTCGGGGGTTAACTTTCAATACTGAAAGTGGTATCTCCGAGCCACACTCGGGCTGATACTTACATGTCCTGCGCTCCCTCGCTGTCCCCGCAGTCACACTGCAGCCGATCGCAACGTCACACTTCCTGGCTCAATCCTGGCGAGAAGAGATCCAGACAGTGTGACTTTGCGAGCGACTGGAGGAGACTGCGGGGATCAGCGAGGGAGTGCAGGATATGTAAGTATCCAGCCCGAGTGTGGCTTGAGGACACCGCTTTCGGTACAAAAAGTTAACCCTGAACCGTCAGGGAGGTTAATGGATGTAGTGCTGTAACATCTGGGGTGGCATGGTTAGCCATCACTGCTAAAAACCATCCTTAGACAACGTATAAATATTATGACGATAATACACGGCAACACAAAGAAGCGCTCTCCGGTCCCGCCGAGTCACCGCCAACGAAAATGACAAAATCTCCACTCCATATGTAAAAAAAGGCAGAACTACTAGGCTGGGATATGAGTGCAATAAGTTTATTAAGGGGGATAGGAAGCTAACCCCGTATACAGTTTTATATGGCGTTAGCTTCCTCTCCCCCTTAATAAACTTATTACACTCATACAGGTCTATTCAAAGAAAGGTGAAAACCAGGAGAACTGGAATGAGAACAATCTAGACCATTTGGAAAGGGAGATAAATGGGAGAATTTTTCTGGTTTGGCTATTTGGAGAAGTCATTCTCCGGAGTTTCACCTTTCTTTGAATAGACCTGATAGCCCAGCCTTTTACGATAATATATGGAAGACTTGAAAGAGTAAAATATTTTTGTTTCTCTCACCGCACAGTAACATCAGTAACTTTATATTATATGCCCTTTCTGATTTGAAGAATATGATCAATTCAGGAGGTGACTGATCCCCGTGTGCTCGCTATACAGCACCGCAGAATATGTTGGTGCTTTGCAAACAATAGCAAGTCATAAAGAACCAAAATTAACAGACAAGCTACAAGTTAGCATTCGCCCAAGATATGTAAGGACAAGGACACTGAGCGTGTGATCAGACGCGAGAAGGAATGTGTGGCACATCGCAATCCATAAATTGCAAAGATTTTCGTTAGCCTGACCTCCAACACAATGGCCGGCATTCTGACATTCCTGAGCAGAAACGTGGGGAGAGGACACTTCCACCAGCTGTCACCTACGCATTGAGAGAACCGAGGCTGATCTGTCTGAAAAGTAATGGGGAAAGAAAGTGTGTGTATATATACATACACACACAAAGAGGTAAGATATGGCTACACATTCAGGAGCCAGGCCAGCTCCATTTAGGACCCATTTACTTCTGACATACTGCACAGAGCCCCAGGAGGATGTAACAGGCTCTGCAACGAGGCACCTGTCACACCTATGTTGTTTTCATTTGTCTCGAAAGCGCCCTTATGAAAAATGCATGTTCAGAATCAGATTGTTTGGCCATTCTGGTTTGGAGACATTAACACCTGGCTTTATCACAACCAACATCAGAGCATAAAGGGGATTATTAGCTTTATGACCCTGCTGACCCACTGCAACAGAGCGACATGAACACATCCTGCTACCTAAACCTACTGATCCCACACAGCAGTGTTTCCCAACAAGGAAAGTTTTATGTATTACCTTGAGAAAACGCAGACTGAATCCTGCAATCACTGAGCAGCAAATCACATCACCTGTGCTGTACATATCCTGCAAACCTGCTCTGTTAGGGGGACCTAAGGACCAGGGCTGAAAAGCATGGTCATACAAGACACAGTATCAGGATTGTGTTACACTAGAAAAACATGTTGATATAAGAGTCAGTGAAATGTGGCTAAGGTTACGTTACATCAGGTCTTGGCGAATGTACAGGACATTATGAGTCAGGCTAGGTTTTGTCTACGGATTTTCACCGAATGATCCAGTAATTTAGAGGCCAGAAGTAAACTTCGGCTCCCTGGGTCTCTCAGACCCCACATCTGTACGACCCCAAAATCTACAACAAGACATGGAAACCTGGTGGAATTATCCTATTTAAACCTAGAGAGGCAGAAACAGGTCCGTCATATGCTACACAAACCCAACGACCTGCTGTAATAGAACAGAGGCGCATGAATCGTGACACTATTGTGCGTAAACAAACATAATGCATGAGAGAGACAGGGCCACCAGGTGCAACATGAACCTACTGATCAGATACAGTGGAATACAGAAACGGGCCGTATCGTGGCATTTAACCAATACAGGGCAATAACAAGGCAAAGGAACGCTGCCACATCATGTCACGAAAACATACAGCTCCACAACAATACACTGCTAACAATGAGAAATGATTCCCAGGCCAGGACACTGCTCTCCTCTGTCTAGACAGCCAGGATGGGGACACAAAGCCCCATTAGAGCCAGGAGCGCTGTGCAGGACACTACAAGCACAGAGAGCACACACGCGCGCACAGATCTCTCACGCGCGCGCACAGATCTCACACGCGCGCGCGCACAGATCTCTCTCACACGCGCGCGCACAGATCTCTCTCACACGCGCGCGCACAGATCTCTCTCACACACGCACAGATCTCACGCACACACAGATCTCACGCACACACAGATCTCACGCACACACAGATCTCACGCACACGCGCACAGATCTCACGCGCACAGATCTCTCTGACACACGCACAGATCTCACGCAGATCTCACGCACACATCTCTCTCACGCACACATCTCTCTGACACGGGCACAGATCTCGCGCGCACACGCGCACAGATCTCTGACACGCGCACAGATCTCACGCACAAGCGCACAGATCTCACGCACAAGCGCACAGATCTCACGCACACGCGCACAGATCTCACGCACACGCGCACAGATCTCACGCACACGCGCACAGATCTCACGCACACAGATCTCACACGCACAGATCTCACGCACACACACACAGATCTCACGCACACACGTCATGCGCAGATCTCGCGCAGATCTCGCGCGCAAATCTCGCGCACACGCGCGCAAATCTCGCGCACACGCGCGCAAATCTCGCGCACACGCGCGCAAATCTAGCACACATCTCGCGCGCAAATCTCGTGCGCAGATCTCGCACACACGCGCACAGATCTCTCGCGCACAGATCTCTCGCGCACAGATCTCTCGCGCACAGATCTCTCGCGCACAGATCTCTCGCGCACAGATCTCGCGCGCACAGATCTCTCGCACGCGCGCACAGATCTCGCGCGCACAGATCTCTCGCACGCGCGCACAGATCTCGCGCGCACAGATCTCTCGCACGCGCGCACAGATCTCTCGCACGCGCGCACAGATCTCTCGCACGCGCGCACAGATCTCTCCGCACAGATCTCTCGCACGCGCGCACAGATCTCTCGCACGCGCGCACAGATCTCTCCGCACAGATCTCTCGCACGCGCGCACAGATCTCTCTCACGCGCGCACAGATCTCTCTCACGCGCGCACAGATCTCTCTCACGCGCGCACAGATCTCTCTCACGCGCGCACAGATCTCTCACACGCGCGCACAGATCTCTCACACGCGCGCACAGATCTCTTACACGCGCGCACAGATCTCTCTCACGCGCGCACAGATCTCTCACACACGCGCACAGATCTCTTACACGCGCACAGCCTGGGGGTAGTGATGTGATGGGAGCCCTCCAGGTGCTGCTCCCCGGCCATTAATGTGACATGAGTCATAATTAGACACACACACACGGTCCACCCCCTGGGCAGAGCCCGGACACACCCGCCCCGCGCTCTCCGTGGGCTGGCCCGGGGCTTTGGGAGAATCTCCTCGATGTTGTAAATGCGGGTGTTTCGGCATGCGGGGGGTTAATATATCCCAGCATTACACCCTCACCGTCCCCTGCCTTTAACTGCCCCACCCCACACTTCCTGTGTATGACGTGCACCCCCAGCCAAGAGACCCCTCCCTCCCTGGGGGTAAATGGCGGGGTAGGAGAAGGCGGGCGCGTCCCTGAGACTCACCTGGACGTAGTTGCTCTCGCAGTAATCCGCCACCCGGGTCAGGTTCTGGTAGCTCTCGATCAGGGCCCTCTTGCCGGCGGGGATTTCCTCCTCTAGTAACATCTGTAGCTCTGCCATCTTGCACCCCTGTGCATAGCTCTTCCTTGTGAGCCGAGGACAGACAGCTGAGGCGGACCCACCCCGCCCGCACGGCACGATGGGATTCCCAGCCTCGTTTCCGACACAGCTCCATCCCGCCCAAGGACGCACTGTCACGCGCACAGCGCCGAGGCCAGCGTATTGCATGACGGGAGTTGTAGTACAGGGCACGATTTCTTTCAGGTTTGATCTCAGTTACTGCTGCTTTTGCTATTCTTCTTCCAGTTAACCAGGCTGACGACCTGCTTCCATTCCTTACTATTCCCTGCCCAGTGAATTCTCTATCAAAGATCTCATAGTAATGGATACTATTGTTGTTTTTTTTTTTTTCTCCATTATTTTATTGCAGGGATCTCAAACTCTGCCCCCCCCCCATGTTACTGAACTATAACTCCCATGATTCTTTATGTTACTCGCAAGGAATTAAGGGAATTGTAGGCAATAAACATTTTAGGCCCCTTTCACACCTAAAAGCGTTTTAAACGCGTTCATGCGCGCTATAAAACGCATTAACAGGGAAATTCCCATGTTTTCCTATGGGACCGTTCACACCTGGGCGTTTTAAAGCGCGCAGGTACGCGCTTTAAAACCTCCTACGCCCAAAACAGTATGGAAGCTTCTTTGGGGCGTACTGCAGCGTGTTCGCCGGCCATAGACCTGAACACGCTGCAATGCGCGTTCGCACTTTTTTAACGTTTTGCAATATGCGCGTCAAAAAAACACCCTTATTGCGCGCGTAACAAAACGCTTAGGTGTGAACCCAGCTTAAGGGGCAAGAGTTTGAGATCCCTGATTTCTTTTAAAGCACAGCGGAAACCGGTTGCGCCATATAAATGATGATAATCCAAATAAATGGCCATTATAAGTTTAATCATGTTAGCGCTTTTTTCAGTTTCATTAACCTCATTTATAACAGTATCAGGGATTATTAAAGAGCGCTGAATTGCCCCCAAATTGCACCGAACCGTGAATATCTCCGTACGCTGCAAGTTCGTGGCCATACGGCTATTCAAAAAGTTTGCAGTTCACCACATTTTGGCATATTCCAGTGAAATACGGTGACTGTTCGACAGCAGTGAAATCCCCCATAGAGAAGTAATGGGTATCTAATCAGACACTGAACAGTAAAGAAATGTAAAATGCCCTGATGTTCGGTGCTTTTATACAGCAGGTTTATTCAGGTGAATCCTATAGGTTTCATTTTCAAAAAAATATTGCCATTTATATGAAATATTTATTCAACCGTTTATTCTTTTCATTTGCAGCAAAACGTCTCTAAGGTCTATTCAGATAAAGGTGAAACTCAGGAGAATTACCTGGAGAACTTAGAATTCTAGGTCAAAATAGCCAAACCAGAGATTTCCTCCCCTTTATCTCACTTTCCAAATCGGCTATTTGGTCTATATTGTTCTCTACTCCTGCCAGTTCTCCTGAGTTTCACCTTACTTTGAATAACCCTGTTTATTTATTTTTTCCCCACTGTGGAATGAGAAAAGTGTATGGGATTTTCTTTCTGTGTTTAAGTGATTTCATAAATGCATAATCCCCAGTTTTAGGAGATGGTATTAATCCCCAGTTTTAGGAGATGGTATTAATCCCCAGTTTTAGGAGATGGTATTAATCCCCAGTTTTAGGAGATGGTATTAATCCCCAGTTTTAGGAGATGGTATTTCTTCGCAAAATACAGTCACCAAAATGAAAGAACAGGCTACCATGGAATAGCTCGTTCTTCTATTCCGTGGTACAAATTATGGCCTTCTATACGAGGTGTAAGAGATCTCTGTACCCTGACTGGGTCACGTCTGTTAATGTCACTCCCTTGCTGGACCCCTGTTTTCCCTCCGCCAGTCTTTCGTGACTTTCTCCAGCCCTTAGCCGAAGCTTAACTTCGGGTAATACTGAAAGGCTGGGTTCACACCTGAGCGTTTTACAGCGCGCAGGAGCGCGCTGTAAAACGCTCAAACAGTGACATCCCATGATTCCCTATGTGGGCATGTCACACCTGGCCGTTTCTCAGCGCGCATGAACGCGCTGATAAACGCCCTACGTCCAAAGAAGTGCAGGAGCTTCTTTGGGGCAGTTATCGGCGCGTTCGCGGCCATATCATAGCCGCGAACGCGCTGCAACGCACATTCGCGCGTTTTTTGTATGCGCGAACGCGCGTAAAAAAAACGCGTGCATTGCGCGACGCTACGCCGTGGTGTGAACCCAGCCAAAGAGCGGCGACAGCATTCCCCTGAAATGAGGCAACACACAGATCTTGAGGTAATAACAGTCAGCCTGGAACTGAGTAATGAATAATATATACAGTGCCAGGTGGGGCCTAGCGACCAATGAAAAATGACACCCTGGTGTACTACTAGGCTTCATCAGGAATCCCTCTCCCCTGCACATGATCAGGAATTACTGTCTGGCGTCATGCTGTCTGTGACCAAATTAGACCAGGGACAGATGATGGAATTCACTCTGGTCACAGGACATTTTAAAAACATGCCAACAAAGCAGATCAAAAGGATAATAGCAGAAATCTTGGCGAATTGCCTGCACATACGGTGCCTGTTCGGTGCGTGTTCGAGGGCAGTGAATTCCCCATAGAGAAGCGAAGCTTCGTCTATTCAGAGAACAAAAACCAGCAGTGAAAAGTTGCCGAATTGCCCTGCGGTTCAGTGTCTTAATTCGACAGGTTTATTCAGGCGAATCCCATAGGCTTCAATGTTAAAAATATTCCCGTTTTAATTCAATATCTAATAAACCGTTCATTATAATATTCTGCAGTAAAAAAAAGTCACTATGTATAGATTCTTTTGGATCTTTTTAGGCATTTTTCGGGATTTTTTTTGCGACAATGTTTGGTTTAATTTTTCTTTTTTTCTTTTTTCTGTAACAGCCCTTTTTATTATCATTCGTTGGATCTTCTATGTAAATTTCAGACATTTTCGTTCTGTAGTTTCTTTGCAAACAGCGTATCACTTTTTAACCACTTCGCTGCTGAGGACGCGCTCAGCGCGTCCTCAGCAGTCCCGCTGGTGTGCTGAGGACGCGCTGAGCGCGTCCTCACATTGGGGTCAGCGTTCGGTTCCGGGTTCCGGCCGATCACTGGCCCCTCCGGTGCGGGCTGACATCCTGGATGTCAGCCCGGCATCCGGACCAGCAGCCGCCAGAATTAGGTGTCATCGCGGGGGCGCGATGACACCTAATTCAGGCGCCCCCCCCCGCATGTTGCGGAGGAGGCGCCTGAAAGGGAGGGGGGGGAGGTCCTTCGGACCTCTCTCCCTCCCGATCGGCGGCGCACAGGGGGTTAACCCAGGCATCATTTGGAAGGGCACAGCCTGCCCTTCCAATGATGCCTGGCATTAACCCCTGGGGAGCTGGATCGCGAATCGGCGCTGAAAAGCGCCGGTTCGCGATCCTTTCCGGAGCTGGCCGACATCTTGGATGTCGGCCAAGCCTCCGGGAACTCCCCCAGAGGACTGGCGTCATCGTGCGTAGCACGATGAGCCCAGTCCTAGAGTTAACCCCTAACTGCCACCAACTGTGGAGATAGGGAGTTCATTGGAACTCCCTATCTCCCGATCCGTGGCAGCTAGGGGTTAAATTTTGGTATCGTTGGATCGGCCAGAGCATGGCCGTTCCAACGATACCAAACACTACAGTGAAAAATTTTGTAAAAAATAAATTAAAAAAAAAAAATTAAACACTTTTTTTTATATTTTTGGGTTTGTTAATGCAGCAATTGTTCCCATTTAAATTATAATGTGAACAATGATGCTGCACTAACGATTTTTGTATGCGGTGCGTTTGTTAAAATAGTGTCATTTTCCCCAAAAAAAAATGTAACGAGACCCCATCTCTAATTTTTTTAACAAGCGCACCCCATACAAAATATAACCGCATTGCTCGCATGTTAAAATGTGGAAAAAACACTTTACACATTGTAAATTATTGAAATACATATTTTATTGCATTTTTGTTATAATATACAGACATGACATAACGTATACATATAATAATGACATATATGAATCTACCGAGTCTGACGGAAAGAACGATATATAATATGTCTGGGTCATATACTAAAATAAGCCTTCAAAAACACGTTTAAACATGATGCGCAAAACAGGTAAAAATGACCTCAGCATAGGGGGGAAAGCCTCAGCAGCGAAAGGGTTAAATATTCAAGTGTACTGTTTTTTTTGGGGGGGGGGTTTTCACTCCATTCGTCTGCAGTGTCGGCTTTTTTCAGCAGCTGCTCTACGCTGTGATCGGCATCTGCTCGGGTTTCTCCGTCGTGTTCGGCGGGGTTAATCCAGATGTTTTTTGCAGGTTTTGGTGTGGGTTTGCCGGGTTTTGCGTTGAGTTTGCGGCGGCTTTTCCCTGCACTACGACGACCCTGTGGTGCTTGCTGAATACACTGCAGGGTCGCCGAAATGGGATCGCCAAATTGAGAACGAAAAGTCACCGAACATGCAGTGACTTTTCGATTCTCTTTGAATAACCCTGCTAGAATTTTCACTTCTCCAGTCATTCTCCTGGTTTTCACATCTCTCTGAATAACCCTGTATGCGTTTGCTTGATCCCTGGAATACAAATCATCTTGAACATATTAATTTGGAAGAATTGTTATTGTTACGGCTCCTTAAAAGGAAGAGGAGCCAATAAGCCGAATTCAGCGGTTTTGGATACATTCTTTAGGGGAAGGAAACACTGTAACCTTGCTATACAGAACCATGACCATGACTCTTGTGATTAAAACCCTGTATTAAAGCGCTTGTGTCTGTTACATCGGGTTATTAATATTATAAACAGACGTATGAGTCTCTTTCCAGTCATTTCTACATACGTTTGAAAGAATGATCATTAGCTTGGAGTAGAATACGTTACGCTTTGTCGACCATTGCCACAAAAGGTATAATGGGGATGAGAGCGATGGGACAAAAACACTCTAGGCTCATGAATCCCATAATCCAACCCTGAACACTAGTAAATTCTCACATCAGTGGGTCAGCTACCTTGGCCCTCCAGATGTTTTAGAACTTGGTTTCCCATGTGACTCCCCTCCGGCAACCTTATGCGTGGCTGAGCATCATAGGAGATGTAGTTTCCAAACATCTGGGGCCCTATTCCAAGGTTGCTGTAAACCCAACAACTCCATAGATTATAAAGACTCTTAACGCCAACCATGGAATAGGGCCCCTGGAGTGCCAAGATTGCTGACCCCTGCCTTACATAGAATTTTCAATACTCTATTTACAAAGACTACTGTAGATACTCGAGTATAACGCTAGATTTTGGTGACAAAAATTTACCATAAAATTGGAGGGGTCGCGTTATATTCGAGACATCTGCATCGCGAGTAAATAAAATAAACAAAATTGCCCTCCCCTGGATCCCAAGTCTCCCAGAAGTTCCGGTAGTCTCGCTGAAGTGAATGCGGTCTCCCTGATGCTCACAAACACATCAGGAACTCCCAGATTAAGGAGAGGTCAGATCCATCACGGCCAGAGGACACACTCTGTTTAAGCTAATCATTCACCCCACTCGCATCCGCCGGCCATCTAATAGCTAGTAAAGAAGACGGGTGGCGGCGGCTTCATGATTTTTTATTTTTTAGAAAGGATTTTACCAGGAAGGATACATTGAGATTTCTCTCATTTCAAGTATGTCCTGGGTGTCGAGTATGTACCGTTAGAGGCTTCATACTTAGTAACAACTGCAATCATTCTAGAGCAGAGGACCCTGACCTGAGGGGTAGCCTGACTGTGTTAAGAGAACCTGGAAGAATTTTAATTGTTTACCAGTACAGTATAATTTTGTTCCTCGCGTTATATTCGAGTCTTGAATATTCTCTCATTTACATAATCTCTCTCAATCGCATTATATTCGGGTCGCGTTATACTCTAGTATCTACGGTATTAGAATTTCACTTCCCATGTTGTAAGTAGTGGATAATGGGTTAATCAATCCATCCTAAATAATGGGTGATATACAATAGAGGTGAAGCTGGGCAGGAATGCTATTCAGATGGCAGGAAGTTATGTACATGTCCTACTGAATTCCTGTGAACTATTAAATTATTAGTGATTATACATTTTGAAACGGTACCTTCTATTAACTCTTTTGCTACTAAAATCAAGTTAACTTGATTTTTGCATTGTATTAGATTGAAAAGCAATCGTTAGCATATCAAAACCCATTTTCACACTTTTTTTTTTTTTTTTTTTAAAGCAAAATTTGTGTGCCCCATGTGAACAAACAACATCCACTCAGGGTTATTCAAAGAGAGGTGAAAAGCAGGAGATTGACTGGAGAATGTAAAATTCTAGGTCAAAATATCCAAACGAGAAAAATTTCTCCCATTCATCTCACTTTCCAAATCGGCTATTTTGACCTAGAATTTTCCATTCTCCTGTCATTCTCCTGCTTTTCACCTCTTTGAATAACCGAGAGTCTTCTCTCTCTCTTGTCACCCCGGAGAGGGCTAAAACGTGCTGCATATAGCAGCCCCAAACCTCACTGAAACAAAAAGCTCAAAACATTTTGCTGCTGCATTACACCAGCCCATGAGAGGGCAAAATACATGGAGAGTTCTGGGGTCACTCACTGCTGTACATGATAAGACTTAGAGGGCCTTTCTAAAGTGATGCATTGTTATAGACATCTTGAAAGACAGGCGGCACAGGAACAGTCATTTTTTATGAGGGAGGGAGTTCCTTAGATGGGGGGCAGAAAAGGAAATCCCATAGAGGAGATAGGGGGGCTCTTTGAACCCCTTTATCTCCTGATCGGTGGCAGCTAGGAAAGGTCAGATCATGGCCTTTCCAATGATATCAAACATGACCATGTTAAAAGTAAAATAAGTGTAAAAAATTTAAAAATAAAAATAATAAAAAAAGTTTTTTTCAATGCAGCACTATTGTTCACATTTCAATTATAATGTGAACAATGATGCTTCACTGATTTTTTTTTTTTGGGGGGGGGGTAGCTAAAATCACGCAATTTCTCCCGAAAAAAAAAAAAGGTTCCCCGTTCTAATTTTTTTTTTTTTTTTATAATTCTTTATTTTGAAAATGTTTTAAACACAAAAAAAACAGGTAAACAGCCACCTGTGACATCGCCTCGCAGGGCAGAGAGGGCAAGCCGAATAAAACATGGTCTGGCTCAACTCATAAAATCAAGGTGGAAACAAATAAGCATACTGGTTGAGTTCGGATGAAATGTAGCAGATCAGCCCCTATGCCAAGCGCTTGGCATGCCACGTGGCCGACAGGACAGGACGAACAATAAGCCACGTACGACAGGAGAGAGAAAAGAAAAAGAAAGAGAGGACAGAGAAAAAAGAAAAAGAAAGATAGAAGAAAGAAAGGAGGAACCTCCCACATCTAGCTCCCTTTAGGTATTAATCTGGCTTTAATTAGTTTCTTCCCAACGACTCCAGGTTTTATAAAACGAGGGAAGAGAGTTGTGAATCACCGCTGACAGTTTATCCATGTGATGCGCCTCGGCTATATAAGCCCGGGCCACCTCAACGGAAGGCACCTCCCCAGCTCGCCAGTGTTTAGCGAGAGCTCTCCTAGCCCCAACACTATCCTGTGAAAGAGTTTACAATCCGGCCCCTGAAGGGATGCCGGTGACCTATGGAGCAGGAAGGCCCAAGGATCAAGAGGGAAAGGTTGTTGAAATACCTCCTCTAATAAATCACCAATCCGGTCCCAGAAAGAGCGCACCTTCGGACACAGCCACCACATGTGAAACAGGGTACCCCGAGCCCCACAGCCCTTCCAACAAACATCAGGGGTACCCGGCTGCAGATGCGAGAGCAAGACCGGGGTGGCATACCATCGGTACAACGTTTTATATGCCTGTTCTTTCAGCGTAACACATATAGACACTTTTGCAATATTTTCCCACATATCTTGCCACTCCTCCCCCTCCAACTCCTCCCCGATATCCGCTTCCCAGCGGGCAATGAATCCAGGGGTCAGCCAGGAGACATCCTCGCATGAAAAATGATTATATAAGGTGGAAATCAGAGCTTTTGGAGCCCTTCCGGAGTCACACATGGATTCGAAAAACGTCAATTTTTGACTAGCTGCTCGTGAAATGTTATGTTGAGATAAAAAGTCCCGTATCTGTAGGAATCTGAAGTGGTCGAAGGTCCGAAGGTCACCCTTCGATTGCAGGTCCGAGAAAGAGAACCAGTCACCTCCTGAAGATCTGAAATGCTTAATCCTCTGCAGGTCGATATTTTCGAAAGCTGTAAAGGCGGAGGGGGACAATCCCGGAACAAAAGCTCTGTTGCGTAAATATGGCATTAGAGGCGAATAGCAAGAGCAGAGGTGAAATTTGTCCCGGACGGAGTCCCAACCCTCAGTGAGGTTAGAGTCGCTGTACAGGTGGACCGCAATAGCGGGCGGAACTCTTTGGGTAGCCAAAAATAAAATTGCGGGAGGTCTGGTGCAAATAGATCCGATTCCAAATCGGCCCAACGTTGGGAGTGTTGGGGCAGATGAAACATTACAAACTGAGCAATCTGAGCCGCTTGGAAATATTTATACAAGTGCGGAAGGCCCAGACCCCCTCGTTCTTTAGGGCGGTATAGGACATATTTAGAAACCCTTCTCCTGCCCCCCGCCCACACAAAACCCTCAATTTGGGACTGCAGCTGTCGAAGAGATCGAGGCACACCCAGATCGGCAGGGCTTGAAATAGATATAATAATCTCGGAAGCAGGTTCATTTTTATGCAATTAATCCTGCCGATCCAGGAGACCCTCTCCCTCCCCCACCTCTCCAGGTCCTCGCCCAGAAGCTTAAACATTGCCTCATAGTTTAGGGAGTGCAATCCATTCACATCAGGTGTAAGCCACACTCCCAGGTATTTCAAAGAGGAGCGAGTAAAACGGAAGGCCGAAGATCTCTCAATTCCTGCAGATCGAGTCCGACAGGGAAAAGGGCATAGCAACTGACTTTTCTAGGTTAACCCTATAACCCGAGACTGCTGAAAAGTCGCGCAGGAGGGAGAGCAGATGAGGAATGGAGGCGGAGGGATGGCTAAGAGTGAGCAAGACATCATCGGCGTACGCCGATACCTTGTATTCCTCCCCTCCCACAGTTACTCCCGCAATATGGGGGGAGTGGCGAATGGCCGATAAGAGGGGCTCGAGAGATAGGGCAAAGAGGAGGGGGGACAAAGGGCATCCCTGTCGCGTCCCATTTCCTACAGAGAAACTCGTGGGAACAGTACCCGGTGTAATGACAGCTGAGGTAGGGGAATCATACAGAGATCGGAGGATCGAGATAAAGGACATCGGGAAGCCCCACGTGGCCAAAAGTCGAAATAAAAAGGGCCATTCCAGTCGATCGAATGCCTTCTCTGCATCTAAAGAGATGAGCAGAGAGGGCAGTTGGGTGTCAGTCATTCGCTCCATCAGCACCACAGCCCGTCTGGTATTAGCAAATGCATGCCTGCCCGGGATGAACCCCACCTGATCCGGATGAATGATGGAAGCTAAAAAGGAGTTCAGTCTATTTGCCAGTATTTTTGTGAATATTTTATAATCAACATTCAAAAGGGAAATGGGCCTGTTATTTTGCGGGTAAGACGGGTCCTTTCCTTCCTTTGGAATTAAAATTATGTCTGAGCGGAGAAAATCTGCTGGGGCCGGGGCACCCTCCCACAGAGACAGATAGAATTTGTGTAAGTGTGGAGACAAAGTTTGTGCAAAGGTTTTATAGTAAAAGGCAGAGAACCCATCCGGGCCAGGAGCCTTGTGAGGTTTGAATGCCTTAATAACCTCAGCTATCTCTTCCTCGGATGGGGGGTGTCTAAGCGCCTGTCTCTGTGAGGGGGATAGCCGGGGGAGAGGAGCACTCGACAGAAAACGGTCAATCGATTGGCCCAATGGGATAGAGTCGGAAACATGGGTCGGGGAGTGGTTGTATAATGTCTGAAAGTATGAGGTAAACAATTTATTAACTGTAGCTGGGGATGTGTGCAGGACTCCCTCCCCATCTCTGGCTCCCGTTATATGTTTGGACCTAGTTTGGTTGCGAAGTTTAGACGCTAAAAGGGTGTGAGATTTGTTGGCAAATTCAAAATAGGTTCTCTTGGACCAAGCCAATGAGCGGGCCGCGTCCTCCCCGAGTAAGTGACGTATGGCGGTCCTGATCGTTTTAATCTGGGCGGTCAAGACGTCTGAGGGTGAGAGTTTGTTCAGGGTTTCCCATTTAGATAGGTCCTTGGTCAAAGAAACCAGGGAAGCTAGTTTTTGTTTTTTGAGTCTACTACCTAATTGTATGAGATGGCCCCGGATCACCGTTTTATGGGCCAGCCACAGGGTGGTGGGGGAAAGGGTGGGTGAGTCATTTTCCAGAAAGTAGTCTCTAAGTTGTTGCTGCAGTTCTAAGATGTGTTCGGGTTTATGTAGTAAAGAGGAATTCAGACGCCACGACCACGCCGGCGTGTAAGACGGTATGGATAACGTCATGAAGATTGGAGCGTGGTCCGACCACGTAATATCGCCTATGCTTGAGGTCGGAATTAGAGGCATCGTCGACAGGGACACCAGGAAAAGGTCTATGCGGGAGTAAGAGTGATGGGGGTTGGAAAAAAAGGTGAAGTCCCTATCACCCGGGTGATGGAGGCGCCATGCATCCACCAGGGAGTGGTCAAGCATAAAGGACTCCAGGGAAGCATCCTGGGGTATCCCGAAGGCGTCCCCGAGGAGTCCCCCGATGCCCTTCTGTCCAGAGATGGCTGAGGGACGGCATTAAAGTCCCCGCCAAAAATAACTCGACCGTCAGCTTTAGTTGTCAGTAAAGAAGATATTTCTGTCCAGAAGTCAGGGTCATAACCATTAGGAGCATAAATGTTAAATAAGGTTAGGGTGGTGGAGGCTATCTGTCCCACTAGCATCAAATAACGTCCAGCTGGGTCTGAAACTTCAAGGTGAATTTTAAAGGGACAGGAGGAGTGGATCAGAGTAGCCACTCCCTTTTTCTTTTGTGGAGATGATGCCATGTAGGCAACAGGGAAGGCTCTGTCTCTTAATGAAAATTGGCGGGAGGAAGCAAAATGGGTCTCCTGGATCAAAGCTATATGGCATGCGGATCGTTTAAGCTCCCTTAACAACAAACGCCGCTTTTGGGGTGTGTTTAATCCCTTAACATTAAGGGACAAAATCTTTAAACCGTTATCCCCCATTCAGAGTCAACAGGAGGGAGGCGAAAAGGGAGCAGGGCACCACAGATATCCCCCCCATCTCTAACTGAGGGCAAGAGAGGGAAACTGGAATCAGGGGCAAGAGAGGAGGTAGAGAGAGAGAGGTGAGGAAAGATAGAATAGAAAAGAGAAAAGCAAAGGAGCGGGTGGCACGCCCAGGAAACAAAGACCCACCAACAACGTAAGACAAAAACACAACATAACACAGAAAGCGCCTGGACTTATGGAATGCCAGGCCGACCTTGGAGGGGAGGACACGGAGACCAAAAACCCCCCACACCCCCTCACCCAACCAAGGTTGAGAGACACTAGCGATAACTGGATATGGCATTATAACCGATAGAGGGGAGAACCCCGGGAGGGAGGGTCCCCCAACCCGCCCTGGGTAGAACCGGCAGGGCGGACCCTCCCCCAGGGGGGGCCCCCGTCCGACAGTAAAAACTCAATGAGGCATACCAGAAGCTTTAAATCAAATAACAAGTGAACATCAGTGACATCAGTAAATGGCCCTGAGCCAAGGGCAATTAAAACAAAAGAAAAAGCCGGAAAGCAGCAGCACACAGACCTCCCGTGTGGATCATATGGTGACCCACCACCATCTGGACTCCTGATCAACAACCCTCCAATGAGGGAGAAATTTGAAGGAGAAAAGAAGAAGAAGGAACGGGCCTCCAGGCCACAGAAACATCCTCAGCCATCCCCGCTCGTGATGCCAACTCGAGTCCAGCGCTGCTGTAGACGAGGGAAGGAAGAAGGCGGAAGCACGGGGGCGACAAAATCTTCCAGAGGTGGGCACTTCACTGCGGCCCAGAAGGCGGCAAGATCTGAGGAGGGGGTGAGGGCCACCTGCCGGCCCGCAACCGACACTTGTAAGCGAAAGGGAAATCCCCACGTGTATGGGATGTCGTGAGCAGATAAGTGTTCTGTAATGGGGCGCCAAGCCCTGCGTCGTCGGAGGGTTGCGGGATCCAAATCCTGGAACAGCTGTAGGGGTTTATCCTCAAAATCCAGTTGGAAGGTGCGTGCGGCTTGAAGGATCTGATGTTTCGCCGTGAAGTAATGCATGCGGAATATCACGTCGCGTGGAATAAGAGACGAAAGATTCGGGGGTCTTTGGGCTCTGTGAATCCGATCCATTAGCAGCTGGGCTTCCGGTGTATCCGGTGCAAGGCGACGTAATATACCCAGCACCGTCCCATTGAGATCCTTAGGTGACACAGTTTCGGGGAGACCTCTCACCCTGTTATTATTTCTCCTGGAGCGATTAGACAGGTCCTCCATCTTGGATTCCAAAAATGAGACTCTTTTAGCTAGGTCCCCGGTGCCCTCCGCTAAGTCGTTATGGGCCTGTGTTATCTCTGCGGCCTGGTCTTCCAGTTCAGCCGTGCGTGCGCCCAGCAAATCAATCTCTCCCCGCAGTTCTGTCCCCAATTTCGCCACCTCACCCGCCAGAAAGGTCTGCATCTGGGACATTTTGGTAAAGAGGCGTTCCACGTCTCCCCTCGAGGCCGGAACCGCTAAGTCCGCTGGGGTGGGTAACTCGTCCTCCGGGTACAGCGTTTCACCGTGGCCGCCATCTTGGGAGGCTTCGGCCTGCTTTTTAGCTGGGACGAAATGCTGGGCTACGGATGGGTCCGGCGGCCGCGTTTTTTTTAGCGGTTTGGAGGCTGGCATGCTGCTGGAGCTATAGAGGCTTTTTGTGAGAGAAAGATCGGCTCAGGGGTGCTCAAACCAAAGGCTTTGGTGCTAGGTGTGCGGAGCCCCGGGATCACGCGGCCATCTTGGTTGGGCGCTAGCTCCGCCCCCCCCCCGTTCTAATTTTTTAAAACAAATCTACCCCATAGCATATGACCGCAAAGGCTCGGATAATAATATTTAAAAAAAAAACACTTTACACACTGTGGATGATTGAAATTTTATTAAATTCAAATTTTTTGATTTTTTTTTACATTTTTTGTTATAGCAGGGCATGACCTATACATATAATAATGATATATTATTAATCTTCCGAGTCTGCCGGAAAGAACGATATATAATTTGTCTGGGTGGTATAATAATTTGTGACTTAAAACTGCGTTTAAAAACAGTCAAAATGAGCTTCGCAAACTTCTACTTCGAAATAGCGCCGAAGTTGTAAAATTACTCCCGTCCTTAAGGGGATAATTTATATAATTTTGCAATGTTTGTCGTTCTCCACTAAGTACAGCAAAACTGTAATAGCCATAATCAGGAAAACAATGGCAATCGAAGAAAAAGCCCAAAATACTAAAATCCTGCTAGAGACATTGCAGCAGAATATAGAAGCACTTTTCTCCTGTGGTAGCACGCCTTTTTAAAGTTTTGTTTTCTTGCAAAATAACACAAATGGTGTTACGCTTGTGGCTGAGGAAGAGCTGACGGAAACTAATTTTAGAGCTGTTGCAAAATTCAAGTACAAAAGAGGATACTTAGATATGGGAAAATGGTGTCGTGCCTGAGCCCTACTGGGCGGCTCCAACAACCAAACACATCCAGCCCAGCAACATGTACAGAACAGAACAAGAAAATAAGGTGTCATCTGCGCTTATCCCTAGAACACCATGGGAAACAAAACACAATTAGGCTGAAATCTTCAATGGCCGTTTGGGTAAACAAAAACATCCTAATTGTGTTTTGTTTCCCATGGTGTTCTAGGGATAAGCACAAAAGGGGATACTTGCCAGTGTCCAAATTCCAAAAGGAACACCGTCAGGGGGGTTAATGAGTGTCTCGGGGTTAAATTTCACCGCTGAGAGCGGTAACCCCGAGACACACTCGGGCTGGATACATCACCTCTCCCTGAGCTCCCTCGCTGATCTCTGCAGTCTCCTCTGGCGATCGCGGCGTTTTTACTTCCTGGATTCCTTCTCTCGAGGAGGGAACCAGGAAGTAATGTGGTCGCGATCGCCGGAGGAGACAGCTGGGGACATCGAGGGAGCGCAGGGACAGGAGATGTATCCAGCACGGCATCCCGAGTGTTGCTCGGGGTTACAGCTTCCAACATAGGAGTTTAACCCCAAGCAACACTCGGGATACCGCTGGGGGGGTAATAGAGAGCTTTTGGACACAAAATAAATAGACCGCCAGGGAGGCTAAAGACTACCTTAAATTTTTATGTTTTAATGAAGGTAATTAAAGCTCATGTCCAGACAGCTTTTCCACAAAATGAAAATACAACATGAAGGCATTTTGGGCCCTATTCCAACTTTGATGTAAACTTAGGCTGGGGTCAGACGAGCGTTTTCAAGAGCGTAAGGAACGTCCGTGAGAGTGGACGTTCCTTCCACTCTGACGCCTGTCTGGCCACTTTGCTGAGCGCAGTTAGTGCACTCAGCGCTGCAAGGCTCGATCCTCCTATGGGGGATCGCAGTTTACAGTCCCATCGAACGCGCGTTGTAGAGTTTCAACGGGGAGGCTTTCAGCAAGGCCACTGTCGCTCGCGCACGCAACAACGTGTGGCCACCCCTTTTGCAGCGCCACAACCCTGTGACAGATGCCGGGAGGCACGCCCGTATGGGCGCACATAGTGCAGTTGTCTGACATCAGCCTTAGGCTAGTGTCAGACGAGCGTCTTTGGAGAGCGGAAGGAACGTGCGTGAGAGTGGATGTTACTTCCACTCGACGCCCGTCTGGCCACCTCACTGTGCGCACTCCGTGCCCTCACTACTGCAAGGCTCAATCCTCCTATGGAGAAACGCGCTTTGAAGTGCTGTCAACATCCATCCTAGCGCTTTGCCGGAGAGGCTTGGATAACGAATGCTTGTTGCGCGTGCATTTCGTGCGTGCGCACAAGCGTACACTAGCGTGTGACCGGCCCCGTTGCAGCGCCAACCTCTGCAACGGACGCCGGTACGGACGCACATAGCGCGCTTGTCTGACGCTGGCCTTAACCTGAGCTGTTGTCAACTGAGCAACTCCATAGACTTAAAGGCCACTATTCCATTGTTAACGCTAAAGTGGGGAATATCTGTGCCTGTAGCGTCCCCATTTTAGTGTGCGATTTCGGGGCAGACGCTACCTCGTCACCTCGCCCCGGGAACACAGCACTAACCACTGGGATACTTACGGTTGCACTTCTGCGCCCTCCGCGTGTATCACCTCTTGGAGTCCTTAGGAGTTCACAGAGGTTTACGCGTCCCGGTCGGGAGCCCTGTGCAATCTCGCTCCCACGGAACTTTTTGAGGTGCTATCCCCAAATTAGGGTCACACCTTCGTAGTCCTATGGTAGGGTACAGTCATTGGCAGGTGGGGGTATTATTCTCTGACACAAAGCTTAGTTTTTGATAGGGAGACATTTATCTGATGCAGCTAAATTCACATCCTAGTGATTAGGAATGGAACCGGAAGAGGGGGTTGTGTGGTTTGTGGGGTGCTATCTCCAACTTAAGGTCACATCTTTGGTCTCATAGGATATAATCAGTGGAATATAGGGGTTCTAATTGCTAAGCAACAAAACATATCTCCCAAGTGTCCCTATTTAGGAAACAGTCCCTATTTTAAGTGCAAATCCCTTTTTGTACCTTTCTTCTCTCCTAATATTCCTTATTTAAGTGTTCCTCCATTTTTTTTTTCTGAGTGTGCCGGTGCCTTTTTAGGGGCTCCACGCTATATTTGGATTGTGAGGGTGTCTTTATGTGCACAACGAAAAATTTAATTTGTTACGTTTGTTAATTCATTTCAGTGCGTGCGTTATGTTACTCGTATTTATGTTATGTTACTATCGATTATCGATTTCGTCATTTCATTTTGATTCATTATTTCGGAATGGTGAAAAGAAATGTGTAATTCCTTGGTCCTGAAATATGTTTCAGCAACAAAGAACAGTAGGACCGCGGGGATCCGGAGCAAAAAATCCCTGTCCTTGGTGCTGAAATAGGTTTCAGCACCCGCGAACGCAGCCAGGACTGGAGAAAACAAAAAAAAACGCTGTTTTCGGCAAAGGAAAAAATCTAATTCTAAAATCAATAAATTTAAAGGCTTTATGTTGCAAATGAAAAGAATAAACCGTTAAATCACAAAAACGGGGATTTTTTTTTTACTTTACAGTGAAAGCTATAGGATTCGCCTGTTTAAACCTGTCCAACTGAAATCCGGACATTTCACAGACATTTGGGTGCTGTTCGGTGTTCTCTGAATAGATTAACCATTACTTCTCTATGGGGAATTTTACTGCCGCTGTCCATGGCCTGCGCTGCTGAATACAACAGATTCAGTACTACGGCCAATGGACAGGGACACGGTGCTGAATCATACAGGTCTATTCAAAGAAAGGTGAAAATCAGGGGAACTAGCAGAAGAGAACAATCTAGATCAAATAGCCGATTTGGAAAGTGAGATAAATGGGAGAATTTTTCTGGTTTGGCTATTTTGACCTAGAATTTTCACTTCTCCAGTCATTCTCCTGTGTTTCACATTTCTTTGAATAGACCTGTAAGTGAAACGATATAACAAATCCATTCGTAAAAATGGAATCCATATGTTATATTCGGTTTCTGTTCATTTAATTTTCGTTTCGTTTCAGACTAAGGCTGGGGTCAGACCAGCGCACTTTTTTTTTTTTTTTTCATTATATCTGAATGTAAAGTTTTTATTGTTTCCAGCAAAAGTAATATTATAACAGAGTACAAATTGGAACCAGATCGAATACAGACATAAATCAACAGATATCGACTTATTCAAATTAAGCGCTTATACATTAATAAATATAAAGCGTTCCGAAAACCCTTTCATTCTTATCTTTTATGTTCCGTGTGTATGTCTGGCTTTTTATTCATTACTATGGTGTGCATGTAGTCTTCTTATAACTTGTTTACCCCAGAATACATCACCAGGTCTATTAAATCTGTTATCTACATCTGGTCGTGATCCCTGTGCAGGGTGCGAGTGCTAGGAAGATGCAGGTTGATGCCAGATCAAAAAGAAGATATAGATGTGACTAGTATATTATAACCGGAAATAAGCAAGGTGAAGAAAAGAGTTGAATTTGAGGAAAGAAAGGAAAGAGTAAAGGAGGAAGGGTGAAGAGAAAAAGATGAGGAGAGACAGGAGGGGGGGTAAACCTATGGGGGGGGTGGGGAGGTAATGGTAGCAAGTAGTGGAATGTAAACGCGGCGAATACGTAAGCCAAATCTTTGGGCTGGGGGCTATTAACTTTTTGTTTTTTGTCCCCCCAAATTTTACCGTTCTCCTCTAAGCCGCTGAGTCATTAAGTGCAGGAGAATGCTCTCCTCCGTCAACCCGATCTGGAGATTCCGCTGCCCCCGGGACCCCGCGGGCTCCACCGCCCTCCTCCAGAGCGCCCCGGAACCGTGTTGAGGAGCAATATGCCGACCAGTGATACCATACAGTTAAAAAGTGTTGTGCTGCCCTTGACCAGCGCACTTTTAACGTGCGTTCTGGCGCACTTAATTACGGCCGCACTAGCAGCAAATGATGGGCAATGACGGCCAATATATGAAGTACGGTCGCACGAAAGTCCGGCCGCGCAACGCAAGTGGAAAATGAACGCATTTTTTCGAGAACGCAGAAGTACAGAGTGCGCTGCGTCCACTAGCAGCGTGTGTGCGTGATTTGGCGACGTCAGACCCTGCTCATGTCGGCCAACATAACGTCCAGACACCCAAAGTTTCCTGGTTTGGATCCGTAAAAAATCACGCACAAAAATGCGCATCGTATGACCGTTTTCGCGTATTCCGTGAAAAAATACGTCAATGCGTTCGGACGCACTTTTTTACGTTTGCGTGTAAAAATGCTTTCGTTTGACCCTAGCCTAAATCGATTTGTTATTTCAGAAGTGCTTCCGAAATACGAATTGGTATAATTTCATCCGAATTGAGATTCGGGACAAAACAAAACGGACAGATCTACTCTTTAGGAGGTTCTTCCATATATTTGGGGTGTACATGTGTCTTTTTAGGGTTAACACCATATATTCTGGATCTGCAGGTGTCTTTTTAAGGGCCCTCCATATATTTGGAGGTGTGTGGGTATTTTTTTTTTTTTTTTGAGAAAGTATTTTACCAGGAAGGATACATTGAGATTTCTCTCGTTTTCAAGTATGTCCTGGGTGGCGAGTATGTACCGTTAAGGCCCCCGGCACACGAGCGTATTTATGGCTCGTGTGCGCCCGCACTTCCTTGCGTCCGTGTGTTTTTGACGGGGAAGGCCATCCACCGGACGTGAAAAAGCCCTCCCCATCAAAAAGCTAAACGGCGCTGACAAGATACAAAGCGCGATTCTCCATAGGATGATCGCGCTTTGTACGCTGAGCGCAGAGAGTGGAAGGAACGCCCACTTTCACGGATGTTCCTTACTCTCTCTAGGTGTCTTGCCCAAGGACACTTACTGGAGAGGTGCTCTTGCTGGGATCAAACCCATGTCTCCATAGGCTCTCTCCACGCAGAGCATTGATGTTACCTCTACTCTACCTAGCCCATAGGGTTATTCAAAGAGAATCGCAAAGCCACCGCACGTTTGGTGACTTTTCGTTCTCTTCAATTCGGTGCGATTTGGCGATCCCATTTCGGCGACCCTGCGGTGTATTCAGCAAGCACCACAGGGCCGTCGTAATGCAGGGAAAAGTCCCCGCAAACCCGCTGAAAACTCACTGCAAAACTAGGGCGACGCACAGCGAAACCCGTAAAAACATCTGGATTAACCCACCGGAGAAACCCGAGCAGGAGCCGATCAGAGCATAGAGCAGTCGCTGACACCGCAGACGAAGGAGGTGAAGAAAAAAATAAAACCGTATGCTTGAATGTTTTAGGCTAGGGACAGATGAGCGCATTTTCTGCGGCCACCGTCAAAATGTACGTCGATGCGTGCGCACGCATTTTTTCACGGAATACGCTTAAGTGGTCAGACGATGCGCAATTCTGGACGTATTTCATGACGGTGGGGTAAAAAGAAGTCTAGGGAAATCCGGCTGTTTGAACGTTATGTTGGCCGCACACTAGCAGCGTCTGACATCTCCTAATCACGCACACACGCTGCTATGCGGACGCAGCGCACTCTGTACGTCAGTAGCAGCGGTTTAACGTTCTCGAAAAAATGCGTTCATTTTCCACTTGCGTTGCGCGGCCGGACTTTTGTGCGACCGTACTTCGTATATTGGCTGTCATTGCCCGGCATCTGCTGCTAGTGCGGCCGTGATTAAGTGCGCCAGAACGCGCGTTCGCACTGCCTCAGTCTGACCCTAGCCTTAAAAGTGAAACGCTGTTTGCAAACAAACTACTAAGCGAAAATGTCTGAAATTGACGTACAAGATCCAATGAATGATAATAAAAAGGGCTGTTACAGAAAAAAAGAAACAATTAAAAAAAAATGTTTGCAAAAAATGTCTAAGAGGTCCGAAAAAATCTAAAAAGTCTTTTTAACTGCAGAATATTATAATGAACGGTTTATTTAGATATTGGATTAAAACAGGAATATTTTTAACATTGAAGCCTATGGGATTCGCCTGAATAAACCTGCTGAATTAAACCACCGAATGGCAGGGCAATTCGGCAACTTTTCACTGCTGGGTTTTGCTCTCTGAATAGCCGAAGCATTGCTTCTCTATGGGGATTCACTGCCCTCGAACAGGCACTGTATGTGCAGGCAATTTGCCAGGATTTGGCGAATTGCCTGCTCTCTGGATAGCCAAATGGGCAGGAAAAGTAACCGAACGCTGAATTTCAGCATTCGGTTACGTTTCGGCCCCAATTCAGAGCTCTTTGAATAACCCTGTCAGTGTTGTAGTAGCATAGAGGTGCCTCCATCCTTTTTTTTTCTTTGTTTTTGAAAGGATTTTGCAAGGAAGGATACATTGAGATTTCTCTCGTTTTCAAGTATGTCCTGGGTGGCGAGTATGTACCGTTAGGTGTCTTAGGTTTGTGTGTGGTAGTATTTTTATTGTGGGGTGTATAACAGAGCTACACATCAATGAATCTCCCAACAATTAAGGAGTTATTCAAAGATTGCCTAATTTGTCACCGAATTGCACCGACTGGGGAATTTCACCATGAGGTGAAATTTCAATGCAATTCGGTTATTCAGAAAGCTGGCAATTTGCCAAATATTGGCAAATTGACAGCAACATACAGTGCGCATCGCTGCAATTCGGCGACCTTTTGGAGGCAGTGAATATGTCCGAGACGTAATAGTTAATCTATTCAGGGAACGCCGAACTGCACCGAAATATTGGAGCTTGCGGTGAATGCTGATTCACCGCAGGGTCAGCAAATGGAACTCGAAGTGCACCGAAAATTCGGCACGCTCTTAATAACCCCCTTAGTCCATACACTGTGATTAAATGTTGTTAGGCATCTCTCTGTGTAAAAAACACACTTTGTTCTTGTTGTAAATATTTTTTATTGCTCTAAAAGACCCCGATAGGTGGTGCCGCTAGTTACCAATAAAATGATTTAAAAGCCTGGTCTCTAGCCCCGCCTCCAGCTGTAACCGGAATCTGCTAGGTTCACTCGGGACGAGGCCGGACCGGACACGAGCAAGGATTGTCTGAACACGAGTCTCTTCAGGAAAGGCAAACTTTATTTGTGTCGTCACACAAATGCTCACACAGGATTGAATCGCAAAGCGTGAGCATCGAACTCACCGTGACATGAGATCTTATACCCCAAATACATAATTAGGTACATCCCAATTAACCCACCTCCCGGTGACACTATCCCACCCCACGTGGGTTAATAATACCTCCCTTAGTCTAATACAAAGACATTCCATTAAATTGGCCGTAAATTGGCAAGCTTCATGTTCGTTTCGACAGATCATGATTAGTTCTTACATTCAGTCCGGGCTATGCTCGCCTCCCTAACGCCTGTACTTCTTTGTTGCGGCTATCTTCTATGCTTCCCTTTATCTTGCTGGGGCCTCTGTGACCTTGATGTATCCACTTCTCATTCTATCCCTTCGTGCCAGAAACAGCCTCGATCTTTCTCAGGTTTTAATTGCTTTTCTGCTAATCTAACACATTCCTAAATCTCTACGTATGCTTCATTCTAGTCTCAGCTAAAACCTACCTAGTTATTTTCAAGTGAACCAATATTCTGAACAAGATGGCCGCCTGGCTCATAATAGTGACCATCTTCCAGCCTGATTCCACTTCATTCCCCCCTTGGCTCAAGCCTCAGGTTCTTCTCCTGAGACTTGTAGCCATTACACCCCACTACTATTATTCTTAGGTCCCCTAAAGTATGAGGAACTTATTTTGGTTGGGAACATGTCTTGTGGGATAATCAGTGGTATCTTCTGTGTCTCTGTGGGTGTCAGTGCCCTCTTGCATAGTGGCCAGAGACAGAGCCCTATGCGGTACAGTAGTGTCCCTATGACCAAGATCACCACCACCATCAGAATCATGGATCCAATCTGTGAGATAAATCTCAGAATGGATCCGAACCAATCTCCGATTGCTCTGAACCCACGGAGTGGATTCCAGCCTTCAGCAGCGATCCTCCTTGCTGTGTTCTGCAACTGTGCTACCTTCTCCTGGTGATCTTGGATTACCTGGTAATAGTCAGGGACATCATGTGTAGTGTTCTTGATGAAGGTGCAAAATTCATAATGCATTGTCATCTCTCACAATCCATTCAGAGCCGCACTGATCTGTTCTAGTGCCATATCATGTATCATTTGTACCTTCCTTATCTCTCGTACTTCCAGATTCAGTAACTTAATGTCCATACTAGTTTTATTCAAAATCTCGTCCATCAGACTGGCATAACTGTTCATTCTTACCATCAACTCTCTTCCCCATCCAGTCCATGCCGGCAGCCATGCCCATATTCGATCCGCTTTCTTGAACAACTCTCTCTTCTGTCTCTCAAACACCAGTGGGTACCTAGGGTGGAGTGCTGTGTCTGAATTAGTGTCTTCTCCCCTTACCCTTTGGATTGGGATTAATTTAGCCAGATAACACATTCCCGTTATTGTAGGTGGTACCCATGTGTAACACACCCTTTCACAGCATACCTGGTATCCTTCTTTCACTATAAATGGTGATGAATATAGTGTTCCCTTTATCTCTATCGCAAGTTGTCTCAGCCGTCTCATCATATCCACTGCATCCTTCCTCCCATTGGTCGCATTCGCAATCACCTCCTCCTGATCGCTTGTGAGCTTTCTACATCGTATGTATAGAAAATTTGCCTTCTCTTTTGTGTTGAATGTGTAAATGTATGATGTCCAGTTGAATTTACTTGAGTAACACAACCCACCCTCGTTATTTGTTTCTTTATCTGGTCCTGGTTGAAAACACCATTCTGGTGGGTACACTGGCCCTATTATGGGATACCCGGGACTGAATGATTCTGTTTTTTCCCTTGGTGCATTAAAAGCATGTATTGTGACATTTCCCGACGCAAACATACTCAAATTCATTGGAACAGAGGCAAATGGTATATGAATTGTCTCTGGGTGCAGTCTACTACACACCCAGCATGCGGTTTGCCCAGACTTTTTAGCATAGTCATATTTAAATTGCACAAGTAAGTGTCCTCTTGGGCTGGTTCCAGATAGCGCCTCTCGTTTTTGTCTCCACATGGTACGGTTCTCCATCACCGGGTGCGTACCATTCCAGATCTGGGAAATTTCCACTTTCTTGGTGGTGCTTGGGCACCTGGGGCATGCTCCACGTGATAGTCCATGGATCAAATGTGCAAGAAACAAAATCCGTACCAGAATTGCCCCAACTGTCAAAAACCGTTGGGCAATTCTCTTCAGTCACATAAACCCAATCCCTCTCCGCCGGAATTTCAAAAACAAAAGACCTTTCCGGTTGATCACGGGTCGGGGCCGGGCCCCTAAAAATAACCCTTTCAGCATCTCCTATCAGGGGATAATCAGAACTCGTATCCATCAAAACACCCACGGGTTGAGTATCTTGGATGCTCTCAGTCGAATCTCTCAGGGGCTCACGACTGTGGTCTTTGTTAGCTTTAGCCTCAGTGGATTGGTCTCGTTGGTGACAACCTTCCATACTGGTTCAGGATTGGCTGCAGCTACCTTCAGTCTGGAGTGATGTATCCACGGGACCACCTCGGCAACCTTTACTGCTGTAGGGGTTGATAACAGGACAAAATAAGGACCTCTTCATTTTGGGCCTAGAGTATCATTTTTCCACTCCTTCACCCATACTGAATCACCTGGACAATATTTATACAGTGGGGGGTATAAAAAGTGAGGTATATTATCTCCCACCCAAGTATTTAATTTCTGCATTGCTTTACCCAACAGTACAACCTGATCATTTAATTTAGTTTCCCCAATGCCCGAAGGTCCCCCCTTAGTCCATTAATTAGAGGGGTAGGCCATCCAAACATGAGTTCGTACGGACTTAGCTTCAATTGGGGAGTTGGCCTGCACCTAATGTGCAATAGGACTATCGGCAGCACATCCAACCAGCCTAGTGACGTCTCTTGGCACAGTTTGGACATCAAAGTCTTTAGGGTGCGGTTCATTCTCTCGACTTTTCCTGAGCTTTGGGGCCTGTAAGCCGTATGTAACTTCCAAGTGATGCCCAATAGTCGGGCAAGTTGCTGTAAACAGTTCTGTATAAAGGCGGGGCCATTGTCCGACCCTATTTCGAGAGGAAGTCCATAGCGTGGTATTATTTCCTTCATCAGACTTTTCTTCATTCTTGGCAGTTTGTTTTTGATAAGGGTCTCTTTGAGAAAGAACCTCACCAGCGGAGCTTGATATTCTTCTGCTCCCAACTCTCCCAAATTTAGCAGTATTCGTGTAATTCTCAGATTATTATGAGGGTTGCTTGTTAGGTCTTCGAAACGTGAGGCGAAATTTTCTGCTCGTTCAACTTCGATTACTTCTGTATCTTCTCCATACTCCCATTAATTTTACGCCAAAGAATTTCAGCATCGTTTTGTATACTCTGCGGAGTCTTTGAACTTCTGAGGTGTTAATCATAAGACGTGTCTCTTGAGGGTTCAGAGAAGTGGAGTAGAAATTTCGGCCTTGGGGCCGTGTTGGGAAAAGCCACTGGATATAATCATGATTGAGTTCTAATAGTCCGTAATCATTGTGCCATTTGTGCAGAATAATTTCAATGAATTCGCCTTTGGGTTCAAATTTTCTCCAATTCATGTAGAATTCGTAGTTTGGCATGGGAGGTTGGGCCTCTTGCTTGCAGAGCAGGACTTTGGCTTGATCAGTCGTTAGCAATGGTTTTGCAGCCGCTTTTGCGGCCTGGTCAGCGCGCCTTTTGCCTTTTGGGATTTCATCATGACCTTTCTGGTGGCCACGACAGTGCATAATACTGACAGCACTTGGTTTCCATACAGCTTCTAGGAGGGCTGCGATTTCAGCTGCATACTTGATTTGTTGTCCTGAGGAAATAAGTAGGCCTCTTTCTTTTGTAGAGTGCACCATGTGCATGGACAGTCATAAAGACATATTTGGAGTCAGTGTAGATATTCACTCTTTTGCCTTCGGAGATTTCCAGAGCCCTGGTTAAAGCTTGTTATCTCAGCCAGTTGTGCAGATGTATGGCCTGGTAGAGAATTTGCTTCAATAATTTCTTCTGCTGAGACGACTGCATAGCCGGAGACTTTCTTCCCATCATCCATGTAACTGCTACCATCAGTGAATAGCTGCAGATCGTATTTGTCTAGGGGTACGTCTTTCAAATCTGGCCTGCTATTGAACACTTCTTCCATGACTTGGAGGCATTCATGATCTGGATCCTCTTCGCAGTCAGGCAGTAAAGTAGCAGGGTTCAAGGTAGCGATGAGGTCCAAATGAACCCGTGGATTCTCACACATCATAGCTTGGTACTTTGTCATCCGGCTGTTGCTGAACCAGTAGCTTCCTTTTACATCCAGCAGGGCTTTGACAGCATGTGGTACCTTGACATGAAGAACTTGTCCAAGGGTCAGCTTGTCTGCTTCTGCTATCAGCATTGCGGTGGCTGCCACAGCTTTCAGACATGGGGGTAGGCCGCAGGCCACAGGATCAAGTTACTTGGAGAGATAGGCCACAGGCCTTAGCCAGGAGCCAAAATTCTGAATCCGCACTCCTGTAGCTGTTTGATTGTGTTCATGCACGTACAGCTGGAAGGGCTTGCTGTGATCTGGCAGTCCCAGTGCAGGAGCTTCCATTAACAGTTTGTTCTTCTTCCCAGAGAAAGGGGTCATGCTCTCCTCCTTTGGTAGCTTGATGGAGGGGCTTAGCAATATCTGAGAAATTGGGGATCCACAGGCGGCAGAAGCCTGCAGCTCCCAGGAATTCACAGACGACTTGTCTTTGGTTGGGGTATTCGGCATACTGCTTCTTTTCTCTCTGCCCCCAGTGCACGCTTGGTACCTGTTAATTGAAAACCTAAATATTTTAGTCTGTTTACATATTTGCGCTTTCTTTTTGGACACTCTGTAACCTGCAAGTCATAGCAGATGTAGCAGGGCTTTTGTGGCAGAGAAACAGTCTTTTTCTGTGGGAGAAGCCAGTAATAAATCATCTACATACTGTAGTAAAACAACTTTGGCTGAGCGTTGAAGGACAGTCTCCTGGCTGAGCGCGCAGCCATTGTAGATTCCTCCCACTGAAAAATAAAAAGGGGTTGGCTTGCCGGAGCCAGACGGATGCAGGAAAAAAAAAACGTCTTTGAAATCAAGCACCGTGTAATATTTTAGATCACCAGAAATTAATACCAATAAATTGTATGGATTGGGAACCACAGGGTGTAGAGTTACTGTGGCTTCATTGACGGCCCGTAAATCTTGGACTGGATGGTACTCTTGTGTGCCCTCTTTCAGTACTGGTAACAGGGATGTGTTCCACGGTGACACGCAGAATTTCAATATGCCATGGTCTTTAAGTCTCTGCAAATGTGTCTGGATATTTTGCTTGGCTTTTTGTGGGATATGGTATTGTCTTAGAGCCACAGGCGTTGCACTAGGTTTTAAATCAACATACACTGGATGGATATTTTATAGCTAGTCCGGGCGGGTTTTCCTCCGCCCATACTCCCGGGATTCCCAGAAGTAGTGTGTACGGGTCTGGGTCGGCTGGCGGGGTTGGTGCCGAGCGCCATTCGTCTTCTCTTGGCATAATTACTGCAATTTTGACAGGTTGGGTGTGCTGGCTGGCTGAGCTGTACTGCCGTGTAGAGCTGCCACTCTCAGGCAGGTCTAATCTAGCGTGACCCCGGGGAGAAAATGTAATTCGGGCTTGCAATTTGCAAAGGATATCCCGCCCCAGGAGCTGGATGGGACATTCGGGCATATACATATACACCTTGCATATTTTAACTAAAAAGAAAAACCATCTACATATACAAACAATATTCACAGAGGTCTCTCTCCCGTAGCCAAAACAGACTCTTAATACCACATCAGAGAAAAAAAAAAATAGAATCAGTAATCATATAAAATACTCTTATAACAATAGAATAACTATCTCATCAGAAACTAAATAGAAATATATTTTAATTTTTTTTTTTTTTTAATCATACTTTCGCTATATCTTAACTATATAGGACATGAAACCGTATAAAACTAGTTACTTATTTCTCGAACTGCTCTTTTAATATTATCTTCTAACCGTTTCATATATTTCTATTTAATTTGTTAATAAATTTTATATTTTGGTAGACAATATTTTATATTATTATATACTTTAATTTTACTTCATAAAATACATGTTGTATTATAAATACTCACTATTGTTACACTCTGTAACAATATAAAAACCAGGACACCCTCTTTTTTATTTAATTCTAGCTCTGTGAACAAAACTAGAGTTTTTGGAATAATATCAACACATTACACAATATTGCTTGAAGCAAACGGACAACAATACTAGACAATATAAAACTTTCTTACATATAGCCTAGATTATATAAAACTATTTTAAAATAGTCTGTCAAGGGGGGGCGTGGCCGGACGCCGAGCAGGACGGACGTGCGGTGGAGGAGCTCCTGCAGTTTTTTTTGCTTTGGAGTCCGTTTTCTGCTCTTTGGGGCGAGATCGAGCGCCTGTTTGCCCTCCTGAGCGAACACGGAGGCGGGGTGCGTGGCTGCGGCGTTCGGGCGTTGAGGTGGTACCGCTAGATCCCCCTGGGCCTGCTGTGTGTGCGGAGCCTGAGTGGAGGTGCCGCGGGGACCAGCACTTCCGGTGCGGAGGACTCCCTCGAACTTGGCCGCTTGGGGTACGACAGCGCCGGCCTCTGGGGGTAAGCTGACGGACGGGGGGTCACTACATCTCCCCCCCCCCCTGCTACACACAACGCTCTTCCTCTGCCCACCTGGTCCCACCACATCCCGGCCCACAGCGTGGCGACCCGTATCTGCGGCACCCGGAACATCTGGGGAAGGGGGAAGTAGCCCACAGGCACCCCCCACGTGGAGTGGAGGCTGTGATCGGCGCCGCTGTGAGGCTCGAGGGCTGAGTCGAGCCCACCCGACCTTCCCTTGGATAGAGGGTCTCCGGAGCTGGCCCACTTGGCACCCCACTCTGAAGCCGACAGCGGTCCCCATCATCTCTCAGAAGTACCTGTATGCCCTTACACGTTAAAAAAAAAAAAAAAAAAAAAGGGTACAAGAAACATAATTTACCGTGACATCCTGGAGGGCTGATTGGTGCTGGGACCGCCTCTATCAGTTTAGCCAGTACACTCTAACGAGCGACCACATGGATATGTAGCTCATGCGGCCAGCGCTGAACTCTTCTCAATCCAACGGCTACTAAAGGATAACCGAGGCATATTTTCTGCGGCTCTAAAATGGCACCCCCCAAGGCACAGCGAGTGTTGGATCCCCCGAAGTCGGCTCGGAAGGAACGTAATAAGGAGGCGCAGGATAGCGGATCCCCGCGGCAGGCGCTGGCCCACGACCCGGACAGGTCGCCCGCGGCGCAACCAGACCTCTCTGACTCGCTGCCACCCTCAGAGAGCAGATTACACGCTATGCTGCAGGATTTGCGCTCAACCATACAAGCGGACATCAGGGGAGCGCTGCAGGAGTTGAGCCGTGACGTTCAGGACTTGGGAGAACGCACTGATACCTTGGAAACCAAGGCGGATGACTTATGCTTAGCCCATAATGATCTGGTAGACCGTCATCTGGCCCTGCAAGCAGCCCATGAAGCTCTGGCACTTAAAGTAGCTGACGTAGAAGACTGCTCCCGGCGTAATAATATCAGAATCAGAGGTATCGCAGAAGCAGTCACTCTAGCGGACTTACATCCATATCTCCTGGAGTTGTTTCAAGTTTTGCTGCCAGAAGCTACACCACAAGACCTACTTCTGGATCGAGCGCATCGCTTACCGCGACCAAAAAACCTACCAACGTCGGTGGCTCGTGATGTCATTATCCGGGTTCACTTTTTCCACATCAAGGAAGCTCTGATGTCAGCGTCACGGAAGTCCATGCCTTTAGCTGCCCCTTATGCTGCTATCTCCTTTTTCGCTGACTTATCGGCTTTGACCATGTCTAAACGACGAGAGTTTTCATCCCTCACCAAGCTTCTCCGCAATCATAAGTTGGCGTACAGATGGGGGTTCCCAACGAAGCTCTTGATATGGAAGGATGGTATCCTAAATGTTGTTCCTGATGTTGCCACTGGATTACAATTCCTAAAGGACTGGAACATTCTGGCTGATTTCTCGCCTCCGCGTGAGCCTTCCTCATCACCGATTAAAGTCTCACCGGAATGGCATAGAGTCCGACCTAAATGATGGGTGTCTCCTTTCCTGTGTTGCGTGGAGGACGTGGTTCCTCCTCACGATCGCCTCGGGACTCTGTTTTTTGGTTCAGCGCTGAGTTCTTGCGTTGAGCTCCTATGTAGCGGACGTCCCCCCGTCACCCGTTTGAGTCTCCTTAGCTGATATTTTTTGCTTCTTACTGCCACTAGGAATGACTCATTCTTGCTGTATCTCTGGGATACAGCAGCGTTTGGTTTGTTTGTCTTATGTTTTTGCCTTTTTCAGTTTTTTCCCTTTTTCTTTTTCGTTCCTTTTCCCTTTTTTATTTTTCTTTAATTATTTGTCTGATATGCTCTTAAGGCCATGGCCTTCATATTCCTCATGTCTCCTCGATAGTACTTTTAATCCGACTATGCATATTATAACGTTGTGGTTAATTAATCATGAGTAAACCTCAGTTCAGTATTTTTTCAATGAATGTTAGGGGGCTGAATGTTCCGTTTAAAAGACATGCTCTGTTTCGGGATTTACATAAAACTAAGCCAGCGATAGTCTGTGTGCAGGAGACGCATTTTAGCACAGTGCGCACCCCCCATTTGCGATCCGCTATGTACCCTGTTTCCTTTCATTCTGCTGCCCAGACGAAGTCTAGGGGTGTCTCGGTTCTCTTTCACAAGGACTGGGTCTTTAAATGCTCAAACCAATATACAGACCCACTGGGCCGCCTTTTGATTTTGGTGGGCACTATGAATGAACTTCCAATTACGGTTGCAAATCTGTACTTGCCTAATGTCAACCCGGTATGTTTTCTTAAAAAAGCTTATAGTAAGATTAAGAAGCTGACGGAGGGGTCTCTTTTCATGTGTGGTGATTTTAATTGCGTGCCGGACACGGCTTTGGATACACGTCCAGGCCAGAACCGTGCACAGCCTTGTAAACAGCTCCCCTCTAGCCGTCAACTAACTGACTTTTTACGATCCTCTGACTTCTATGACGCATGGAGAATTGGCAACCCCTCAACTAGGGACTTCACTTTTTTCTCACCAGTTCACTCATCTTATAGCCGCATTGACCTATGTCTGATACAAGGCCCAACAGTCCCTCGTCTCCTGGCAGCTCGTATCGGCTCTAGAACATGGTCTGATCATGCTCCTATAACGATGGACTTCGAAGCTGACTATCCTGCTAGGGGGATGGGGAACTGGCGTCTAAACGACTCGCTTATAGTTAGTGGCGCTGAGGTGTCTGCTACATCGGCGGTGTTACGGGAATACTTTGCATTAAATGTGACGGAAGACGTAACCATATCATCGGCCTGGTTGGCGCATAAAGCAGTGGTGAGGGGCCATTTGATTCAGAGAGGGGCTACACGGAAAAAGGCGTTCAATACCCAGATGACTTCAATACAGCGGCAAATATCTGACTTGGAAGCCCAACATAAATCTAACCCCACACCTGACCTCTTGTCCCGACTGACGACCCTTCGACGGGATCTGATCCAGATGACGTTACAGTCCTCTGAACGGGCCATACGACGCTTAAATCTCACCCAATATACCCAGGGCAACAAAGCTGGCCGGTTACTGGCATCTAAATTGAAATCTAAAAGAACACAAACCAAAATTCCTTACCTATTAGATAATGGAGGGGATAGGATTTACAACCCGTTAAAAATTTCAGAGGAATTTGCCAACTTCTACGCCTCTTTATATAACCTAAAATCAGATCCTGCGACTCACGACCCGGACCCAGATGAGATAAATCAATTCCTCCAGGAAGTAGAACTCCCTTCCCTATCCCGATCACAAGCGGCAGAGTTGCTGGTTCCGTTCACAGAGGAAGAGGTGCATAAGGCCGTTAAGGCTCTTCCAAAGAACAAGGCCCCTGGGCCGGACGGTTTTTCTAATTTATATTATCAGACCTTCGCAGACATTCTAATACCAACCCTTACGGGACTTTTCAACCATATCAAATCCACAGGTGTAATACCCCCGGAAATGCTTCAAGCTACTATTATAACATTACCTAAACCTGGCAAATCCCCGACCAGCTGTGCGAATTTTCGTCCTATATCCTTATTAAATGTGGATGCAAAGCTATACGCTAAACTGTTGGCGCCTCATATCTGAACAAGCAGAGATCATAACAGCTCCTTTGCTGCCTTTCTTGATATCAGCGGAACAGACCGGGTTTGTAACTGGTAGACAGACATGTGACAACACCCGACGTTTCTATAATATAATCGATATCGCCTATAGAACCAATACAACTGGGCTTCTCCTGGCACTGGATGCCGAGAAGGCATTTGACCGCCTACATTGGGGCTATATGCGTAAGGCATTAGAAGTCTTTGGTTTCCCTGCCCTATTTATTGATAGTATCATGAGCCTGTATTCCCTTCCAACGGCAAAGGTCCTGGCATCTGGGTTTCTTTCCCCCTCATTCTCTATTACCAATGGCACCAGGCAGGGGTGTCCACTCTCCCCACTCATCTTTGTTTTGGCATTGGAGCCCTTGGCCTCACGAATCAGGCGGGACACTTCCATCTCTGGCATATCTACACCAGATGGAATTCATAAATTAGCTCTGTTCGCGGATGATATTTTGATCTTTCTTACCTCCCCTGAAACTTCTTTACCATCTCTGATGCGTCAACTAACTTCCTATGGCCTAGTCTCCTATTATAAAAACAATGTGAGCAAGACGCAGGCACTGCCGCTACATGTTGATGATTTCTCACTCTCCACCTTAAGGGCCTTGTATCCATTCGACTGGAGAACGACCTCTTTGAAATATTTAGGTATTTCTCTTACCAAATCCAGGGGCTCTATCCTCAAATATAATTATAACCCCCTAATGACTTCTATCTCCTCCCAACTGTCCTCCTGGCTTGATCTGGAGGTCTCTTGGATGGGACGTATGGCAGCTCTGAAAATGTGTATTCTACCCCAGATTCTTTATTTTTTCAGGAACATCCCAGTTTTTATCCCGGCACATATGTTGCTACGTATGCAAAAAATGCTGCAGGCACACATATGGAAAGGGAGGCCTCCACGCATTCCAGCTTCCACAATTAACGCGACTAGACGTAGGGGGGGGGCTAGGCTTTATAAACGTTACTGCATACTACAGAGCAGCTCTATTGGCTCAGCTCCTGTCCTCCATGTCCCAGCGAGACACCCCTTTATGGTTACGAATGGAGAATGCTTACATTGCTCCTTTTCGAGTTCACGACCTGATGTGGTTTGAGAAGCTCCCACACCACACATTGGAGGGTCTCTTGCCTTCCACCTCCCTTTCCCTTATGTCATGGCGGCTATGGGGTAGACGACTCATACGACCTTTCTCATTGCTCAGCTTAGCTCCATTGCGCTTCCTCTGTCGCACTGTCCAAGACCTGAACCTTGACCGGTGGTTCCAATTAGGTCTTACACATATTCATCAACTTTTTACATCCTCTTCCATTAAAACCTTCCCGGACATAGCACGCGAGTTTGCTCTTCCCACTAGCGAATGTTTCAAGTACCTTAGGGTAAAACATGCACTGACTCAACGGGGTATTTCCTCCTTTGCAGCGATGGAGATTACAGCCTTCCACAGGTTGTGCTTAGGTAAAAAAGTTACGAAAAAGCCTTTGTCTTTATGTTATGACAGTTTGTTGTCGGCGAACCCCAGTAAGAAACTACCGTATATGATTAGATGGGACAATGATCTGTCGTTCGAGTCTTCTAAGGAGGACTGGTTCTACGCCACGGAAACGGTCTATAAATATACCAGGAGCACTAATCTGCGGGAGGCACATCTTAAACTATTATATAGATGGTACATGACCCCGAATCGCGTGGCTCATATATCTGGGCACTCCAGTGTATGCTGGCGCTGTGGCACCAGTGTCGGTTCCATCCTGCATATCTTTTGTCAATGTCCGCTGCTAGCTACCTTCTGGGGGAAAATTTGCAGACTGATATCTCACTGTACCGGCATATCTATGCCTCTGTGCCCTAAACAATACCTCTTACATATGCTTCCAATTACTATTCAACAGCGACATAGAGGCATCATATCGATAATACTTAGCGTAGCTAAATCTACTATAGCACGTCATTGGCTTTCTCAAGCTAGTCCCTCAATGAGAGAAGTCATGTTATCATTGGATAATGTTTGTCTGTACGAGGAAATGTACCACAGGGCTGTAAACTCTTTCAGCGTGTTTCAAGACATATGGGAAGGGTGGGAACTCTTTGTAAAGTCTGGAAACTTGATATAATTTTCTTATAAATGTTTTATAAAGGATATATTTGAGGATACAGCATTAATATTGCCGTTTGTGGACCTCACTGAGCATATGCATAAGGATTTTATTTCTGACTTTCCCTTTTTTTTTTTTCTCTCTCCCCTCTTTCTTTTTTTCCCCTTAACTCTGTGCACTCTTCTGATTTGTGTATTCTGTTATGTTTTACAGTGTTATAAATTTTATTGTGTTTTAGTTTAACTTAGGCAATCGGTTGAACTAAATTTTCCTTGCAAAGCTTATGTTATTGTTAGAATTGATAACTGCAGGATCCTACGTGATCCTCCTTTTTCATTACCCCAATCTTGGTGATGTCTGGCATCTGTTTCTTCTATGTGAACCTTAATAAAAATTTTATATACAAAAAAAATAGTCTGTCAAGACAGACTTAACCAAATATATCAACACAATAAAAACATACATCTTGCACTCGACAGACTTCATGCATTCTATTGTAGCACACATTAAAAATTAGCTAAACATAGTAATTTTTCTTCTTTCTTTCTCTGGTAAACTAAAATTCGCTGCACAGACACATAAAGGGTTACTTTCTCTGTTCATCAGAGAACAAAAAAAATTGACTCCCTCCCTCTCCTCCGTGCAGTGTGTGCCAGAAAGGAGGGGGGGGGGCGAATATGGGGGGAAAAAAAAACTGTTCTCGCTTTCTTCTGGCCCTGTAATGCAGGGTTTGAGTCCCCTGTGAAGTGTGAGTATGGAACCCAATGGCAAGCTGTGGGTAAAGAAATCAGGAGACGATGGAGTGTAAGCAATCTTTAGTGAATCATGAATAGAAACTAAAGTCCAGAAAACAATACGGTCAAAAGGTTGGAATGAAATTCGTAGGCAAGTCCCAGAAAGAAGAACAGGAAATAACGAAGAAGGCGGGCGTAGTCGGGGGCACAATCCGGGTTGAAGGGTTGAAGAAGGTGGCGTAGTCGGTGGCACAATCCGGGTCGAAGGGTTTAAGAAGGCAGGCGTAGTCGATGGCACAATCCGGGTCGAAGGGTTGAAGATAACGTGGTCAAAGGATACGAGGAGCACTAGGAAACTGAGGCGGGAGGCACAGTAGAATCTGGTTAATGTGCTGGGAAGGAAGGCGGAATTAAATAGGGTTCATGGGATCATGGAAATACCTTTCACCTGGGTATTGTAGGTGGAGTTGAGGTACCTGGAATTTTGGTAGGTCAATGGGAGGCATTCGAGGATCTCCAGAGCAGGTGTCATGCAGTACCCCTAATCGGCCAGCTGAGGGCGCCAGAGTACCTGGTTTTCTACTACATAGAGTTTGTTCGCGCACGCGCACACTTTCCTCTTCAGGACTCGGATTCAGTCGGCGGCGTGGAGCGTCTCCTGGCTCTCCCTCTCCATCCTGCGGACCAGGAACTTGGAGCGACGCGCCACGAGGGATCTCGGGTGAGTAGAGCACCTCTCCCAGCATGGCGGTCTGGACCGGGAGCGGGCCGCGGGGCGGGGCATGACAGGACCCCCCACCAAGGCGCGACCCCCGGGTGCGCTTCACTGACGGCTTGGAAGGGTAACGAAGGTGAAAGGCACGAACCTTAGCCGGAGCATGGATATCGGTGTCAGGTATCCAGGATCGGTCTTCAGGACCGTAACCCTTCCAGTGAACTAGGTATTCCAACTTGCCATAGCGGAGCCGGGAATCCAGGATCTTCGAGACCTCGTATTCTTCCTCTCCGGACACAGACACGGGAGGAGCCGGTTCCGTGTGCCGTCCAGGAAAAGGATTTTCACGCCAAGGCTTTAGGAGGGAGACCTGAAAAACAGGGGGAATCCTGTAGGAGGAAGGAAGAGTTAAATGGGCTGCCACAGGATTGACCATTTTGAGGACCGGGAACGGGCCGATGAAGCGGGGCCCCAGTTTCTTAGATGGGCAGTCCAATCGAAGATGGGCAGTGGACAGCAACACTTTGTCTCCGGGTGTGTATTGTGGAGCAGGTCTTCGGTTACGGTCTGCATACTTTTTTTGGTTGTCTTGAGCCAGTTGTAGTTGTTGGCGTAATGTTCGTAATTGGAGACGTAGGGGTCTTAGTCGGTTTGATACTTCAGGAACCGGAGTGTTTAGAGGTATGTCGGGTAGAATATCGGGATGATATCCATAGTTGGCATAAAAAGGAGAAAGGCGAGTTGACGAATGTACCTGGTTGTTATAGGCGAACTCAGCGAGTGGCAAGATGTCCAGCCAGTCGTCTTGGAGATGTGTGGTGTAACAGCGGAGGTACTGTTCCAACGTCTGGTTCGTCCGTTCGGTTTGACCGTTGCTCTGGGGATGAAATGCAGAAGAGAGATATCTAGTAATTTTTAGGCTACGACACATTTGAGACCAGAAGCGAGAAGTGAATTGGGATCCCCTGTCTGAGACGATGGAATGAGGGATGCCGTGTAGTCGGAATATCTCTCTGATAAAGAGGGTAGCCATGCGGGCAGCGGTAGGCAGCGGTAGGGAGACCTATCGTTGGTATGAAGTGGGCCATCTTCGTACAACGGTCTACCACTACAAAGATAGTTGTGTGTTGACGTGAGGGAGGCAGGTCCACGATGAAATCCATCGAGAGGTCTTTCCATGGATGTAGTGGAAGCGCTAGGGGTTGTAGAAGACCGGCAGGACGAGCTCGTGGTTGTTTGTTTCGTGCACAGACAGGACAGGAAAGGACAAAGGTGGCAACGTCCTTCTTGACGGAGGGCCACCAAAAGTATCATTGTACGGTGTTTATGGTCTTCTTGACACCCCCATGTCCGGAAGCTGGGATATCGTGCGCATGTTGTAGAACTTGTAGACGGGCCTCAGGAGGCGCATATATCGGTTTCTCGTGGTACAAGAATCCTTCGATAGGAATGAGTCCCTGGATGTTAGTTGGTGGATCTCGACTGTGTTTTCGTATGTGTTCCATTAGGGTGTCTTTTGTGGCACAAAAGAAGCTACCAGGCAGAATAGTGTCGTTAGGAACTGCGGTAGTGGGGTTGCTGGAATCATACTGACGAGAGAGAGCATCCGCCTTTCCATTTCTTGTTCCAGGTCGGTAGGTGATGAGCAGTGAGAAACGAGAGAAGAAAAGTGCCCACCTGGCCTGTCGGTCGGAGTCGTTTGGCGGTACGGAGATATTCAAGGTTGCGATGGTCGGTGAAAACAGTCACAGGGTGTGTCGCTCCTTCAAGAAGGTGTCTCCACTCTTCGAGAGCATTTTTAATCGCCAGCAACTCTTTCTCACCTATGTTGTAGTTTCGTTCGGCAGAATTGAGGCGTCTGGAGTAAAAGGCTACTGGATGCAGGAGTTTCTTGTCTCCGAACTTCTGGGATAAGATTGCTCCCAAAGCAATGTCGGAGGCATCTGTTTCTAAGTAGTATGCAAGGTGAATCTCAGGTTGTTTTAGAACGGGTGCTTGGGTGAAGCTTTCCTTAAGTCTTTCGAAGGCCTGCTGAGCCTCCGTAGACCATTGAAACCGCACATCTTTTTTGGTTAGAGATGTAATGGGTGCGCTAAGGTGTGAGAAGGATCGGATGAAGCGTCGGTAGAAGTTGGCAAACCCCATGAATTGTTGGACCGCCTTTTTGTCTTTGGGTGTTGGCCAATCGAGGATGGCCTTGACTTTGGTTATATCCATCTCGACGTGCCCCGGTGACAGGATGTATCCCAGAAACTCGATGGATGGAGTCTCGAAGGTGCTTTTTTCGATCTTTCCATACAGTTTGTGTTGACGGAGGCGAGACAGGACAAGTCGGACGTGCTGTTCGTGCTCTAGGAGAGAACGGGAGAATATCAGTAGATCATCCAAGTAAATCACCAGGAAGGTATCCAGGATGTCACGAAAGATGTCATTGAGGAAGTGTTGAAAGGCGGCTGGGGCGTTGCACAAGCCAAACAGCATGACGCGGTATTCAAAGTGACCATATCGGGAACGGAAAGCGGTCTTCCACTCGTCCCCCCGTCTCATGCGCACCAAATTATAGGCTCCACGAAGATCAATTTTAGTGAAAATACAAGCATCCTTCACTCGATCCAGTAGTTCGGGGATCAGTGGTAACGGGTAACGGTTACGTACCGTGATTGCGTTCAATGCTCTGTAGTCGACGCATGGTCGGAGCCCACCGTCTCTTTTCCCGACAAAGAAGATACCGGCCCCGGCAGGTGAGGTGGAGTGACGTATGAATCCTTTTTGGAGCCCGTCCTCAATATATTCCTTCAAGGATTGGGATTCAGGAACGGACAAGTTGCAAATGCATCCATGGGGTATGGGTGCTCCTGGAAGGAGGTCGATGGGGCAATCGTATTCTCTGTGTGGAGGTAGGGTGTCCGCCCCTCTCTTCTCAAACACATCCTGAAAGTCAGAATATTTGACCGGTAATTCAGAAGCTGGATAGGTAGAGAAACCGACCTTTTCGGTGGTATACCCGTTCATACAGAAGTGTTGACAATGATGAGAGGGAAAAGAGACGGTATTGGAGGACCAGTCAATGGAAGGGTTATGGGTACGGAGCCAAGGAAGCCCTAAAACCAGAGGGAACAAAGGGGAAGGTACAATGTCCCACTGAAGGTGCTCTTGGTGCTTGGTTCCGATGAGTAGCAACAGAGGAGTGGTTTCGTGGGTGATGGGACCAGTACGCAGAGTGCTTCCGTCGACCATTTGTAAAGGCGTGGGAGTAGTCTTTGGTCGTGTAGGAACTGCTAGGGAGGTGGCGAGGGTGAGATCGAAGAAGTTGTTACTAGCTCCGGAGTCTATGATGGCGGACACGTTCACACTTCTATCTCCCCACTGTAGGATGACAGGAATGATCAGATGAGCGGAGGCAGAACCCAATACACATTGAAGTGAAATTAAGGAAGGACGGTTCTTACCTCCGTCGGAAGGAAGCGGTGGTCGTATAGGACAGCTAGGTAGAAGGTGACCAGGCTGACCGCAGTACAGGCAGAAGTTTTGAGTGCGACGTCTGCTTCGTTCGGCAATCTCCATAGGTTCGGGGAGCGAAGGAGTGGAGTTGGTAGGTTTGGCAGAGATCGTAGAAGGAGTTTCAGACTGCCGGGCAGGTAGGGAAGGAGCGGCGGTCATTCTCTCCTGACGTCTTTCTCTGAAGCGTTGGTCCAGGGTTAGAGATTGCAGGATCATGGCGTCCAGTGTTGTGGGTACTCCTATTCGAGCCAGTTCATCTTTTAGTTGATCAGAGAGGCCATAACGGAAATGATCTCTAAGACCTACGTCGTTCAGGCCTGTGTCTGCAGCCACAGCTCGAAATTCGGAGATGTAGTCCTCCACTGGTCGTCGTCCTTGTCGCAGATGTCGAATGGTGGATAATGCGGTTGAACGCAGAGGGTCATCATATATAGGGTTCATGGCTTGGACAAAGGAATTCCAGGAGGATAGAAGAGGACTCCCTTCACGTAGGAGTTGGAAGGCCCAGTCCTGTGGAGCTCCGGACATTAACGAGATGGCTGAACGCACCTTTACGGAATCGGATCCAAGTTCACAGGCAGTAATAAAGGTGCGGTACCTTGTGCGATCGCTGGAAAACCGTTCAGGTGCGTTGGCTCTGGGTTCTGGAGTAAGGAGTTCAGCTTGTTGGATGACAGAGCCGGAGGGTGAAGGCGGCAGTGCCGTGGCTTCGGCGCGACTCCTCTCTCTGTGGAGTAACGTCTCCTGGCTGGTCTGTAGGTTCTGTACCATCTTGGCTAAGGTGGCCATCTGCTCAGTGAGAATAGCAAGGACTTGAGCTGTGCTTGCGGGTTCCATGATAAACCAGATTCTTCTGTAATGCAGGGTTTGAGTCCCCTGTGAAGTGTGAGTATGGAACCCAATGGCAAGCTGTGGGTAAAGAAATCAGGAGACGATGGAGTGTAAGCAATCTTTAGTGAATCATGAATAGAAACTGAAGTCCAGAAAACAATACGGTCAAAAGGTTGGAATGAAATTCGTAGGCAAGTCCCAGAAAGAACAACAGGAAATAACAAAGAAGGCGGGCGTAGTCGGTGGCACAATCCGGGTTGAAGAAGGTGGCGTAGTCGGTGGCACAATCCGGGTCGAAGGGTTTAAGAAGGCAGGCGTAGTCGATGGCACAATCCGGGTCAAAGGGTTGAAGAAGGTGGCGTAGTCGGTGGCACAATCCGGGTCAAAGGGTTGAAGATAACGTGGTCAAAGGATACGAGGAGCACTAGGAAACTGAGGCGGGAGGCACAGTAGAATCTGGTTAATGTGCTGGGAAGGAAGGCGGAATTAAATAGGGTTCATGGGATGATGGAAATACCTTTCACCTGGGTATTGTAGGTGGAGTTGAGGTACCTGGAATTTTGGTAGGTCAATGGGAGGCATTCGAGGATCTCCAGAGCAGGTGTCATGCAGTACCCCTAATCGGCCAGCTGAGGGCGCCAGAGTACCTGGTTTTCTACTACATAGGAGAGTTTGTTTGCGCGCGTGCGCACTTTCCTCTTCAGGACTCGGATTCAGTCGGCGGCGTGGGGCGTCTCCTGGCTCTCCCTCTCCATCCTGCGGACCAGGAACTTGGAGCGACGCGCCACGAGGGATCTCGGGTGAGTAGAGCACCTCTCCCAGCATGGCGGTCTGGACCAGGAGCAGGCCGCGGAGCGGGGCATGACAGGCCCAGGGGGAAGTGGGGGCTCAGAGACTCCTGCAGATCATTACATAATCCACACACAAAGCTTGTAAATTATCTTTGTTTAATTTACTGGTATATTAAAACACTATAAATATATATATATATATATATTATATATTATATATATATATATATATTATTTATATATATATTTATATATATATATATATTATTATATATATTATATATTTATATATTTATATATATATATATTTATATATATATATATTTATATATATAATATATATATAATATTTTATATATATATTTATATTATATTATATTTATATATATATATATTTTATATATATATATATTATATATATATATTATATATATAATATATATATATATATATTATATATATATATATTTTACTGCTCAGGGAGGCTTTTGCGCAGGGAGGCTTTTTGGATATTTACGCTCGAGACGTTGTCCCCGAAAGGACTGAACGAGTTTAACTCCTTTGGTTCTTTCCTTCCAGCCAGGTAGACATTTTTTATCGGCTCACTGTCGTCGTAGTTTGCTGCAGTTTTGCTCGTAACAGCGGTTCTTTAGGGGTCCTAGTGATCTCATTATTTACTATATTGCTCACAAGTTATCTTATTGCGGATATACAGTAGTATTTAATTTGAGTAGATTGTTTAGTTTCAGGCTAGGTTGAAGTTTTGCTGCTGGCTATATATGCATGTAGTTTTGGTTTCTTTTGACATTAATATATTATCTTTAGCTGTATAGCTAGCCTTTTGTAATAAATATTTGGTTTTTTTATGTATTTTTTATGCATTTTCCGTTTTATGTGCATCTATTTCTTAGCTGCATGTTAACAATTAATTTTGTTTGTCTCCGTTGTTCTTTTATTATGTTTATTATTGCTTATTTATTTTGTTTCTTTCTCTCAATTTTTGTTGGTGTGATGGTTTGGTTTAGAAGGTTGTTTATCAGTTCATTATGTCGCGCTGGTCTTACGCTGCTCGGCGTTCGCGTCCGGTGCCGGCGTCCTGTTGCCATGGTTACGGTTTTCTGACCGCCGGGCACTGGACTTCCGGTTTCCGGCGGCGTGCGCGGAGCGGCGTTGTTCATCAGTATTCACAGGTGTGTATATGGTTTCATTTCATTATAAAATGTATCTCTGTGGGTGTTTTTTGTATTCCTGAAGAAAGTCCATGTTGGACTGAAACGTTGAAGTATCTCTACTGCATTAAATCGTTTTGATTCAAGACTCCGTGTTGCGGTCTCTCTCATGACCTTCTATATATATATATATATATATATATATATATATATATATTTATATATATATATATTTATATATATATATAATATATATATTTATATATATATATTTATATATATATATATTTATAATATATATATATTTATAATATATATATATATATTATATATATATATTTATATATTTATATTTATATATTTATATTTATATATATATATTACTTATTTTCAGATTTATTTGAGGGCATACTTCTTTTTTTTTCTTTGCCCTACTAACATAACAAAAATGGCTTTTATCTATATATGGGTATTGTTCAGGATGACCATATCTCCCGGTTACCTGGGAGTGCACTCTCTGTATTATCTCCGGGTCCATAGACCCCTGTTCTGGCCAATCTGGAACTAGCAGTGGCCATACAAGTGTACACATTCCTGTTCATTTCTCTTTAGTTAACTCTACACAACACCTGATTATGGTGTATAGTGCTTCAAAATTCCGCACCATATACCCTAGGGGCGTCTCACCCTTCTTCACCTTGTTGGGCTTGGATGACCCGTTACCCATTGTTACTCTTAAGGGCAGTAACCTTTTTACAATACAGATATTACTTTTTAGCAAAAACACTTGAAATTTACTGTCTGGTACTTCAGCCAACAGTTCATATATATCGGATTCGCTTCCTCTGTCAGTAGCCGGACTGCAGTCGCCTGAGCCGGAAACGTACCTTGGGAGTCCACTCTCAAGTTTGTGCGCCTACTCGCCTAGCGAGAAAGCAATCACTCACATCACTCTCAGCAATCATTCACAACCCATACTGTACCAGATACTTTCAGCACAAAACAATACATAAACAATTCAACTCTTTCTACTAGCCGAGGGCACACCGTCCCTCCTTTTGGCTCCCTATACCCCGTTAATTGAACGCTAACTCTTGTCTGCTTGTGACTATGTCCACCCCGTTCTATAACTACACTTGCGTCTGCAATTCCAATTTGCCTATGGGTAATCTACCCACCCGGCACCACTTCCTCTGCAGCTACCGCTGGCCCCAATGGGCCCGCTTCACTACACGACGTACACACTAGCACTGACTCAGGGTTCTCAGCCCAGTCACAGAAATCTCTCCTCCTTTCCTTTTGTCCACGTGCAGAAGCTCTATTTACAAACACTGACTACGACTATGCAACTCCACGTGGCTCCCTTCTCCCTCACATACAGAACTACCGTTTAGTTAACATCCGATCCCCCGGGTTCAGACACGCGCTAGCCACTCTGGCTCCTTTGCTTGTCAATGCTGTCGGCTTGGGGTGCGGTATGTCAACGTGGCCGCGGGTCTCCTTATCCGACTATGGCCAGACGTTTCCCTTTTTTACCGGTATCTCCATTAGACATACAAACATAGACACTTTACCTATCGCCGCGCTGCTTGCTGTTTCCTCGGACTCGGTGGTGTCACAGTGTTCCCGGGCCGGGGGTCCGTTTGGGACGAGACGAGGTCCACTGAACAGGAAATCCTGCTTGGCGCCTGCAGATGTCAGCTCACCTTTAACGGACGCCCAACCAGCGGGATTACTCGCACCTGCAGTCAACCGCTACAGTGTTCAGCAGTCGTTGCCATGCCGGCAAGGGCCCGTATCCCGGCTATCGAGCTCCCAAGAAATGTAACCGGAATCTGCTAGGTTCACTCGGGACGAGGCCGGACTGGACACGAGCAAGGATTGTCTGAACACGAGTCTCTTCAGGAAAGGCAAACTTTATTTGTGTCGTCACACAAATGCTCACACAGGATTGAATCGCAAAGCGTGAGCATCGAACTCACCGTGACATGAGATCTTATACCCCAAATACATAATTAGGTACATCCCAATTAACCCACTTCCCGGTGACACTAGCCCACCCCACGTGGGTTAATACCTCCCTTCGTCTAATACAAAGACATTCCATTAAATTGGCCGTAAATTGGCAAGCTTCATGTTAGTTTCGACAGATCATGATTAGTTCTTACATTCAGTCCGGGCTATGCTCGCCTCCCTAACGCCTGTACTTCTTTGTTGCGGCTATCTTCTATGCTTCCCTTTGTCTTGCTGGGGCCTCTGTGACCTTGATGTATCCACTTCTCATTCTATCCCTTCGTGCCAGAAACAGCCTCGCTCTTTCTCAGGTTTTAATTGCTTTTCTGCTAATCTAACACATTCCTAAATTTCTACGTATGCTTCATTCTAGTCTCAGCTAAAACCTACCTAGTTATTTTCAAGTGAACCAATATGCTGAAAAAGATGGCCACCTGGCTCATAATGGTGACCATCTTCCAGCCTGATTCCACTTCACAGCGACATTGCATAAATCACAGACGTCCCTCCTTGGCCACTGGAAATGATGGCTGGAGCGGTCACAGATTAGTTTGCCCCTAATAATGTCCCACTACCCCCCCCCCCTCCCCTATATAACCTCCCCATATGCTTTGGCATTGCTAACATGTATTTGGTCCTGCCAATAAAGCTTATTTGAATTTGAAAGTGTTATTGAAGTTTAATATTGAAATTCCACTGACATGAATTTAACTTTTCCCTTCTGCTGGCTTATAAAAGGTTGTGAAAGATCAGCATTAGGACAGTAAATGGATCACAATGTGCTGCTCTCATAAATAACCTTTCCTCCAAAATAAATGGACGGATCAGCCCCAGCCTGTGCTGCCCCCCCCCCCCCAACCCCCAACAACAATAGAGCAGACACACAAGATGGCGACAGAACCGCAGGAATAAATGAGATTTATGTTTCTTCTGGTCTGTTCGTTTCACATGTTTCCTGTTTCAATAAAGTTGTTAAAAAAAATATGAGCGTTCACGCGTTGTTGTAGCCGAGATGACCTGAGAAGACTACAACTCCCGGCATGCAGTGCAAGCGTCATTGACAGGGGGTGAGACTATGTCGGCTGCGGGAAGTGCAGGTGCACCGCCAGGTAACTGAGCTCTTTTCCAATGTGGGGCTGTGGTATACAGACAGGGCAGCGGCTATCTCCTTACTCTGGAAGGCTCCCCCTGTGCGGACACTTTAGGCCCAGGCTTGGGCCCGGCCCAGGCCGCACTGGTCTGCTGACCCGCTGACCCGAGTCCAGATCACAGGCTGCCCGGGGGAGGGAAATAATCCCAGGGGATAAAGTGTCTGTCATTCCGTATGGTACTGCGGAAAGTGCATAAACGATGTGTGCAGTTAGAGGGGGGGGGGGTAGTGCTCTTTATACACCTCCTATGCACTCCTCTCATACACCCCTTTTCTTCGTGCACCCCTTTGTAAGTGGGCTCTCCCCAGCACCTGCGCCCCTGTGCGCGCGGGCGCTCCTCTGCTCCTGCGCCCCTGTGCGCGCGGGCGCTCCTCTGCTCCTGCGCCCCTGTGCGCGCGGGCGCTCCTCTGCTCCTGCCCCCCTGTGCGCGCGGGCGCTCCTCTGCTCCTGCGCCCCTGTGCGCGCGGGCGCTCCTCTGCTCGGGCGCTCCTCTGCTCCTGCGCCCCTGTGCGCGCGGGCGCTCCTTTGCTCCTACGCCCCTGGGCGCTCCTGCGCCCCTGTGCGCGCGGGTGCCCCTGCGGGTTCACCTGCGCGCGCGGGTGCCCCTGTGTGCGTGGGTGCTCCGGCGCCCCTGTGCGCGCGGGCGCACCTCTGCTCCGGCGTCCCTGTGTGCGCAGGTGTCCCCCCGTGCACGCAGGCGCTCTCCTGCGCACACAGGACCTGCAACCTGCGCTCGGGGGCACTGCCCTGCAACCTGCGCGCGGGCGCGCTCCCCAGGAACCTGCACCAGGCACCCCTCTTCTGCTGCAGCCCTGTATGTGCGTGCCCACGCATACACCATTTATGCATTCTGTATACACACACCTCTATATCAGAACCCGGCGTGTTATTTGTCCGGCTCTTTCTTAGGACTCTTTCCATATTGTCTTATGATTTGATATGTATATCAATCAGTGTATCTGTATATATTTGTCGTGTGAGGATGTTATTCACAAAATGCTCTTGTCCCTGGTGCTTTACTCAGAGGATGTGGCAGCGCTGTTGGGACGTCCCTGGATTCGTTGCGTGTCCTGCTTAAAAGCTGTAACAAATGAACACATTGTCTGAAATTTACTGAATCGCTTGGTGTAAAGAAGGTCCTTGTGTGTATGTGTTTTATATATAGTGGATTGATTAAACCGTGTCAGTCCAGATGCCAAAATGAGTATAGCAGAGCGTAGTGGTGCCTTTTTTATTGGACTAAGGTTACACTCTTAAAACTTGTCTTTTAAATGTATCTCTCTTCGTGTGTGTGTGTGTGTGTGTGTGTGTGTGTGTGTGTCTTTCAACAGCAAACGTCTGTTCTTCTTTGTTTTCTTTAGTCTGATGCAGGGTTTTTCGCTTTGAACCTCTTCCCTCAAGCAACATGGAGGAAGCTAAACCTCTTTTCCAAACGCGATTTGAAGCAGCCGTGAGTGTGATACAGAGTTTACCCAAAAATGGTATGTATTGGCAACGTCTTCTACAGTGCAATGCATTATTCCCAGTTTCACAGAGGTGTGCCGTGTGTATAAAAGATACACCATATGGTCAGATATAATCTGTCTCTTAACGCATCCCTAAACCTCAAATGCTGTCGGCTTACTTCTACAAATGCTCAGGTTCTTGGCCGTCGACCTCTGTAAGTTTCAGGCAAAGCTTTCAGATTTCCATAGAGAGGTCAAGAGATTTCCCTCAATGGAGACCGCTTTATACTGTATTGGCGAATGAACAAAATCACGGGGTCTATTCACAAAAGCATCGAAACTGAACGCAATTTCAGGGCTTTCCAATTCGGCCCATATCGACCATTCCATTTCGCCAAAAAACACTGTATTCAGCATTTCTCCTAATTTGAGGTTAAACCAATAAAAATGTATTAAAGATATGTCCAAGACATGTTTTAAAAAAGTCTTTAAAATACGAAATATACAAAAAGGTCTTTTAAAAACTAAAAAGGGAATTTGTAAAAAAAATCGTTTTAAAATTTATTATTTTTAAAGACCGATGTGTAGCGCTCACCCCCGGAGGAGCCGCTGATTAACCCCAGGATAGTCTCACCGCACTAGGAAATCACTATACGCCAGCACTGCTGTGGATTTTTCTATATTATATACTTTACTGATCCCAATAAAAAAGCATATAATACCAATATACGGTATTTGAATGGCAGGAATTTGTTACGCGGGAAAAACACGCAGCGGAAAAGAAACGGTTAACCCCCTCAGTTCTGGAGTGCAAGTCCCGTGACATGGCTCAAAAATATATATATGTGGTGTCTAGGGTACCGGGTACTGTGTTCAATTGGCCAGTGAACGAAAAGAGCAATCTTCGACTAGTCACCATTGGGGGCCCTGTGAATTGAAGCAATATAACAAGTGTGCGTTTTCGTTTCGGAACCGTGGGCCTGGAGGCCTCTCACCCATCCGTCGAACAAACCGTCCAGCACTCGATGCCTCGACCAAAGAATCTTTCTCCGCTGTATACCGGGACTCTGTGGCAACGAATCTGCTCCCTGCTTGCCGAATCTCCGCAACTGGAACAATCGATCCGCTGCCTACACTCCCAATAGATCGTCGCGGCCTCCTAACTCTGGGTCCTGCCGGAACCAGCTTGTCCTCCAAATCTCTCAGGGCTGAGTATGTAGTTGACAGCACGATCTCCGTCACGAATAAAGCAGCGTCCGCACTCCGGCCTGGTTGTGATCCTTGTCCATTTCAGCATGCGTCCTACACCTCTCGTTGCTCCGCTCACACTCCCCGCACCAAACACGAGGATGCCGATGTATATCCTCCACTGTGCCCAACCCACTTCCTGTACTCACGCCAAGGGTGCTGGGAGATAGAGTCCGCTTTGTCCAGCATAGTCCACTAATATTAAAGCAGCGCTACAGATGTTTCATTTATTGCACTGAAACCTGTTGGATTTGCCTGTTTAACCCTGTTGAATTGAAACCCCGAAATCCTTTTTTTTTTTTTTCTGGAAATTTCATGGCAATTCAGCATTCTGTGAATAGACTAATCAATAGTTTTCAATGGGACAAATTTGGTGCTGCCAAATTGCAAAGACTTGCACCGTATTTCGCTGTCAATTCATCTGTATTTGGCGAATTGACAGCTTTGAATACACAAATTGCACCTACTGTGAAATTAACCCTTCGGAGCAATTTGGTGACAACTTCGGTGAGCGTTTCAAAGCTGCAAGGTTCCTCTCACGTTATTCTTCTGTATGACTTCCCACCCAAAACCTGAAACCACACAACCATAACCTACTTAATGCCCCTTGCCAGTCTATAGGATGGATACCAGAGCCACAAGCAGAGGGGCAATTCCCCCAAAGCAGCTAGTGCTCATAATTTTTATTTTATTTTATTTATTTTTTATCTCCCTTTTCCGTTTCGTGGATTTTTCCCATAATGCAACATTTACCAAAATCTGTGCAAAAGTTTTGCTATACTGCAGTTGTTAATTTAATCTACAGTATTTAGGCTAGGGTCAGACGAGCGCAGTGCGAACGCGCGTGCAGGCGCACTTAATCACGGCCGTAGTAGCAGCAAATGCCGGGCAATGACGGCCAATATACGAAGTACGGTCGCACAAAAGTCCGGCTGCGCAACGCAAGTGGAAAACGAACGCATTTTGTCGAGAACGTAAAACCGCTAGTACGGTTGTACAGAGTGCGCTGCGTCCGCTAGCGGCGTGTGTGCGTGAATTGGAGATGTCAGACACTGCTAATGTCCGGCCAACATAACGTCCAGATGCACAAAGTGTTTTATTGATGATCCGTACAAAATCACGGATGCAAATGCGCATAGTATGACCGCTATCGCGTACTCCGTGAAAAAATGCGTCCATTCGTTTGAACGCACTTTTTCACAGACAACGTGAAAATGCGTTCGTCTGACCCTAGCCTTAACCATTAATGAGGCGGAGAAGGGAATGTTTAGATAAGGCTGCAGGAGGTCTATTGTATTTTTCAGGCTACCTGAGATAAAAGCTGGCAGCTGAATGAGATAAGACCGGGATCTTAAAAGACTTCTAATCTACCCCCTGGTTCTGTCCTTTTGAATACATCCCACACAATGCAGTGAGATTTGAGACTGTGATTGAACCATTCGCTCCATTATGACTAGAACCACCCATCGAGAAGCAAGTGATGGAAAGATATTGGGTGGGAGGGGCAGTTTACAATACGAAAGATCACACAATGGATGCACCCAGGAACACCTATAGAATTAAATATTTTCTTAACTAAACATACAAGAGAAAAACAAACTCATGTAAGATATCAGCAACATCAAGTAAACACAATAAGGACATTTCATTTTTATGGGGGTACCGGCCCTTTAATGTCGGAGCAGGGTATTTTAAAGTACACATTGTAACAACTGATACATGTGAGAGACCTATGGCAATAAAAACAATGTGTAGGACGAAATGACAACTAGTCAGTGTGCATACACTGGAGACGACAAATGAATTTATTCTCGCTGATCTTTCCATCGCTACCCATGGAGTGCAGTAATATGTTGTCATTTATACTTTTGCTTCCTTCAACAGGCTCTTTCCAGCCTTCCAATGAAATGATGCTGAAATTTTACAGCTTCTACAAACAAGCGACACTAGGTCCGTGCAATGTCTCCAAGCCTGGGTTTTGGGATCCCGTCGGCCGATACAAATGGTGAGTCTCAGTGCTGAGTTTTGCATTTCGATGACCTGAAACCGTAACCCAAGTTACCAGCGGGGGAAATAAATCTCCTGCTCTGCACCCGTGTGTTTTTTAAAAAAAAAATTATTACTACATACTCATTTAAGTTCTGGTGGAGGGTAAAAGTGAGAGTGATAGACTCCACATATCAAATTATAAAGTTTTATAATTGCAGAAGATCTTTACACATACCAGCAATTCAGAGAACTGCTTTACAGAGCTCCTGTGCTACATTCTCCATATACAGCAAGGAACTCTGGGTAGGATATGCAAAAGAAGTCCAGAATTATATATAATTTCAATGACAGACCCCTTTTTTTAGAATTTAGGTCCCTATAACATATCAACTTTAATATTTTAGGGACGCTTGGAACACTCTGGGTGACATGTCCAAAGAAGAGGCCATGATGGCGTATGTAGAGGAAATGAAAAAGGTAGGCTTTTTGTTTTTTTCTTGGTTGTTACACTCAGTCGCAGGTTTATGCAGATAATTATGGCGTTGGGACTTTTTCTTCAGGATTTGCATTTGGTCTTAACCTCTATCCATGTAATCCTCTGGAATGCAGTAACATACATCCATTTAGATCTGCGTTATTGATTGACTTTCAGCACTTATCTTAGTGGTTACACCTTTTATATCGGGTCAGCAGCCTCAGCCTTCTAGATGTTGTGGAACGATATCTCCCAGAATGCTCAGCCACTCATTAAATGTGCTGAGTCTCATGCGAAATGCAGTTCCTAAACATCTGGTCCAGGTTTGCTGACCCGCACCATATATTATAAAATTTATTTTAAGTAGTGAATAGATTTGTTTTGTGTTTTTTTTTTTTTTTTTTTTTTGGGGGGGGGCAATTGGGGTAAGTCACAATGATCTATGGGATATTTTAGCTTTTCATGCAAAAAAAAAAAAAGCTTTTTATAGGAACCTGTGCAACTTTATTATGTCAGCCACCTTACTGAGCCATGTGGCTGCTTTTTTTTTTGTTTAGTTTTCTCCATTATCCAAATTTTCTACTTTTCAGAAGAAAAAATGTTTTGGCAATGGTCATCACATAGGCATTGAATAATTCTACGGAGGAGAATCCAGATGTTTGTGACGTACATTTCCCACAGTGTACAGACATCCTCTGATATGGCTAAATCACACCAGTTTTTACCTAAACTCCTCATCATGTATTGACGAGACATGCTGCGGACAAAGCCTTAGAGATTGTTCTCACGGTTTAAGGGGGGCCACAAGGACGTACAGGATATCTCCACTCGGATAGCCGTGTGGCCACCTCGCTGTGCGGACATTTGTGCGCACAGCTCTTCAAAGTGCGATTTGTTGGGGTCCTTCGGTAGACCTGTTCCACAGTGCATTGATGATCTGGAGTGGCATAGCTCCACTATGCAGCCAAAAACAAAGGGAACACAAAGTAACCCAGCCATCATAGTGCCCCGCTAAGACAATGTTTCAGCCCTCTGGGGCTCTTGTCATGCCAGGTTTGCAAGGGCTGAAATGTTGTCTTGCCATGTCCACGAAACCCAGATGAAAGTAACATAAAGGAAACTGCTTTGTATTAATCTATGGACGCAGGTAACTTTTTAAGGGTGAGGCAGCAGGTTAACAAAAGTAGGGGAAAAAGCGAAACCTTATTTTTGCTCCGACCTTTTATTGCTATACACTTCAAATGACATCTAACGTCTACTATGTGTTACTCAATACAAGTTTAGAAAGGTGCAAAGTCCTCAGTAGTGACACTATCCTGGAAAAGTCAAACAAATAAATAGGAGGAAATGGATAAGGTGCGAGGAGAGCAGTAGAGAAGAATACAGGGGACCCCACTCCAATCCACGTTTCTTCCCCATTTTTTTTATTTTTTTGCATAAGGGGTTATTCACAAAGTGCTGGTGTTGTCGCTGCAACAAACCTGGTGTTTCACAAAACTAAAATCCAATGAGTGACAGGGGGAGCTGCAAAGCTGTACCGTGAAGCTTTGCCTTCCCCTGGATTTTAATTAGTTTGAAATACCGGAATTTGTTCTCGCTGCAATACTGTTGCTTTATGAATAACCTCTATAATACTTGCCTTTTTCCCTTTCGTTGCATTTCTCTAGCAGCTCCCTTAAGGGGTAACTGCAATATCCTGCTTATGGCTGCTTTCAATCCTAGCGTGAATGCATCCTATCCGAGAGGCATTGGCCGGTCAGCTCTGAACAGTCTGTACAGAGCTGATCAGGACCCTGGAAGGTTCTCCCAGGTGGGAACTGATTGGCAGCCTTTCAAACAGAATGGAGCCATCTGCTTTGGAAGGATGTCACCAAGGTATTGTGGTCATGGTGGCTACAATGTCTTTTGTAAATTGGTTTTCTTATGAAATGTGTTGTCCTTAAAATCACGACCTGCTGAAATTATATATAAATGCTCAACACAAAGTTAAACCACGTATAGAGATTTCTGATTACAACATGCTTCACACGGCTATAAGAATGGGTTCCAGGCCAGTGGGTAACATAGCATCAGGGTTATAAATGCAGTATAGATGTGTGAAATAGGGAAGTGTGTTGCATGGGGGGGGGGGGAAGATAGAGGTGAGGAATAGCTAAACATGGCACTTCCTTTTGTATGCGCCTTGCAGAGATTCCAATGTCATGGAAGCCTGGCACTATGCCCTGCTGCGTAACTTGCATAGTTCTTGGGGGAAACCTCCTATATTAGCCCAAGTAAGATCATATCTGTCCATTATCGAAATGATGCTTACATACATGTTCTTCTGCAGTTTGCAAAATGATAGGAGGTGCTCTAGAACAGGGCTCAAAATTTCAAGTCCCAAGCTACTAACCAGGCCATAAGAGTTACTCGCCACCAGTTGCTCCACTTAACTCCTACCCAGCTCTTAACTCTGCCCCTAAACACACCCCTTAAATTATCTTATGAAATTACACTGTTAAAGGTTTTATTTAGAATAAAGTTACAAAAATAACACTAATATCCAGACATCAGACCCCCAGATACATGTATACCCAGTCATCAGACCCCAGTGTGAGCATAGCAAGAAGTCAGGGAAGCTCCTCTACACCCCCCTGCCAGTGACCGAGACGAGCTGGGTCAGGTTAGGCAGCTGATCTCTGCCACCGCGGAGCCTGGAGAAGGGGGGCTGCACTGGCACTGCCGGAATACATAGCACAAAATAATTTATTGTGCTGCCTGCATGTGCATTTTCACTCGCCCGCACTTAATTTCTACTCGCCAAATGCTAGTAGGCGAGTGGAAATTTTGAGCCCTGCTCTAGAAAACTGTTTCCTATTGTAATGTTTCCTCCTAAAAAGTCTTGTATTTGAAGACAAAAAGCAGCTTCCTAATATAAGAACGCATGTGGGGGAGGGGAAGTTTTATTTTCTGCGAAAACATTGGTGCATTTGGCACCATATTAACATAATTTTACAGATGTCCGTAAGGTGCAAAAATCGAGACCAGTGTTACTTTTTAGGTTTATTGTTACTATTTCTGTTTGCGATACACTTAATCCTCATTAGCAGATTCTGCTCTGTTTTTGCCATGTTTTTAGGCAACAGATTCTGCTCCTTCTTTTGAAAGTGGCGCCAGAAGGAGGAGCAGAATCTGTGGCCTGAAAATGAGCAGAAACTATAGTTTGGGGTTAGGGACAACCCTAAAACTAACACCAGTGTCGCTTTTCCACCTTACTGGTGTCGGTTAAATTATTTTAGTGTGCTGCAAGGTCGTTCTTTTTCCCTAGCATTCTAATATTACAAGATTTTCTAATTGACAACTTCTTCACTGTGCCGTTTCCTGCAGTGACCACAAAGTGGCGTTGTTATGCTAGTAAACACTATAAAAGCGGTGTGGTTTCTCTGAAATTCCTACTACAGTCAGCTTTATGAGAACACGATGGGTCATAGCGATGTAGTATGTAAATAAATTCTATTCCGTTGGGTGTAGATGCCAATGTGCGCCGCCACAGATACATTTCTTTTTATGCTGCGTCTGTGTTATTGATCAAAGTGTACATTAACACATATCGCTTGGGCTAATGGGCATAGGTGGATCCTATCCATATACTATTTTGTGACCTCTTGCATTTTGGACACTAGATTCTTGAGACCATGCCAATGACGGAGAAAGTGGAAGAATTACTTCAAGTCATAGGTCCTTTTTATGAAATAGTGGAAGACAAAAAGCATGGCAGAGGATCTGGTGTGTCATCAGGTTGGGATTAACTTCTGCTTTATTCTCTGTAATTTTAGTATAAGCCTTGTCATATGCATTCCCTCTCCCCTTTTCTGTCCATTTTCAGCTGTCAGACCTTTCTGTTTTCTTTTTCCTTTCACATGGCAGTGCGGCTGGACAAGGTTACTAAATCGCTAGAAGGTAGGAATTATCGAAAAACGGGGGGAAAAAAGTCTTTTTTGTCCTGTCTGAAAGTGACATCTCACTATTCTTTTTTCTCTTTATCACTTTCTGTGTTTTGAACATGTTGCACGGTGTATGGGTAGCAGTTTGTTTTCAGGGAATACGGTCCTTATTTTAGGTTTGTGTTTAGGTATCTCACACATCTAACAAAGCAAACTAACACCCCCCCCCGAAAACAAAGACTTTTACTAATCAGGAAACTGTTAAATGCCATCCAGTTTATTTGTTTGTCCATTATCCTGACTAAGGGCCATGCCAGACGAGCGCGCTACGTGCGCCTGTACTGAGGGGCCTCCCGGTGTTCGTCGCAGCGTTGTGACGCTTTGACGGGGTCAGCCAAACGCTGTAGCGCGTGCACGAATTGCACGCACTACAGCAGGCGTGGTGCAACTGTTCAGAAAGCCTTCCTGTTGAAGCCCTATGATGCGCACTCGACGGGGCTGCAAAGTGCGATCTTCCATAGGAGGACTGAGCCTTGGGTCACTAACTGCGCTCAGCGAGGTGGCCAGACGGGCGTCCGATTGGAAGGAATGTCCACTCTCACAAGCGTTCCTTTCGCTCTTAAAAACAATTGTCTGACATCAGCCTTAAATCCCCTTTCCTGTAATTAATTTACCATCACACACACCTGCCATCTAGAGCGGTGACAGCTACCGATGTTCCAGAATGCTCGCTCTGTTCAAGGTTTGACAGGGCATCATGGGATATGTTGTTTCGAAACACATGCCATACCAGAGTTGGCCAACACTACTCCATAATCTCTCTCCATGTGTGACAATTTAAAGGGACATTCTGACCACTTTTAACATTTCATGTGTCCAGGCTGTGTGGTGGGCTCGCTCTCTTTCCTGCCTCCTTCCGCAGAAAACACTGTGCGAAGTGCGTCACCAAGCATCCGGGATTTTGAATTTCCTGCCAATGATGTCAGCACATTCAGCGGGCTGACCTCATCCCAACACCTGTAACGACGAGCATCTGGAGAGAAGCAGCCAGTGGATTTGTTGTGTGCGTGGCCAGGAAGCTGCAATCCATTTTTCTGCCCAGGTGCTACAAAATTACTTGCATAGAAAAACTGAAGGGATGTACGCGTTTCAGAAGCCCCGAGCTGAAGAGGAGACGCAGTGCGCAAAGAGGGAGAAAAGGAGTATTTACTGCTAAAATAAATAAAAAATAAATTATTGGGTAGCTGCTGTCAGCATCTGCCCAATTATTTAAGGACATAAAAAGAGAGGCTGTATATTATCGTAGCATGACATCGAAATTGAGCAACAGTTAAACTTTGATAGGGAATAACTCCACCTCCTGTTATGTGTCGCAGGGGGGGGGGTTATTAGACACACATATTCCCTGTCACTTAAGCCCAAGTTGGACATGACAGGTGCTTTTTAATAAGACCACTAGAGCTAATCTTTTCCGTTTTCAGCACATTCTCCTTTCGTAAAGAGAAATTGTCAGTAAGCACATTGTCTGCCCGAGAGGAGAAGCGTAATACATCCTGTCTGACTAGCACTGGTAGCTTTTAAAATCAAGGCAAAAATGTGTTCGCTTCTATGATTTCTATTACAGCACAGTGATCTGTGCACCCCACAGGCGACTTAGGATGTTATCTGCATCATGGGAATGGTAGTCCTGCAAGAGGTTGTGACCTAGGCTGCCTCCGATACATATAACAGGATATAATTTGCATTATTTTATTCTGTATTCTAATCAGTGATGTTGCAAGTATATGTAAAAGCGGGGTTTGTTTTATCCTGTAGCGCCGAATGTCTGAAAGCAGAGCGACGTCTATTCCAATAAGTGGATTAGGTTACTTAAGCCAATTATTAAATCAAGCCCGAAGACATACGAACAATGCTCGGCCGTGACCCATAAACTGACAAAATGTCAATGCCAAGATAACAAACACACGGGGCGTAAGAGATTGTCTGTCCGGGGTCCTGCGGCACATAATACAGGGCTCTGGCCCTCTCCCAAAAATTAAAGTCTTAGAGAAATATTTCAAGAACAGAGGAAGGAACGCAGCACGCCAATCCTGTAAAAAGACCAGTTTACTGTGCTAGCAACAATGTTTTGGCTGGTATACGAGCCTTTCTCAAGCTTGGTACCCTGTGATGGAGTAGCACAATCTATGGCTCCACACCTGGTATGGAATATCTTCCATCCTCCCTTACATGGAGTAGAGGAGATCTGGGCGGTTGTTGACCTATTACCCTCCGTTCATCAATTGTTGGTCTGTCCTGTCTGGATTATCTTCCACTGGGGGCTAAATGAACAAAATGCATGCAGCAATATTCCAATGCAATCCCTGACCAGCGCAGGTCATTAAATGGATCTGCATCCTTTCAAAATATGGAATTAAAAACTTTAGAACACCTTCGTAATAAGACAGTTGTCACATTCCACTGGTTTAGTAGGCAGGGACATGTCATATTTCCCTGCTTCTTTGTTCGATCCTTTTTCCCCCACCTATCACAGCAGAGAACAGTGTGTCGGCCAATTGCTGTGCTTTCTTTGGAACGGACAAAAAATGTACTGCGCATGCGCAACATCGTCGCGCATACTCAAAGATCTCACTGCGACGGCAGGATCATCGCAGTATTCCATCCAGATAATTATAGGTTTTGGCCTGTGTCTATATGCTTTGTAGGCCAAGTGTTATAAAGTGAGATATTCCAACTATTCTATTCTGTAGATATTTCATTAGAATTATGGGTTTTCAGCAAAAACAAACAACAAATTGTTCAATTGTTCCTTTTTTTTTTTCTTCATCAAATACCCCAATCTGTTTACTCAGTCGCCGTCCATTTCTTTGTGTCCGTCTCTAGAACTGAACGCTGTCTTGACCTCTACACCAAACTGCAAGCCGGTTAATGGTAAGACCGAGAGTAGTGACAGCGGAGCAGAGTCAGAGGAAGGAAGCCCAACAAGGCAGGACGACGACCATGGCGATGAGGAGGAAAGTGATCAAGGTATTTGAAGTATATTGTGTCTTGTAGAAACCGGACCGTTTGTTGTGTTTTCTGCATGTTCTGCTTGTTTGATGTAAGCCTGGCTGTTTTGTTGCCAGTTTTACATCATTTTAGCTTTTTTGTGTGTGTGTGGTGTTGTCTTCATTTTGTAAGCTTTTTAACTTTTTGTGTGAGACGGTCCAGGGGTGTACCTACTGTGGTGGCAATGTCAACCAAGCCTGTGGCTCTAAGGGGCCCAGCAGCTCGAACCTGCTTCCCGAAAAGAAGAGTATCAGTCTGGCTGCGCGCCGGGGATGTGAACATGTTGTACAGCGATTCAGATAACCGTTACTTACAAAAAGCTAACAAGCTCCTTAGCGCTGTACAATGGGTGAGACCGAATAACTAATATACATACAAGTTAAACACACAGAACAGTAGGAGAGAGTGCCCTGCTTGAGAGCTTACAATCTAAGAGGAGAGGGGTCACACACTAGGTGAGGGTAAATAGAGAACCTGAAGTACCAGGGTGCATGTGAGCTGGATGGAAAGATGGCACAAGAAATGTACAGTGACGAATCATGGAGTGAGCTGATGGACTTCTTTTAAAGTAATGTGTTTTCAGAGACTTCTTGAAGGACTGGAGAGATGGGGAGAGTTTGATGGTGCGGGGAGGGAGTTCCATAGAAAGGGGGCAGCTCAGGAGAAGTCTTGAAGGCGAGTGTTCGGGGTACGGGGAACTGATAGCATCAGATCATTGGCAGAGCAGAGTGGTTGGGATGGGATGTACCTGCTAATAAGGGAGGAGATGTAGGCAGGTAGATAGTCCTCTCGCTATACAAGGATTTCTCAACACTGATTAGACCCTCCTGGGCTGGCCAGGAGAGTACCTGAACCACTGTGCAACTTGATCATATCTCCGTTGCACTGCCCAACTGAATTGGTTTGAAAGAGGGTCAGATGGGGGACCAAAGAAGAGGTCACTGTGAGAATAAGTGGGTGGTCTGTGGGCCATACCATACCAAATATATAAGTGCGTAATTTGGGGAGAGATGGGCTAAACACTTTCCCCTGGAGACCAGTAAGGTCTAGTTACGCCTCTGTCAGTCTTTGAGTTGTAGAATTCTGAGAATGGAGATTGATGTTGCTGTCACACTGTAGGGCAAACCTGGGACATACACCTGTTGCTTTACTTGTTGTATCTGTACTTTCTAATAGAGAAGTGTGCGGAGCAGGAATCGGCTCCTCAGGTGGTCCCGGTGACCGCCGTCGCTAATGGCCCACTAGCAAACCACAGCGACTACATTCCAGAACTGGCCAATCAAACCCCTTCCATATCTGCTCTGAACCAGGACGGCAATGAGGAGGTTGTAAAGACAGAGGAATTTGCTTCAGAAGCTCTTCTGAATGTCCTGGAGAGAGAGAAAGGTAACAAAACTTAGATTTTTGCTGTTTAACATAATCCGTGGATGTTTTCCATTGGAGGATGAACATTACAAATTGTGTTTTTTCTTAAATGCTTGTTTCAATAACAATCCATATATCAGGGTGTTACGAGCAGGACTCTGAATATTTTTTGCTATATAAAAGTGAAACTCGAAAAATTAGAATATTGTGCAAAAGTTCATTTATTTCAGTAATGCAACTTAAAAGGTGAAACTTATATATGAGACTCATTAGATGCAAAGCAAGATAGTTCAAGCCGTGATTTGTCATAATTGTGGTGATTATGGTTACAGCTCATGAAAACCCCAAATCCACAAGCTCAGAAAATGAGAATATTACATGCAATCAATAAAACTAGGATTGTACATAGAACAATATGGGACTTCTGAAAAGTATAAGCTGCATATGTACTCAGTACTTGGTTTGGGCCCCTTTTGCAGCAATTACTGCCTCAATGCGGCAATGTGGCATGGAAGCCATCAGCCTGTGGCACTGCTGAGGTGTTATGGAAGACCAGGATGATTCAATAGCGTCCTTCAGCTCTTCTGCATTGTTCGGTCTCATGTCTCTCATCGTTCTCTTGGCAATGCCCCATAGATTCTCTATGGGGTTCAGGTCAGGCGAGTTTGATGGCCAATCGAGCACAGTAATCCCACGGTCATTGAACCAGGTTTTGGTGCTTTTGGCAGTGTGGGCAGGTGCCAAGTCCTGCTGGAAAATGAAGTCAGCATCCCCATAAAGCTCGTCTGCGGAAGGAAGCATGAAGTGCTCCAAAATCTCCTGTTAAACGGCTGCGTTGACCCTGGACTTAATGAAGCACAGTGGACCAACACCAGCAGATGACATGGCTCCCCAAATCAACACAGACTGTGGAAACTTCACACTGGACTTAAAGCATCTTGCAGTGTGTGCCTCTCCATTCTTCCTCCATACTCTGGCTCCTTGGTTTCCAAATGAGATGCAAAAGTTGCTCTCATTAGAAAAGAGGACTTTGGAGCCACTGAGCAACAGACCAGGTTTGTTTTTCTTTGGCCCAGGTAAGACGCTTCTGACGTTGTTTGTTGTTCAGGAGCGGCTTGACAAGAGGAATACGACATTTGAAGCCCATGTCCAGGATCCGTCTGTGAGTGGTGGCTCTTGATGCACTGACTCCAGCCTCAGTCCACTCCTTGTGAAAGTCCCCAACACTTTTGAATGGCCTTTTCCTGACAATCCTCTCCAGGCTGCGGTCATCCCTGCTGCTGGTGCACCTTTTTCTTCCACACTTTTCCCTTCCACATAACTTTCTATTAACCCTTTCGCTGCTGAGGCTTTTCCCGCCTCTGTGCTGAGGTCATTTTTACCGGTTTTGCTCATCATGTTTAAACGTGTTTTGAAGCCTTATTTTAGTATATGACCCAGACATATTATATATCGTTCTTTCCGTCAGACTCGGCAGATTAATAATATGTCATTATTATATGTATACGGCATGTCCTGTCTGTATATTATAACAAAAAATGCAATAAATTATGAATTTTCAATAATTTACAACGTGTAAAGTGTTTTTTTTTTTTCACATTTTAACATGCGAGCAATTGCGGTTATATTTTGTATGGGGTGCGCTTGTTAAAAAAATTAGAGATGGGGTCTCGTTACATTTTTTTTGGGAAAATTACGCGATTTTTAACAAACGCACCGCATACAAAAATCGTTAGTGCAGCATCATTGTTCACATTATAATTGAAATGGGAACAATATTGCTGCATTAACAAACCAAAAAAAAGTTTTTTTTTTTTGTTTTTTTTTAATTTTTATTTTTAATTTTCATTTTTTTTAAAAACTTTTTTCACAGTGGTGTTTGGTATCGTTGGAACGGCCATGCTCTGGCCGATCCAACAGTACCAAACATTAACCCCTAGCTGTCACGGATCGGGAGATAGGGAGTTCATTGGAACTCCCTATCTCCACCGTTGGTGGCAGCTAGGAGTTAACTCCAGGACTGGCGTCATCGTGCTATGCACGATGACGCCAGTCCTCAGGGGGAGTTCCCGGAGGCTTGGCCGACATCCAAGATGTCGGCCAGCTCCGGGAAAGGATCACGAACCGGCGCTTTTCAGCGCCGATTCGTGATCCGGCTCCCCAGGGTTTAATGCCAGGTACCATTTGGAAGGGCAGGCTGTGCCCTTCCACTCGATGCCTGGGTTAACCCCCGCAACGCCGCCGATCGGGAGGGAGAGAGGTCCGAAGGACCTTCCCCCCCCCCCTTTCAGGCGCCTCCTCCGCACATGCGGGGGGGGGGCGCCTGCATTAGGTGTCATCGCGTCGGATTGCGACGCGATCCGGCGGATTGCTGCCTCCTGTGCTCGGACGCGCTCAGCGCGTCCGTAGCACAGGAGAACCACTTGGCTGGACGCGCTGAGCGCGTCCATAGCAGCCAAGTGGTTAATGTGCTTTGATACAGCACTTTGGGAACATCCAACTTCTTCTGCAATTACCTTTTTGAGGCTTTGCCTCCTTTTATGGAGGGGGTCAATGATGGGTTTCTGCACAACTGTCAGGTCAGCAGTCTTTCCTATGATTGTGATTCCTACTGAACCAGACTGAGAGACCCTTTAAAGGTTCAGGAACCCTTTGCAGGTGTTATGGCTTCACTAGCTGATTAGAGTGGGACACTTTGAGCCTAGAATATTGCACCTTTTCACAATATTCAAATTTTCTGAGATTGTGGATTTGGGGTTTTCATGAGCTGTAAGCCATAATCCTCACAATTATGACAAATCACGGCTTGAACTATCTCATATATTAGTTTCACCTTTTTAAGGTGCATTACTGAAATAAATTAACTTTTGCACGATATTCAAATTTTTCGAGTTTCACCTGTATGTATGATGGTCATTATAGCCTTGTCAGATTTTACATGATGTGTTTATTTTTTTCAATAAAGTTTTATTGCAATGAAGCGGTTTTGGGATTTCTTTAGTAATTGTATGCTGTGACAGTTGGTGGGATCTAGTCACCCCAGGTGCATTTTACCAACACTTGCACGTATTAGCTTTGTTTTGGGTTCACGTTTGTTATTGGATACACGGGAGTAAATCTAGACGTACATTTTCAGTTAAATCACCTTTGTTGCACACGCCGGGGACGTGAAGTGGCCATATTGAATGTCTTGGAGATAACCATTAGGACACGAAAATTTGAGTAACGTTTCGGTGTAGCACCTATCAACAGATCACCCTCCACCAGACTCCTTTGTAGCCAGTATCCGAAACAGTGGTTTCCCCCAAACCAAGAAAGATCATATAACTATACAACCTGATACAGCGCAAATGTATATATTTAAACCGTATATGCATGCTGCACCATAATTCTCTATTTCTCTTGTTTATTTTTTGGATATTGACATACACCGGAATACCTTTTTTGTATGCAATACATTTGCGCTGTATCAGGTTGTATAGTTATATAACCATCAGGACAGTATAGTTTTAAAGGGTCACTACCACCAATAAATGTCCTTATTGTGTTTATTTTATGTTGCTGATATCTTACATGTGCATTGTTTTTCCTCTTGTTGAAAAAAATATTTTACTGTGTGTCACTAGGTGCAACCATTGTGTGATCTTTTGCGTTTTAATGCCCCCCCTTTGAATATTTCCATCGCTTGCTCCTCACTCTGGCATTGGCCATAGAATGGAGTCTGTGGGTCGATCACTGTCTCAAATCTCATTACGTTTGTGTGGGCTGTATTCAAAGGACATCACCAGGGGGTAGATTAGAAGTCTTTTTAAGCTCCATGTTTTTTCTCCTTCAACTGCCAGTTCTTACCTCAGCTAGCCTGAAGAACAATAGCCCCCTGTAGCTTTATCTAAACTTTCCCTCCTCCCATCTCATTAAACTGTTGAATACTGTAGATTAGATAAAACACAGAAGAAAAAGCCTAACCTTTTTGGTAAATGTTTCCACATGGGAAAAATCAACAAAATGGTAGGGAGGCTAAAATAAAAAAACAATTTTACTTTTCCTATTTACATGCAATTACTTTGAACAAAGAGAAAAAACAGCAACATGTGTTTTTATAATGTGTTTTTAGAAGGTGGATTCATTTGCAATGCACAAGTAATCTCGTTAGTTTATGTAAGTGTCATTTTCACGCACTTTGAAAACCAAATAAACACCTACATGAAGTCACCGGCACCTGTTCTGTGTGCACATTTAGTTTTAAGTGTTTCTTTTCACCTCCCACTTGGAGTAATTAAATATTGTGTGTAGGAGTGAGCGTTTTGTCTATTATTCACAAGTGCGGTGATTATCCGCAGCTAATCTGCCTGGCTGAATTAAAGTCACGCTTACAGAGGCCCCTAAAGGCCAAACAAACTGCTCTTATTTCACAAGTAGAAATTGGTCCCAAAAGCATGAACGTACACACAGTACAAAAACAAAACCAAGTCATACACGCACCTTACACCCCCACCAAACAGAAACATCTGCACATTAACAAAACCCTCTCTTACAGGTCTATTCAAAGAAAAGTGAAAATTCTAGGTCAAAATAGCCAAACCAGAAAAATTCTCCTTTTATCTCACTTTCCAAATCGGCTATTTGGTCTAGATCCGTGTTTCACAAACCTGTCCTCGGGACCCTCAACCAGGCCAGATTTTGCAGATCACCTTGGGAAAGTCAGACTGAATCCTGCAATCACTGAGCAGCAAATCATATCACCTGTGCTGTGCTTCACATATCCTGCAAACCTGGCGAGGCGGAGGGTCCGGAGGACAGGTTTGGGAAACACTGGTCTAGATTGTTCTCTTCTCCTGCCAATTCTCCCAAGTTTCACCTTTTTAGTGAATAGACCTGTAAGCCTCAGGCTGGGGTCAGACGAGCGCCCATACTGACGTGCCTCCCAGCGTTCCTTGCAGCATTGTGCTGCTCCGAGGCCGGACACACACTGTAGCGCACGCACTACAGCAGGTGTGCTGCCAACGTTCTGAAAGCCTCCCCGTAGAAGCACTATGACGTGCGTTCGACGGGGCTGCAAAGTGCAATCCTCCATAGGAGACACTAGCGAGGCGGCCAGACGGGCGTCAGAGTGGAAGGAACGTTCACTCTCACAGACGTTCCTTCCGCTCTGTAAAACTCTCGTCTGACCCTGGCCTTAGGTTTACTACACTGTCCCTGCAGCAATGGCATGTGAAAAGGAGTCATCCACAGCAGTGTTTTTTTCTTGCTAATTTTCCTGACTTTCACCTTTCTTTGAATAGACTTGTTAGTGTTTGCTAAAGCACAACTGAGAAGCCCTCGTTACCACTGTCCAACACTTAGGCATAAACCTAAGCTGCCTACCAGTACACTCTAGCCATCCGGCGGCTCACTGACGAGCCGAGTGGTGAAACGCACATCTGATGCATGATAGCATAGGCATAAAGTAATAAAAACAATTGTTTTATCTTCGATTTTAGCGTTCTAAACCCTTTATGATGCCGCTTTACTAACCTTGTGTAAACGGATAATAGAAGTAACGGATAATAGAAATAAACTGATACACATATTATATAGGGATGCGTGTGTTTAAGCCAGTGTTTCCCAAACCCGTCCTCGGACCCTCTGCCTTGCCAGGTTTGCAGGATATGTGAAGGACAGGTGATATGATTTGCTGCTCAGTGATTGCAGGATTCAGTCTGCATTTCCCCAAGGTGATCCTTAAAACTTGGCCTGGTTGAGGGTCCCGAGGACAGGTTTGGGGAACACTGGTTTAAGCATTGAGCTAGGAGGTTAGGAATAAGAAATAGCGGTCGTTTGATATTTTGTAAATGGCAATGTAGAAGATCTATAATATGAGGGGGGAGTAAAGGGTTAATGATGGAATTTTGTAGATATTAAAATGTAAAATACTGTTATTCCTGCTCTTCCTCTGCTGTATAAGAAGAAGGGATTGTCACAACAAAATTGCAGAGCAAAATGTGATCTTGCTACATGGCATACCGTAATCTTGGAGTGTGCGTGCCTGCTGGAGTTTATTGGCGCTTTATAAATACTTGTAACTGTGTGTGTGTGTGTGTGTTTGTTAGAAAAAAAATAAATGGGAAAAAACAAAAATAAATTAAGTTGCAATCTTACCACCTCGCGGTGGCATGATGGCATTTTGCCCCATGAGACTCTTGTTTACACTCTGTCCAGTTACATCCATTATTCATTCACTTAACTGCTATTGCTGGAGATCTGATCAATTGCAACAAACCTACATCAGCCGTTAGGATTCCGTTTAGGCCCATGTCAGATGAGCGCACTGATCATGTCCGTGTTGCCGCACATTTGTACGTACGTGGTAGCATATTATTATGATTATGCTTTATTTATAAAGCGCCATCATATTGCGCAGCACTGAACAATGGGTATGATACAGACAGGGTTACAATACATTGAACAACATTTGATAAACTGGTGCACGAGGAAACGAGGGCCCTATTCCGGTAGGAACTCACAATCTATAAGGGTTGGGGTGGAAACAAGAGGAGAGGACTGCAATGTGAGGGTGATGGACTGGTTGGGGCAGTGATGTGTATTCGTGAGTTGGGTGGCAGACTTCCCCGTATGGGAATGTCTTATACGAGAGGGAGAGATGAAAATAGTGGAGGGGTTGGTGGTACAGAGGCAGGAGTTCCATTTTAGGATGAATGCCTAGTAGAAGAGACAGTGAGCGCATTGTGCAGCAGTATGTGGACCTTGCAGTTCTAATTCCAGCAGGGGGAGGGGGAGCTGGTGGCCAGAAAACCACTGCAGAGCTTGCATTGGAGAGACCAGAAGCCTGGTATTAGTAAGAGTAATTAGAGAGAAGTGGAGACAGCTGGAAAGGATGCCTGAAATTAGAGGCCAGTCCTGGGTGGGGGAGTGTTGGAATGAAACTTTTGCTGCTGTGTGTTTGTGTGAAAAGGAAATTAATTCCGGTAAGTATCTAGGTGTCAGAGGCCTTTGTAATGGGGGGGCACTAGTGATCAATAGAGACCCACACACGAAGTACGTCTGCACAGAAGTGCGGACGCAGGTTAGGCAAGAACGTAACTCGTTAGAACGGACGCACAGAGTGCGCTGCATCCGCAACGTCCTCCTAGCTTTGTGTGTGAGTGATGGAACGTAGTCAGATGGACTGCATTTATACGTCCAGCATTTTTGACAGACAAAATGTTTTTCATATTGATTTATTTCCCTTCTACATCAGTCAAAAAAAAAAAACATCAGTCACAAAAATGGACTGTGTGGCCACTACCTTGTCGTCGGCCAGAAAGTACGTCCGTTGTGCACGGACGCACAGTCCGCACAGAATGCGCTCGTCTGACACGAGCCTTAACTCCCTTTATCCTGACAAGATGCCACGTGTCCCTTTACTTTTATTTCTAAAGCACCCGAAAGCGTCACAGCGCTGCACAATGGAACAAAACAAACATGTTTAACAAATACATTTAGAAAAATATATAGTAGCCGACTCCTGGCAGTGGTGTTATTAAAAAGATTTATTCCACAATGATTAAACACCAGACAACGTTTCGACCCTAACAGGTCTTTGTCAAGTCTAAAATAACCAGTACACTGTGTGTGTGTGTGTGTGCACGTGTGTGCAATAACATAATGCAGCTGGCAAGTCAATTATACCTTAAACAGAAAAACCTGCTGTGTGCCTTAAGGGTGTATTACCAAGGTTCAAACAGCTGAAGTGATCTCACCACAATTGTTTAACATGATGCACATAAGTAAATATACATAAAACAAAACAAATGTATAAAAACAATCACCAAAAAATTAATCCTACAACATTCATTGTATTAACTTCAATATTTATTCATTACTATTATATATTTTTATTGTTTTGTAATTCTATTTTTTTTGGGTATACAAACTGTCTATGATGAAAGGGATGTGGCTGCTTCTAAATATCCAACTCTTCCACTATAGAAATGGAGAGGTCAAAATCTCTATTTAAACCACTTGGTTCTATAGTATTCAAACGGTGTATCCAGTATAATTCAGCTGTATGCTGTTGAACCTTGGTAATACACCCTTAAGGCATACAGCAGGTTTTTCTGTTTAAGGTATAATTGACTTGCCAGCTGCATTATGTTATTTCACCTATATATATGTGTGTGTGGTGTACTGGTTATTTTAGACTTGACAAACACTGGTTAGGGTCGAAACGTTGTCTGGTGTTTTTTCATTGTGGAATAAATTTTTTCAATAACACCACTGCCAGGAGTCGGCTGCTACATATTTTTCTTGATGATTATCTGGATTGGGGAGTCTTCCATGCCGACTGGTGGACCCTTGTGAGTGCAGCATATCCTCCTTAACAAATACATTTGACACGCGGAGAAAAATAGGAAAAGAGAACCCTTCCCAAAAGAGCTTACAATCTGAGGAGTGAGGTGACACACACAGGATGAGGGTAAATGGCAGAGTATGAGAAGTAATGGGGTGCATGGGGGATAGATCAGGAGAGGTACAATGGGGGTTATGGAAGGAGCTGATAAGCTTCTATAAAGTAATGTGTTTTTAGAGGCATCTTGAAGGACTGGGGAGAGTCGACTGTTACGAGGGAGCTGCATAGAAAAGGGGGCAGCACCGGAAAAATCCTGAAGGTGAGAATGAGGGGTGCGGGGACGAGGAGAACATAGTAGATCATTGGCCGGGACGAGATGTAGGCAGGGGCGCGCGGGTACAGAGAGCTTTATACATGAGCACCAGGATTATGTATTTAATTCTAAAGGAAACGGAGTCCGTGCAGAGACTGACAAGATGTCAGCAATCCATTAACCTCCCTGGCAGTCCGATTCTGACAATTTATTTGTCAAAATCAGTGCATTAATCCAGCCCCCCTGGTGGTTTTCTCGAGTGTGGCTCGGGGTTAAATTTCAGTGCCGAAAGAGGTAACCCCGAGCCACACTCGGGCTGGATACATACCTTTTACCTGCACTCCCTCGCTGTCACCTCCAGCCAATCGCGGCATCCTGCTTCCCTTCTCACAAGAACCAGGAAGCAGGACGCTGCGATCGCACGTAGGAGCATGTGAGCGCAGGGACAGGTATGTATCAGCCCAAGTGTGGCTCTAGGTTACCGCTTTCGGCACTGAAATTTAACCCCGAGCCACACTCGGGAGGGGGGGCCACCAGGGAGGTTAATATAGCTGTTTGACATTGCACGAAGAATGATAGACTAGGACAGGGCTGTCAAACTCACAGCCCCCGAGATGTTGATGCATACAATTCCCAGAATGCCTTCAATGCAATACATGGCCAAGGAATCGTGGGAGTTGTAGTTCAGATACATCTGAGGGTCTGAAATTTGACAGCCCTGGACTAGGGCTTTTTCTCTGTGTATCCTCAGTTCTCGGAGTACGTCTAAAGCAAGGTTCAACAACCTTGGCCCTCCCGATGTTTTGAGACTACATCTCCCTTGATGCTCAGCAACCCAGTGGACTGAGCATCATGGGAAATGTACTTACAAAACATCAGGAGGACGAAAGGTGTTGACCCCTTGTACAAAGAAAAGGATCACATATCAGTGACACAATGTCACTGCCAGGTTTTTGTTTCATTTGGCATCGCAAACGTACTCAAAACAAGCTTACTGAGCACCATGGGACATTTCCAGGTCTAATCACTAAAAGGTGAAACTCCGGAGAACTGTCAGGAGAAGAGAACAATCTAGATCAAATAGCCGATTTGGAAAGGGAGATAAATGGGAGAATTTTTCTGGTTTGGCTATTTTGACCTAGAATTCTCACTTCTCCAGTCATTCTCCCGAGTTTCACCTTTTATTGAATAGACCTGATAGTGCTGAATCATCTGGGATTGTAAATCACCCCTGATCTATACAATGCTTTACAAAGCTTGAGTCCAGGCAACGTCTATGCACATTCATTACCACCTCAATTCTTCCAGGAAACAGTTTTTCCTTTATTATTTTGTTCTAATTTGAAGGTGTGTAACAGGGTTATTCAAAGAGAATTGAAAAGTCACCGCACGTTCCGTGACTTTTCGGTCTCTTCAAGTCGGTGCGATTTGGCGATCGCATTTCGGCGACCCTGCGGTGTATTCAGCAAGCACCATAGGGTCGCCGTAATGCAGGGAAAACCCGGCGAACGTACACCGAAACCCGCAAAAATATCTGTATTAACCCTGCCGAACATGCCAAAGAAACCCGAGCAGCTGCCGATCACCGCACAGAGCAGCCACCGGAAAAAACAGAGACGGCAGACGAATGGAGTGGGGAAAAAAACCCAGTACGCTTGAATGTTTGAAAAGTGAAACGCTGTTTGCAAAGAAACTACTGAGTGAAAAATGTCTGAAATTTCCATATAAAATCCAATGAATGATAATAAAAAGGGCTGTTACAGAAAAAAATGATTTGAGAAAAAATACTGAAAGATCCAAAAAAATCTATACAGAGACTTTTTACTGCAGAATATTATAATCAACGCTTTATTAGATATTGTATTAAAACGGGAATATTTTTAACATTGACGCCTATGAAATTTGCCTGAATAAACCTGTCGATGAAACCACCGAATGGCAGGGCAATTCAGGAACTTTTCACATGTTGGTTTTTGTTCTCTGAATAGACGAAGCATTGCTTCTCTATGGGGATTCACTGCCCTCGAACAGGCACCGAACAGGCACCGTATGTGCAGGCAATTCACCAGGATTTGGCAAACTGCCTGCTCTCTGAATAGCCGAATGGCCAGGAAAGGTAACCGAACGCTTATTTTCACTGTTCAGTTACCTTTCGGCCACAATTCGGATCTTTGTATAACCGTGTGTGTTTTTAAAGATATTGCACATTATTGGCCAACCTCGTTTAGTTGACGAACGTCCAGAATTGGAGCAAGAATTCTAATTCTGCCATCTTAGTCTAAAATGTGAAATTTTTTGCCAAGCACCACTTAATGAGTTTACCGTCCCCTTAACCCAGTGTGTCTCAACCCTAGTCCTCAGGGAGCAATAACAGGCCAAGTTTCAAAGGGATACTACCACCAAAAAATAAAATGTTCCTATGAAAATGTTTTCCTTAGGTGTCTCTGGATGCTTCCATTGTGTGATATTTCGTGTTTGTAAACTGCCCCCCCCCCCTCTCGTCAGTCTCTTTAAATCACTTGCTCCTCACTGGGTGGCTTCGGCCATAGAATAGAGTCTGTGGGTCGATCACTGACTCAAATCATATGTACTGTGTGGAATGTATTCAAAGGACAACACCGGGGGTAAATTAAAAGTTATTTATACAGCGCCAATAGATTCCGCAGCGCTTTACAATAGGGGAGCACAAACAGGAGACGTACATGATGAAAAGATGACCCTGCCATTAGGATAACTGTCCAGGTAGTACAGCACTTAACCAAGTGCTTAGTCAGACATCCCGTGAGTTTACAATCTAAGGGACTGGGGGTAGGTAAAACAAATAGGAGCAGAGGGAATGTGAAGATAGTTAGCAGGGCAGCATGGGAAGGACCAGAAGCCTGGGCTTAGTGAGAGTAATTAGAGAGAGAAGTGGAGACAGCTGGAAAGGAGACCTGAAATTATGGACCTGTCCTGGTTGGGTAAGAAGCAGTGCAGTCTGGCTGCGTGCTGTGAAGAGAGCGCGAGAGAATAAGGTTATGTGAAAAAGCACATTATGTGACCATGCGAGGGGAGGGGGAACAGAGTTTTTTCTCTCTAACAGAAATGGAGGGAGATTTTAAAATAAAAGGCAAACATAAAATACAATTGCATAAATATGGCGGTCGAGAATAGGGGGCGTCATGATGGATCCTGGATACCTTGATGCTGGTTTAGGGACCCCGAGGGTAAGAAGCCGTGCAGTCTGTCTGTGTGTGCTTGATGCTGGTTTAGGGACTCAGAGGGTAAGAAGCAGTGCAGTCTGTGTGTGCTTGATGCTGGTTTAGGGACTTTCAGGGTAAGCAGCTCCTTGTTTTATCTCCTTCAGCTGCCATCTCTTATCTCAGGTAGCCTGTAGAAAAATAGACCCTTCGCTGTCGTATCTAAAAATTCAACTGTTAAATAATGTAGATTAAATAAGAACCACAAAGCAAAGCTTTTGGTAAATGTTGCATCATGGGGAAAAATGCACAAAATGGAAACGGATTAAAACCAAACTCTTTATTCCTCTTTTACATGCAATTACTTCAACGAAAGTGTATCATGTTTTTAGGAAGGAGGCATTATAAGGGCCGTGTCAGATGAATGCACCATGTGCGCCTGTACTGACGTGCCTCCCGGCATCCGTGTTACGACGCTTCGAGGGGGCTGGCCACATGCTGTAGCGCACGCACGAATTGTTGTGCTGAAAGCCTCCCGGTCGAAGCGCTACCACGCGCATTAAGGGCTGCAAAGTGCAATCCTCCATCGGAGGAGCGAGCCTTGCAGCGCTGGGCGCACTAACTGTGCTCAGCGAGGTGGCCAGACGGGCGTCAGGGAGGAAGGAACGTCCACGCTCACAGACGTTCCTTCTGCTCGTAAAAACGCTCGTCTGACCCCAGCCTAAATGGAAGAAAACCAACAAAAATAAAATGAATTCTAAATGCAGAATCTCACTGTATTCGATACATATTTCAATAGAACTGTACTGTGATTTTTTTCATGATAAAAAAATGGCAATTTATCTCCTCTATAAATGTTCTGCATTGATGTTCAAAAATCCCGTCGGCTCCTCGTCCTGTGCAAACGGCACCGATTTCCTCTAAGGCTTAAATGCAGAACATTAATGTGTCAGCAAAGTATTGACATTGTATACATTTTGTGAAAAGAAATTTAAAAAAAACCACATCAACTTCCCGCTCGACCTTTCTCTTTTGCAGATGATGATGCAGATGATCTCGCTACAACACAACATTTGATGAGCGACTCGGACAGTGAGATTTTCTGTGACTCCATGGAGCAGCTCGGACAAGAGGAGGTGAGCACAGAACTTTACCTTGTGGAGATGTCACCGAGGTGATCTTCTGGCTGTTTTTTTTATTTTTATTCCTTGCGACCTATTCGTACACCTCAGATTGCCAGTCGTGGAAATCCTTGATGCTCGTTCATTTTCTGGCTTGCATCGTGATTGCGTGGTTTGTTGCGCTTTGCAGGTGGATCACAGCCAGTTGCTGGAAGACGCCATGTTAACGGTTGACACTATGGAAATCTCTGCGGGCGGAGAAATCAAAGACGGAGGTGACGACGGGGAGCCACATGGTGGCGCATCCCAAAAAGAGAAGTTTGGTAGCAAAAGGTCAGATCAAGCAAGGTCTAGTCGAGGAAGAGGTACGTTTTTATATACTTGAACTTGATGTACTATAGCATGATCCTCCAGAGCAGGGTTTCTCAACTCCTCCGGTCTTCAAGTTCCCCTAGCAGGACAGGTTTTAAGTATCACCATGGGGGAATGCAAACTAAATCCTTTAATCATTGATCAGCAAATCATATCACCTGTGCTGTGCTTCACATATCCTGCAAACCTGGCCTGCTAGGGGTAGCCGAGGACTGGAGTTGAGTAACACTGGTCTAGTGCTTCAAACTCAAGTTGTTATGCTGTGTTGTCTCACATTTTATTGCAGCAGTATGCTTTACCCTGGACAGCACAAACAAACAAACGAAATATAATGGAAAATAAAACCTAGCTCGTCAGAGTGTTAACGAACAAACAACCCTCTCTAATGTGGGAAAAAAAAAGATAACAAAAAGAAATGCCAACTGTTGCCAACCTTTGCTGTAGGTTTCCAAGCTGCTCCCCAACCTCAGTGCTTCACTTTTCTCTCTGGGGTTATTCACTAACCTCTGAATTGCAACAAATGGTGAATTTCAACAGTCGGTGCAATTTCAGGTCCTTTCACTTAGGCTGGCGTCAGACAAGCGCACTATGTGCGTCCATACTGACGTGCCTTCTGGCGTCCATCGCAGCATTGAGACGAGACGGGGCCAGCCACACGCTGTAGCACGCACACGAATTGCGCACGCAACAGTGGCCATGCTGCATCCGAGCAGCAGGCCTCTCCGTCAAAGCACTAGGACGCACGTTGACGGGGCTGCAAAGCGAGACTCTACATAGGAGGATCGAGCTTTGCAGCGCTGAGTGCACGAAGTGCGCTCAGCGAGGTGGCCAGCCGGGCGTCGAGTGGAAGGAACGTCCACTCTCACGGATGTTCCTTCCGCTCTTCAAATACACTCGCCTGACGTCAGCCTAAGCTGTCAATTAGCCAAATACAGGCGAATTGACCACGAAATACTGTGCAATTCTGCAGCACTGAAATTGCCCCATAGACTATTGTGTTTTCTATTCACAGAACGCTGAAATACACCAAAGTTCCTGCGAAATTTGACAAGTTTAAACAGGCGAATCCCATAGGTTTCAATGTAAAAAAGTAATTTTTTATTTTAAGACCATGTACTATTTTTATTTTTGCAAAAGCCTTTTTCTAAAATCTTTTTTGTAAAAGGACCTCTTTTATGATTTTAGATTTTTATTGATTCTCTTAGGAGAATAGGAAACCCCCCCCCCCCCCTTTACAGTTTCGGTGGTTTTTGCCGATGTCCGATAACTACCTTGGTGACTGAAATTTCCCATTTAGGAACCATTTTATTTCCCTGATCACCAGCAGGTGGGAGACACCTGCAACAAGAACCAAAAGTAACAAAAAAACACACATTGCGCTCCTGGGCTTAGATATCCAAAACATCCCTTAAAACCACAAGGGGACTATACACACCTTCCCAGATCATTCCCTTCACCTGGTCACAATCCACGAACATCAAAGTATTTCCAAAGGAATTTATTTTGTACTTTAGATTTACATTTGCAATTTTATTTGTAAAATATTTGTCTGTTTAGGCTGGGGTTAGACAAGCGCAGTTGTCACGTCCGTGTTGCCGCACATTTGTACCTCCGTGGCAGCATAGCATTCTGACCAATGGAGCCCCACACATGAAGTATGTCCACACAGAAGTGCGGATGCATGTCGGACGCGGCAAACGGACGCAGGTTAGGCAAGAACGTAATACTGCTAGAACGAACGTGCGGAGTGCGCAACATCTGCATAGCTTTTTGTGTGAGTGATGAAACGAGGTCAGATGGACTGCATTTATACGTCCAGCATTTTTGATGGATAGAATCTTTTTTCATTTTAATTTATTTTCCCTGCTACATCAGTCAAAAAATACGTCCGTGAAAAATACGGACTGTGTGGCCACTACCTTGCTGTCAAAGTACGTCCGTACTGCACGGACGCACAGTCCGTACAAAATGCGCTCATCTGACCCTAGCCTGAGTTGGTGTAATTGGTCTTGAAAAAGTCTCTGAGCCAAAATGTCAGGAATATTGTATTTTGACATGTAATAAAGATTTGTTTTTAACGTCACTGAGTGCATACTCGCTATTGTGTGTATTATATATGTATCAAATTCTCACCACTTCACTATCATAAAGCTTTAAAGAGTTTTAAGGCTGGGGTCAGACGAGCGCTGTGCGAACGTGCGTTGAGACGCATTTTATTATGGCCGTAGTAGCAGCAAATGACGTCCATTGATGGCCAATATACGAAGTACGGCCGCACGACAGTTCGGCCGCGCAACGCAAGCGGCAAACAAACGCATTTTTTTCGAACGTCGAACCGCTAGTACTGACGCACAGAGTGCGCTGCGTCGGCATAGCGGCGTGTGTGCGTGATTAGACGTCAGGCGCTGCACATGTCTGGTCTACATCACGTCCATTTTTTTATTTTTATAGCCCTGTCAAAAATTACGGCCGACATTGCGCATCGTATGACCGCTTTCGCGTCTTCCGTGAAAAATGCGTTTGTCTGACCCTAGCCTTAAATGCCTGACTTGGTTACAAAATATGATCATACCAATGTACGTACTAAGTCACCATAGTTTTTTCCTACCATGCGGTCCTATCCTTCCTAACCTAATGACTGCGCTTATGAGATTAACCTGTTTAGTGCAGGCAATGAGGCACCTAAAAGCACATGGCAGCTTATAGTAATAAAATCTGTGTATGATTCTAATTGGATATCCTCGCACAATAATTGCATGGCCTGTTATAAAGAAGCTTATTATTTTCACTGATTTTTTTTTTTTAAGTTGGTCGTACATACCCTGTGGGTGATGGTTTTCAAAGAGGTCACGTGGGCAGCAGCGGAGATGGAGAACGTCGGGGAGCAGAGAGAAGTCCAAGCAGCAGCTTGACTGAACAGATCACCTTTGTTCTGCGGCGATTACAGGAAGATATGCAGAATGTACTACAAAGGCTTCATGCTCTGGAGGCCCTGACTGCTTCACAGGTACAGTCCTAGTTATACATGCTGCACTATACAGGTCCTAAACATTCTCTATAGTCTATAATCTAATCTGAAGGATACATACAGATTCCATGAAAGAGATGTTATTGTCTAATTTATATTAAAAAACCCCGCGCAAAATTTGTCTTGTAGAATCTTCATTTACTTGCATGTACCCCAGAGTTTGCCCCTTTTTTATGTGGAAGGCGGGAGACAGGACACAAACGGGGTAGATGACTACTAGCAAAAGAACAAAGAATTCAACAAGCTTTACTGCTGCATTCCAGCAGCCAGGGAGAGCTCTGGGGTCACTTACTGCTGTACAGGGATAAGATTCAGGGGTTATAATGACTGACAAATCCCTGCACAGTACAGTTACATGATGTCACTGTAATTTCCATAAACAGGCATCATGTCACATACAGATATTTTTAGGCTAGTGTCAGACGAGCGTCTTTGGGGAGCGGAAGGAACATCCGTGAGAGTGGATGTTCCTTCCACTCGACGCCCATCTGGCCACCTTGCACATAGTGCGCTCATCTGACGCCAGCCTTAAGGGGTCGGTTGGAATCAAGGCCTCATATTTTACACTGTCCCACAAATCCATCATACTGCCGCATTGTAGCATTTGTCAGTGTGTCAGATCTCCCTTGATAGGAACTTGTTAATTAGGGATTGACTAGATTTTGTTTCTTTTGCAAGTCCATATAAATATAAACTTTTTATCAAATGTTTTTATTTTTGAGGCTCAGTCACTGGCTGTGGAGTCAAGCTACAAACAGTCTGCAAAAAAGGTAAGAAAAAGGATATATTTTTATAGTTGTTTCTAACAGGGTTATTCAAAGCGATCCGAATTGCTAGCGAAAGGTAACCGAACAGTGAAATTCGGCGTACGGTTACTTTTCCTTTCCATTCGGCTATTCAGAGAGCAGGCAGTTCGCCAAACGTTGGCGAATTGCCTGCCCTTACGGTGCCTGTTCATTGCCTGTTCGAGGGCAGTGAAATCCCCATAGAGAAGTAATGCTTTTTCTATTCAAAGAGCAAAAACCAGCAGTGAAAAGTTGCAGAAATGCCCTGCTGTTCGGTGGTTTAATTCAACAGGTTTATTCAGGCGAATCCCATAGGCTTCAATGTTAAAAATATTCCCGTTTTTTAATTCAATATCTAATAAACCATTTATTATAAAATTCTGCAGTAAAAGAGTCTTTTTCTTTTTATATTTCTTTTAGGGATTTTTTTTATTTTAGTTTTTTTCTATAACAGCCCTTTTTATTATCATTCATTGGATCTTCTATGTAAATTCCAGACATTTTCGTTCTGTAGTTTCTTTGCAAACAGCGTTTCACTTTTCAAACATTCATACGTAGTGGTGTTTTTTTTTTTTGGGGGGGGGGTGGTTCTCCATTCGTCTGCAGTGTCGGGTTTTTCCGGCGGCTGCTTTGCACTGTGATTGGCTCCTGCTTGGGCTTTTCCGGCGTGTTCGGCAGGGGTTAATCCAGATATTTTTGCGGGTTTAGGTGAACCTTCGCCGGGTTTTGCGATGAGTGTTCGTCAGGTGTGCGGCGACTTTTCCCTGCAATACGGTGGCCCTGTGGTGCTTGCTGAATGCACTGCAGGGTCGCCGAAATGGGATCGCCAAATCGTGCCGAATTGAAGAAGTCACCGAACGTGCGGTAACTTTCCGATTCTCTTTGAATAACCCTGTATCTGCTTCCAATGTTGTATGAAAGCTTTGATACTGGGAAACTTAAGCTCACACAATCTAATGGTGCAGATTTTTCAGGGGGCTTGCATTTGCTTCCAAAAAGAGGTTGTGCGTGTCCCTTTTCCCCATTCCGAAATGTTGATAACCTGCTACTACATTTGTTTATACAGTTGATACAGGGTTATAATACTCCTTTATTAATATGCTGCTCTGTACACGTGATGGTAACCTCACACACCCCACGTTGGGCATAGGGTTGCCAGATGCGCCATGTTTTCTTGGACACAAGTAATAATTCCACGCTGATTGGCAGCGTGTGGCTAATACAACCCTGTAGTATGTAGAATTCAAACGCTATGGGTAAGAAATTAAAGTGGAATTTCAAATAAAGTGCATTGATTAGGTAAAGCATCTTCACCCTGCTGTATATGAATTTTATGTACTCCTGGGCAGCACGTTCCCGGTGCTCTCCCTCTGCATGAAATACTAATGTGTCCAGGAAAACATGGGCGGCCGATCTGACAACCGTTGCCATACATAATTCTGCATGACCACACCTCTGTGTTTAGCGTTAAAGCCCGGGACCCCTGTTGTTGTTTTTCTGAACGCTCCGTGCTGTAAACATGGAGTTTTTACGCGTTTAATGTGCCATTCCAACATTATTTCACTTGACAGACTCCATCATGGTTGCCGCTTGGAATATCCCCAGGAACATTGGCGTTTGCAATCATATGGCCATTTGTTGCTCATTGGCTTATGCACGTATATCTACAAAGAAAAAGAAGGTAAAATCATTATTCTGCTTTTGACGGAAAACAGTAGATAGTAGTAGAACAGTACTATAGAGGAGGGATTGATGAGGAGGTGCAGTGGGAGGCCAGGGTGTGACCTTCCATTGGCTGTCAGGCCCTGCCGGCACGGTATATGTATATTCTTTCATTAAAGGCTGAGAAAATTGGTGCTGTCCTAACTAAACCTCCAGATCTGCGTGTTGCCTCATTTCTGGGGGATGCCATCGCCGCTCTCTACATGTACCTGTCCTTAAGCTTTAGCAAGGCACAAAAGACTGCTGGTGGGAGAACTGGGTTCCGTCAAGGAAGCAGCATTATCCAATGTGACCCAGTCGGGGTACGGAGATCTGTTACAGATACAAGTAATCCATTTTTTTTAATGTTTATAGTGCAGGAGCAGCTGGGGAAGACATTCCTGCAGCTGGTTTTAAATGGTATTAGCACCGTGGGCATTACGGGCAGGGTTCTAAAACGTGTGGGGCACATTCCGATGCCCGAATGCAAACAAAATTCTTCTACAATAAATGATTTTCATTTGCAATGATGCAGCATAAAGCCAGATTATGGTAACACTGTCTGCTACTGCCGGCTGTATATACACAAATCCCAGCGAGGGGGTTAAAGACTTAAATAAAAAAAAGGATTCTGGGTCCTGTGTATAAAAGCAGGGTTTGTGTTGGTATTGCTGTAACTGTGTTTATTATTTTGACTTCACACTGCAGGCTCATCGTATACATGTGACGCGTTGTGCGGCTTCAAATGTTCGAAATATTAATTGTACCACCTTTTTTATTTTCAGAAAACTGACCTGATCCTCGTGAATCCAGAGCTTCTTCACACTGGAAGATCAGCAGAGATGTCCTGTAAAATCATCTTTGCGTGGCTCGGACCTGTTCCGTTTGCTATAGTCGAATCATTGCACTACACGAATGATAAAGGACTAATTTTACTAAAGCTTGGAAACCAGAAATAACACGTTAGCCATAGTATGGAGACTCCTTTCACCATCTTCCAACTCAAGACTAAATTATTTTTAATAATTATTGAAAGCATGAAATAGATGTAATATAATTCTTGCAGATTATGTCCGGAAGATAAAAGATGCAACATGTAAAAATCAGTGAGACGGGACAATAGGAACTGGGAACGTTCTCATGTTTAATTTTTTTATTATTACGGTTATTATAAATAAAATTTACTGCAATTACCACATTTCAGGTATTGTTTTTTTTTTTTTTTTTTACCCTCTGGTTTTTCTTTTTCACCCACTTGATTCCCACTTGTAAGACCACCAGAATGAAGACAACTGAAAGCTATTATTCTGCTTTATATAGCGCCAGCATATTCCGCAGCGCTGATCAATGGGTCCAATATAGACAGTGTTACAATACATTGAGACAGGACAACATTAGACAAACCAAAACAGGAGGAAATGAAGGCCCTGTTCCCGTGGGAAGGTCTGTGCTGTATAGCCTGCCATTGAAAACCAGTTCCGTAGCATTTGAAAACAATGCTGGTCTTTGTGTAGCTTTTTAGTTCGGCTGTTTTGATAATTCTATTCTTCTAGTGTTCGGATTATGGTTCTCTGTTTAATAAAAGCTTTGTTTTTCAAGTGGAACAAAACTCTGAACCTGATCCACCTGTCCCTGTTATCGTTGCTCATGGGCATTAATGTCAGTACCCTGCAAGGGCTTGAAACTATACCTTCCTAACTAATCAGTAAAGTGCTTTTAGCCTCATGTTACAGCTATATTACATGCTTGGTTTAAAGCGGACCTGACCACACTCCGAGGATGGAGTAGAGGTAACCTCACTGCTCTGTGGAGACCCAGGTTCGAATCTCAGCCAGAGCACCTCTCCAGTAAGTGTCCTTGGGCAAGACACCTAACGGTACATACTCCCCACCCAGGACATACTTTAAAACGAGAGAAATCTCAATGTATCCTTCCTTGTAAAAAAAAATTGCAAAATTTCAGATTTGCTCTTTCATTGCAAAAGATGTGTAGGAGTAGACCTGCTGGTTTGCTGATCTGCAGCCCAAAAGCAAATAAAGTTTGTTTTCTTTTGGGCTGCAGAAGGTGCCCCCAAAGATTTAGCTATGTGGTCATAATGCCCAAAAAGCTAAAACTGTTAAATCAGTTGCTCAAAGCGCTGAAATATTGGGCTTTCAGAAGCCGATGCGGGAGAAATAGAAGAAAATAGAGCTGTTAAACTCTAACTCGCTTTAGCAGTAGATGGCGCCATCTACTGGCCATAAACAGGTCATTTATGGTAAGACATACAATAGGTCTTACCATAATAGGTCTCAGCTATTTATAATTAATGATTTTACAACCACTGGTTTCTGACCATGGTGTTTTGGAAAATCACTTGGTAGTGAAGGGGTTAAAGGGCCACTACCACCAAAAAAATGAAATGTCCTTATGTTTCTGATATCTTACAAGTACTTTGTTTTTCTCCTGCTGGTTTAGTTTAAAATATTTTAGACTGGGTGCATCCACTGTGCGCTAAACCCCCCCCCCCCCCCTTATATTTCTATCACTTGCTCCTCACTGTGTGGTTTTGAGCATAGAATGGAGTCGCTGGGTCCATCACTGTCTCAAATCATGGTATTGGGTGGGATGTATTCAAAACATCACCAGGGGGTAGATTAAAGTCTTTCAATCTTCCTGTCATATCATTCAGCTGCCAGCTCTGATCTCTGCCTGAAGAACCCTAGCCCCCTGCAGCCTTCTCTAAACATTCCCTCCTCCTCCTCATTAACTGTTAAATACTGTAGCTAAGCGCTGCAAAGCTTTTGCTAAATGTAGCATCATGGGAAAAATATCAAATCAAGAGATCAGAAACCGATTTTACCTTTTTAAATGCAAATGCACGTGTTTTATAAGGTGGTTTGTAACACACGCACGTAATCTAGTTACAGCTTATGAAAGTGATGGTGTTCCTTTGGCCCGTGTCAGACGAGCGCACTGATCACGTCCGTGTTGCTGCACATTTGTACGTCCGTTATAGCATATAATTATGACCAATGGAGACCCACACACTAAGTACTTCCGCACAGAACTGCGGACGCATAACGGACGCAGTTTAACCTGATGGTTGGGGGTACAGATTTAACAGCGGGTAGGGGACCTGATTTTTGGGGGTACAGATTTAACAGCGGGTAGGGAACCTGATGGTTGGGGGTACAGATTTAACAGCGGGTAGGGGACCTGATGGTTGGGGGTACAGATTTAACAGCGGGTAGGGAACCTGATGGTTGGGGGTACAGATTTAACAGCGGGTAGGGGACCTGATGGTTGGGGGTACAGATTTAACAGCGGGTAGGGGACCTGATGGTTGGGGGTACAGATTTAACAGCGGGTAGGGGACCTGATGGTTGGGGGTACAGATTTAACAGCGGGTAGGGAACCTGATGGTTGGGAGTACAGATTTAACAGCGGGTAGGGAACCTGATGGTTGGGGGTACAGATTTAACAGCGGGTAGGGGACCTGATGGTTGGGGGTACAGATTTAAAAGCGGGTAGGGGACCTGATGGTTGAGCAGAAAGTATATAAAACTAAAACAATCTTAAACATAGGATGATTTTGCATGCAGTTGTAGGATTGGTGTGCATCTTGTTAATTACTGTGTTCGGTCACACCTAGCGTATGCAGTTTTTACACTGTACAGGTGCTCGTCCCCTATGAGATAAAACCAATATTTAAACGTATGTCATGGGTTTAAGGTTACTTTAAGTGCAGTTTTCCTAGGAAGATGAAGTGATGCTTAATGTGAAAGCATGAAATGTATGAATTAGTGACAGACTCCAATGTCGTTTAAGGCTGGGGTCAGACTAACGCAGTGCGAACGCGCGTGCAGCTGCACTTTATCACGGCCGTAGTAGCAGAAAATGACAGGCAATATATGGAGTACAGCCGCACAAAAGTGCGGCCGCGCAACGCAAGCAGCAAACAAATGCATTTTTTCGAGAACGTGATACCGCTAGTACTGACATACAGAGTGCGCTGCGTCCGCATAGTGGCATGTGTGCGTGATTAGGAGACGTCAGATGCTGCTAATGTCCGGCCAACATAACGTCCAGACGCAAAAACTGTTTTATTGATGATCCGTACAAAATCACGGACGAAAATGTGCATCGTATGACCGCTATCGCGTATTCCGTGAAAAAATACGTCCATTCGTTCAAACGCACTTTTTCACGGACAACGCAAAAAATGCGTTGGTCTGACCCTAGCCGAAGATGCAGTGACACAAAAAGCAATGTTATAGAGTAAATTTTTCAGTAACTGATCAAATTAACGTTATGGTCTAGAAGGGTCTACTGGAAACTTATGTAGGTATCTCAGGAAACATGCCTAGTGTCTAAATACAGATATGGGCCAAGGGGTGGAATGGCCCAGTAATGAAGGGGGTCAAGGTATGAATAGATTACTGGTCAGCAGACATCTGAGAACACTGGAGGAAGGAAAAGCCTGGTTATGAGCCTGTGCGTTGCTGCACCAGGCCTGAATTTACTGTGCAGTTTAACGTTAAATTACTGTATGTTGGCATTTCTTTCCCTAAGCCAGTGTTTCCCAAACCTGTTCTAGGATCCACTCACAGGCCAGGTTTGCAGGATATGTGAAGCACAGCACAGGTGATAGGATTTGCTGCTCAGTGATTGCAGGATTCAGTCTGCATTTCCAAGGGAATCCTTAAAACCTGGCCTGTTAGAGGGTCAGGGACAGGTTTGGGAAACACTGTCCTAAGCCAACCGCATAGCATCTGGTTTGCTTACAGAAGACTCGAGGGGTTATTTAGAAAGCACTGAGGTTTTGGCACTTTGGCTATTCAATTTCGCCGACCCGTTGGTGAATTCACTATATGCACTGAAGATGTAATCGCCGAACAGACTGCCAAACTGCAGCAAGATGAAAGGAATTCTCCTAATAGCTGTTAAAAAAATCATTAAAGTGTCCAATTAAAAAGGGACTAAATAAAAAGTTGTTCAAAGACTTTTTGATGAAAATGAAAAACAAATTTATTTTTTATGTTGAATTTTATGGGATTTGCCTGTTTAACCCTATGCCACTGCTGGGTGTACCATGTCGTCCACGCGACGAGTGGAACTGATTGCTGTGGAGTGGTGTGACCTACCCAGCAGTTGGTGCGCGTCATTCACTGCCTCTGGATGGCCTTAACTCAGGCAGGCTGGAGGAGGGGCCTGACGCAGCAGCCAGGAAGCTGGGCCTACAAATCAAATCAAAATAAGCTTTATTGGCAGGACCAAATACATTTTAGCATTGCCAAAGCATATGGGGTGGAGGGGGGGGGGGTAGTGGGACATATATGGGGGGAATTGGCAAGTCCATGGACATTATCAGGGGTAAGGGATAATGTGAAATGGGATGGTCCGTGTTGGGGATTTATAAGTCCAGGATCTCTCATGTTCCTCTCAGTCTGTGACGTATTGGGCAGATATTTTCACCGCCGGCTCCTCGTCTCTTCTATAGAGGTGAAGTCCAGGATGAGAGCGGAGAGTCTCTGGAAGTGAGTTTCCCTCAGTGCTGAGTACTTGGGGCACTGTAGGAGGAAGTGGACCTCATCTTCCAGGGCCTCCTGGTCACAACGCTGGCACAGTCTATTCTCCCTGGGCTTGTAGGTCTGTCTATGCCGCCCTGATTGGATTTCCAAGCTGTGGGCGCTCAGTCTGTACCGGCTCAGGATCTGTCGGTCCTTGGGGTCTTGTAGTACCTCCAGGTATGGGGCCAGTTTGTATTCCCTCTGTAAGGATTGGTAAATGATGAGTTTGCTATATCATGTCTCCATTCTCTGATATAGTTTTCCCTGGAATCGTTAATTAGGGCCTTTATTTGATATTTTGGCAGGTTGCATTCATGGGGACTTTGGATGATCAGGGTGGATATGAGTTTTTTCAGCCCACATGGTTTGGGGTGGTCCTTGTTGGCCAGTTGGGCTTTATGGTGGTATGAGTTGAGGCTGCTGATGTTTAGGTGGTCCCAGTATGATAGCACCCTCTTCTGTACTGCAAGAAGTAAGGAGTCTGCCCAGCTCGGCCCGGCAAGCATTGTTAGAGGTGCTACTAGTAATCCCTGTTAACGGCAACACCCTCCCCGCCGGTATGGCATTAAAGCCAAACTGAACCACCGAAAATCAGGCATTTTTCAGACACATTGGCACTCTGAATAGATCATTACTTCTCTACAGGATGATTTCACTGCTGCCAAAAGATCACTGATCTACAGTGAACTGCCCCATAGGTCGTAGTCAATTCGTCAGTATTTGGTGAAATGACAGTTTAGGGACTATTTGAACTGCCAGCCACGAAGTCACACCATACGGTGACATTCACCATTCAGTGGCAAGGTCGGGGCATGCCAAATAACCTTCAATCTTTGAAAGATTACTGGGAATGTTGGGAGTCAAAAGAACCTCTTTTTTCCTTTAAAATGGACATTATTGCAGAACTGCTAAGGCCTGTGTCAGACGAACACAGGGATCACGTACATGTTGCTGTAGTTTAACATCCGTCGTAGCATAGAATCATGATCAATAGCGAGTCACACACGAAGTGCGTCCGCACCGAACAACGGACGTAAGAACGTAAAACCGCTAGGACGGACGCGCAGAATGCACCACGTCCGCGTAGCGTTCTGTGAGAGTGATGAGATGTCACACGCAGTGCATTTGCAACGTCCAGCACCTTGATGCACACAATGGCTTTTCATATTTTTACAATTTTTCATATTAGTTTTTTTTTTTTTCATATAAAGGATTTTTATTGGAGTTCACACAAAAATTGGTACATACATTTAAATGAGAGAACCATCCAAAGGAAGGAGCATAAATGAGCAGCAATGGCAATAAACAGTGTAAATTAAAATGGGTTATCGTTGTAAACTGAAAAAGGTATCAGTTGTGCCGACTCCATTTTCTAATAACTTACAATTTCCTAAACTAACATAAAACAGAAAACATGGCAGCACTATCATCTTTCAAGTCGAAATATCTTATATCAGATTTCCAGAGTCAACAAACACCCTCCATCCCTCCACGTATCATACAGTAGGCACATAGTATTATTCGCGGTGTGAAACATTTCCTCGTATTTAAAAACATTTTCAAGGGCCCCCATAACCTCCCTCATAGAGGGACAGATAGAGGACCGCCAGTGTCTAGCTATAACAATTTTAGCTGTACCAAGTACCATGGAGATAAACCTCCTATGACGGGTCTGAGTTGTAACGGGTATAAGGTGTAACAGGTACATTTTCGGGCAAAGTGGGAGGTTAAGTGAGGTGCAGTGGGAGATCAATCTGTTTATTTTTACCCAATATCCCCCCAATATGGGACATAGCCAGAATGTGTGCAATAAGGAGCCAGTGCCGGTAAGACATCTCCAACAGAGGCCTGCGTTCCCTGAAATATGGGCCAACCGGGTGGGTGTTAAATACCATCTACACAGCAGTTTGATATGGGCTTCTCGTAAATTGGTGCTTCTAGAATATTTATATATCGTTTCCATGGCATATGACCAATCTTCTATGGAAAGTGTTAAGGCTAAGTCTTTTTCCCATTTAACCATATAGGGTAGTTTTTTAGGCGGGGTCGGAGTTAGGAGGCTGTTGTAACAAAGGGACAGCGGTTTCATTTGACATTTTCGTCCCATACACAATTTATGAAAAGCTAAGAGGTTCACATCGGTGAAAAAGGTGAGGCCTTTTTGGGTCAAAGCATGTTTCACACGAAGATATGTGAAGCATTCCTTTGCTGGGATGGCGAATTCCCGTACCAAATCGGGGAAGGTTTTCATGGAGCGTGGCGTGAAAAGCTGCCACACATGAGTCAAGCCTCGCCTGAGCCAGGAGTCTAAGGTTAAATCAGGAATAAAGCGACACAGAACCCTTAAGGGGGCAAGGCATAATAAATCGTAAGGCCTTACTAATTGACAACCCCACAGTCGCCATGCCATGAGGGAGAGCATCGATACCGGCAACAGACCCGTGGTACTATTCCTCGGTAGATACTTAAGCCACATCAGGTCATGAAGTCTGTATGGGAAAATCATGGCATTCTCCAGCTGCAGCCATAATGGTGGTTCTTTTTGATGCATTGATGACAACAATTGGGCTAGTAAAGCTGCTTTGTAATAAGATTGCAGATCCAGAAACCCCAGCCCACCATTACGCCGCGGCATTGTAACCGTGGAGGCCGACACTCGAGGAGGTTCCCCTTCCATATGTGTGCATGAATTAGTTTTTGCATCCGGAGCAATAAATGCGCCGGGATGAAAACCGGGATATTCCTGAAATAATATAAAATTTGGGGTAAGATACACATCTTTATGGCCGCCATACGGCCCAGCCACGATGAGTCGTTTGTGCTCCATTTGGAGAGCTGTGTCTCTATAGAGGTCAAGAGTGGCGTAAAATTTTCCTTAAGGATGGTTCCGCGCGATTTAGAGAGGGATATACCCAGATATTTTAAAGAGGTAGATCGCCAGTCAAAAGGGTATTTACTACGCATAGAGCTGAGGGATGGAGCAGCAATTTTATGGGGAGAGCTTGCGTTTTACTCATGTTATTTTTATAATAGGATATCGCGCCAAAACTATCCAGGAGGTCAAACAGGGGGGGAGCGAGGTCTCCGGTGCGGTCAGAAAAAGCAGTATGTCGTCCGCAAACAGTGCCAATTTATGTTCCCCAATCGGGGTTGATAAGCCCTTAATAGCCGGAGCTGTTTTAATCTGCAACGCCAGTGGTTCTAAAGCCAAAATGAATATTAACGGGGATAAAGGGCAACCCTGACGGGTGCCATTGGTTATATGGAAAGCGGAGGATAGAAACCCCGAAGCCAATACCTTAGCCGACGGATCTGAGTAAAGGGCCATAACGCTGTTTATAAATTGTGCTGGGAAGCCAAACTTGAGTAACACCGTCCGCATATACCCCCAGTGCAGGCGATCAAACGCCTTCTCATCATCTAATGCCAACAGGAGTCCAGAAATATTGTTTCTATGGGCCAGGTCGAGTATGTCGTAAAAACGTCGGGTGTTGTCACACGTTTGGCGGCCCGGGACAAAGCCAGTTTGCTCATTCGCAATCAAAGAAGGAAGTAAAGGAGCCAATCTATTTGCCAGCAATTTAGCATATAACTTGGCATCTACATTCAACAGGGAGATGGGACGGAAATTGGCACAATGTGTCGGGGGTTTACCGGGTTTAGGCAGGGTGACTATTGTCGCCTGCAGCATCTCTGATGGGATAATGCCGGTGTCCTTAATATCATTAAAAACCAAGGTAAGAATCGGGACTAGCAAGGAAGCAAATTTCTGGTAGTACAGATTCGTAAAACCGTCAGGGCCTGGGGCTTTATTTTTTGGAAGCGCATTAATAGCCTTATGTACCTCCTCTTCTGTAAACGTAGCAAGCAAACCTGTAGCCTGAGACGTAGATATAGAAGGGAGATTAGCCGTCTGGAGAAAGAGCTCTATGTCGTCTAATGCAGGGGTCGGCACGGTGTTGTTTAGTCCCAGGTTATACAAGGAGGCATAATAGCGTGCGAATTCATCAGTGATAAGGGCTGGGTTATAAATCTTCACGCCATTAGCATCCAAAAGGAACGGTATGTTAGTTTGCATTCTTTTCCCTTTCAATTTAGACGCCAGCAATTTCCCCGGTTTATTCCCTTGGGTATAGTGGGCATAGTTAAGCCGTCTAAGTGAGCGCGCCGTGACCTGGAGCATAAGATGCTCCAACTCGCGGCGCTGTAAAGTCAACTGAGCGGTAATATTTGGGGCAGGAGAGGTTTTATTCTGGGATTCCAATTCAGTAATTCGTCGTAATAGGGCATTCGTCTGAGCATTAAAACGTCTCTTCCTCTGCGCTCCTTTCTGTATAAAATGTCCTCGCAGAACAGCCTTGTGGGCTAACCACACCGACGATGTCGCAACATCCCCAGTCATGTTCGTCGTGAAATACTCCTGAAGGAGTTGTATAGTATTTGTCACGTCATCTCTATTTACAATAAGCGAGTCATTTAGTCTCCAGTTCCCCATACCCCTCGGCGGAAAAGCCGCCTCAAAGGTAAGCGTAAGTGGAGCATGGTCAGACCACGTGATAATGCCAATGGTCGCCTCTAACAGGCGGGACAAAGCCGAACTATGAATCAAACACAAGTCAATTCTACTATAGGAGGAATGAACATGAGAAAAAAAAGTGTAATCGCGCATAGCAGGGTGACATATCCTCCAAGTATCATATAGTTCAAACGAATGCATGAATTCCCGTAGTTGTTTACTAGAGGCTGGGGAGGAGCGGGTGTGGAGCGGGGTTGGCTTGTCTGGGTGTCGACGTCAGGGTCAGGAGTGCAGTTAAAATCCCCACATAGAAACAACGTACCACTAGATATTTTTTTCACTCTACCATAAGCTTTCCGAAGATAAGAAATTGGGTTTTCATTAGGAAGATATAAATTTGCTATAGTAATTGGAGATTCGTTCAGCGTGCCCACAAGAATCACAAGGCGGCCCAACGGATCAACATACTGAGCCGAACACACAAAGGTCCAGTCTCTATGGAACAGGATCGAGACACCTTTAGATTTCGTCTGAGCAGTGGAGTGATACGCCTCAGTATACATGCGCGATTTTAGAAACGGCGGACGTCTCTTACAAAAATGAGTCTCTTGCATACAATAGCTGGTTGAGACTTATGCAGGTCACGAAATAAAGCATGTCGTTTATACGGAACATTCAAGCCTCGAACATTTAAGGAATAAATTTGGAATTGAGGTTTACTCATCATTAACTGCCCCCTTCCCTCTGGTACTCACAGCGGTCCTGACATACAATTTCCGTGTGAGGATGGAGGGACTCCTCCGCGCACAATGATGCCTAGAATGATATATTACAGTGCATACCAGTGAGACAAACAATACATACAAGACAAACATAAGACGAACCAGAAAAAGAAAACAAAAAGAAAAATAAAAACAGAAAAAACCCAACAGACCAAAAAGGAAAAAAAAAACTGCACTCCATGAATGCAGTTGAGTGGGGTCCATCAACACAGCAGATTGAGATAAGTGGAAAGAAACAAAGTTCAAGAAAAAAACCCCATCGAGGGAAAAACACAGTCCCAACTTCATCCGTGAAGGTGACTGCGCCAGTATACAGGCCATTAGAAGGCCTCGGGGCTAGTTGGTCGAAGGAACAGAACCCCAGAAAGCGCCACCCAAAGGACGAATCAAAAGGGGATGAGTCCCGAAACCACGATAGAGCACCTGGCGTAATAAAAGAAACACGCCCATAGGCGAGAAAATGCAGGACCATAGCATCTCACTTAGGCCGGACCCGGTGCCACTCCGGAGAGACTTTCAGCGGCGAAGAAGATTCCTCACGAGGGGGAGTAAACTCGGACACCACCTTCCATTCTGTTAGCAGACGCATGCCAGTGACGGGCTCAGGAATGACGTGCAGGACTCCTCCCGCCATAGCAAGATCTTTGTGGGAAATCCCCAACGATACGCCATGTTATGGTCACGCAAAATTTTGGTGAAGGACGAAAATTCCCTTCTCTTAGACATAGTAGCCGTTGATAAGTCCGCATAGAAAGAAACTTCGGCATACGGAGACGGTAGAGGCATAGATTTCCGTGACGCTCTCATTAACGTGAAAAAAGTGTACCCGGACTAAAACATCTCTAGAGGCCGAGGGCGGCAGGTTCTTTGCACGCGGCGCTGTCGCTCTGTGTGCTCAATCCATCAGGAAATCTTGCGATGAATATGTAGGTGCCAAGATCTGGAAAAGTTCCATAATGTAAGGCTGGAGATCAACAGAGCCCACTGCCTCCGGAATGCCCCGGATCCGTATATTATTACGCCGTGAGCGATCTTCCATGTCGGCTAGTTTCGTTGCCATGACGTCATGCGCTGTTTGCAAAGCTATGTGACGGTCCACTAGGTCATTATGGGCTAAGCATAAGTCGTCTGTCTTAGATTCTAAAGAGTCAGTCCTCTCACCCAGGTCTTGTACATCGCGCCTCAGCTCCTGCAGCACCTCTTTAAGATCCGCTTGGATGGTAGATCGGAGTTCTTGCAGCATGGCATGAAGTCTGCTTTCCGATGGTGGTGCTGTGTCAGACATGCAGGGTGGCCCGCAGCAGCTGCCTCCAGTGGGGGAAGAACCAGACGAGGGAGATCCGCCATCTTGGGCCTCACGGACCCGATCTTTTTTTGCCGATTTTAGCGGCTCCAGCGCCCGCTGCGCCTTAGGTGGCACCATCTGGGTGCTAGGAGGTATCACCCACCTGTGGGTGAAGTTTCAGCCCCGGGGTTGCAATATTAAAGCCGTTGGGATTAGGAACTCAGCGCCGGTCACAGGAGCTCTCTCTACATGCGACCGCGCGCTGCAACGTCCGGCCACGCCCCTTTTCATATTAGTTTTATGTCCCATAGGTTTTTTTTTCTACGTCCGTCAAGAAAAATGGATCGTGTGGGGGTCTACGGTATCTTCCGTCAGTAAGTCTGTCCATTCAGCGTGCACGCAGAGTGTGCTCGGCTGACAGCCTTAGTGGCAGAGAAGGAAGGGTGTAGGAGACAGATCTGCACAACAGACCCATGTACTTCATTTAAACACGTAACATAATTAGTCAAAGCCTTTTAAGACCAAGGTCGCTCAATCCAGGTCAATGTGGGTTTTTTTTAACCTACATTTCCCATGATGCTCAGCTACACAGTAGGCTGGCAGAGCCTTCAAGGCATTGTAGTTCCAAATCATCTTTTAGGGCCAAGATTGAGCAACACTAACCACCATGATCACCAGTTTAAGTGGTCTGAGTGAAAGGAGTCCTAACCCCCAGGACTTTATGGCTGTGTTCCCCAACCCTGGTACATCTAAACAGGCCAGGTCAGCCATATTATTATCTGAATTACAGCACAGGTGGTATATGCAGACTGAATCTGCAGGACTGCATTTCCAAGGTAATCCTTAAGGCTAGGGTCAGACGAAAGCATTTTTCCCCGCGAACGTGAAAGTGCGTCCGAACGCATTGACGTATTTTTTCACGGAATGCGCAAAAACGGTCAGACGACGCGCATTTTCGGTCGTGATTTTGTACGGATCGTCAATAAAACTCTTTGCGTCTGGACGTTATGTTGGCTGGACATTAGCATCGTCTGACATCTAATCACGCACACACGCCGCTATGCCGCAGCTGCGCACTCAGTACTAGCGGTTCAGCGTTCAGAAAAATGCGTTCAAATTCCACTTGCGTTGCGCGGCCGGACTTTTGTGCGGTCGTACATCATATATTGGCCGTCATTGCCCGTCATCTGCTGCTAGTGCGGCCGTAATTATGTGCGCCAGAACGCACGTTAAAAGTGCGCTGGTCTGACCCCAGCCTAAAATCTGGCCTGAAACGGCTTGAGGACAGAGTTGGGAAACACTGCTGTGGATGACTCCTTGTCACATGCCATCGCTGCAAGGCAGGGTAGTAAGACTTACAGGTCTATTCATTAAAAAAGGTGAAACTCTGGAGAACTGGCAGGAGAAGAGAACAATCTAGACCAAATGGGAGAATTTTTCTGGTTTGGCTACTTTGACCTAGAATTTTCCCATCTCCTGACTTCACCCTTTAGTGAATAGACCGGATAGTAAAATGAAAACCAGAAACGTGTAAGTGAGTCTCAAACATTATTCCTTTATTTTACAGTGAGATCTACAGATGTAACAGCCGTCACGGGGTCTTCGAAGAGTGTTATTATCACTTTACTGTAAATAGAAGCTTAAACCGGTTACAGAATTAAAATTGCATCGTTAAAAATGCCATAGACCAGGGATGGTGAAACTGAGCACCAGAGGTATTGGAACTATAGGTCCCATGATGCTCCACCAGGCTCGATCCTGACAAACCTTCATAGAACATGCATTTCTGAAACCTCTTGGGTTGCCAGGGTTCACCATCACAGCCATAGGGTATCCAACACATCCGGCATCTTTCAGTGGGTGGGGGGGGGGAGGAGAGAGAGAACGACAAACAAAACCTCAGGGTGTGCAGGTTGTATTGATGAACACTTGCTGGTAAGGTTACAGATTTAGAGATTAATTGCACACTTTGTGGATGACCAGGTCAAGGCAGTTTGATTATCCAAGAAATATAAAAATAAATAAAAAAGGCCAGAAATTATTTTACAGTCTGTCCGGCTCATTAGGAATTTACATATTTTAATTTACATTTAATACAAGGATGGAACACAGAGATCCCCCCCCCCACCACGGAATTGCAGGTTTTAGGCCAAAAATATAAATAGTTGCTAAATATCTCACATTGTAATTCTGACCTGCAATCTACCTTTTTAATCAGCATTATTCTGCAATTCACTGGTTTTAGTTAATAAACCACATATTTACATTAAAATAAAATAAATACAGTGCAAAAAGCGGACATTGAATACTAGAGGCTGAATCCGGACACTTTGAGATGCTGTGCGTTGTTTCTGGCTTCAAAGTAAGCGGTGTCCGTCTCATCATCAGGTTGCGGGATGAAGGGCATGGGCTGGTGCTGCACAGTGTCCCACTCCATGCCGTGAAAGAGAGGATGCGATTTCAGATCTACGCAAGAAATACATTGGTTAAAATTGTTGCAAAGAAGACCTTGTAGAACAAGAATTAACAAATCTGTATCAAAACAAGGATCCGGATAAAAATAGTGTGACAGAGCATAGCAGTACAGAATGAAGTGGGGTTTTTTTTATTGGGCCAACGTTACATTTAAATGACAAGCTTTCGAGAGTGTAACGTTGGCCCAATACATAAACAAGTTAGCACTACGTATGACTATTCTCTGGCGATTTTGGTATCTGACACACACGAGCGCCTAGATTTGTCAAGCCCCCCCAATTCATGCAGTGTGCACCTGCAGCACAAAAAAAATTGAGAGACTCGTGTCTCTAACAAACAGCAAGGGTGTATGGGTACACAACGAAACTGCACTTTTGGGTCTCCATTATTAAAAAGGTTCTTTTCCTTTGTTTGGCTTGCATTTAAAACACAGACGTTTCGGGTCAGCCTGTCAAATATAGGAGACCCAAGCGTGCCATTTCATTGTTTGTAGAGGTATACATAGAACTGTGTAGCCTGGCAATACAGCGATGTGGACTGTGACCTTTACAATAATGGGACACACTTCCCTGCAGTTGTCCAATTCAACGCTTATCCTAAAAAGCTCTTCACTCATTCACCGGTGCCTTTTCACCCCCAGTTGTGAATCTACAACCGCCTCATCTCTTCCTATGGTTTTTAATAGCTCTATGCTGGAGACACCCAAATTTACCTTCCCTATCTCTCGCCTCCTGTGTTGGACCGGGTTACAGCCCACCTATCTGCTGTCTCTGGATGAATATCGTTTCCTAAAGCTCAACCTCTCAAAAACTTCTTCCCTGCAAAGCCAATATTCCTGAGGCCCCCCCCCCCCCCATTTCTCTTCAGGTGACTCAGGACTCTACTACAATACTCAGACAGCCCTCATCTCCCACCTTGACTATTGTAACCTCCTTCTCTCTGGGCCTTAAGAGTTCCCAGATTCTTCCTCTGCAGTCTAATGAACACCTGTGCCAGGCTCAGCCACCTCACCTCACCCCTTTGTCAATCTCTGCACGCACTGGCTCCCTGTCAATTTCAAAATACTGGCACTTACATACAAAGCTCTCAGTAACTGCGCCGCTGCCTACTACATCTCCCTCATTAGCAGGTACATCCCGTCCTGTCCATTTCCCTCTGTCAATGATCTGATATCATCTCCTCGTACCCCCAACTCTTGCCTTCAGGACTTCGACATCGAACTGCCCCCTTTCTATATAGAACTCCCTCCCCCGCAATATCAGACTCTCAGTCTCTCCAGTCCTTCAAGAAATCTCTGAAAACATTAGAAAAGCCTGTCTGCTCGCCCCATAATCACCCATTGTATATTTATTTGTCCATCTTCCTGCGCAGCCCCCCCTCCCCATACTCTATTTACCCTCATCTAGCGGGTCATCCCTCCTCTTAGATTATAAGCTCTCGAGCAGCAGGGTCCTCGTCTACTGTTCTGTGTAAATAGATTTGTAGTCTAGCTCACCCACTGTACAGCGCTAGGTTATGTTGTTGGCACTTTTTAAACTCTTGTAACGGGAAAGGGTTACCAGATAGGAGGTAGGTAAAGCAGACGCTTTTGGAAAATAAGCTGGGTACCAACCTGATTATATTGGCATCTATCCTGTACATCTCAGGACAAGAGTGGATGTTGAAAGACAAAACATACCTTTAAATCCAGCCCTTTTTGTGTTGTCTATGGTCAAGAGGATGTCGATCGCATTTTGAGCGTTGGGGGAAAAGGTTTCGTCGTCTTCTGGCCAAGGAATATCTGTAGGAGATACGTTTGTGGAGAGTCTTAGATGTCAAAAGACATGTTATTGGGGGGGGGGGGGGGGTCAGTTTAGAGACAGATTAGATACCTCGGTTTAGGATATTCTGGAAGACCTGGGCAGGGGTTTCATCATTAAACGGAGGGATGCCTGCCAAGAACTCGAACAGGCAAACCCCAAGGGCCCACCAGTCAACAGCAGGATCTGAAGGAAAACAAACCAGCCGTTGGTCGGTCAAAGTGCACCATATGGGCTACAAATAAATGGTCAGATCTATCCACGCTCCTCCTGGACCCAAAACTTCATGCAGCACAACCAAGCAAAAGCAGCTTAGCCGAATTAGCACCCTGTATTCACATGCAAGGAACCTACGTCAATGACACCAAGCTTTAAAGACTGTATTAAAAAAGCAACACCAAGAAAAAAAAATAAAAAATACCCACCTTATTTGTCCTTCAATAACAGCAGATGCTGCCGGAAGCCTGTGCCTAGGGTCTCTTTTATTAAAGTATTAAAATACTCACCAGTTCTCCCTCGGTGCGTGTTGCTTGTCCCTGTCAGCTCAGTGCTGCAAGTCCCTGCAAGTTTTAAATTCTAAAAAAAAGCACAAAAAAAAAAAAATCAGGGCTATTCAGAGAGGTGTAAACTTTGAGAATGGCTGGAGAAGTGAAAATTCTAGGTCAAAATAGCCAAACTAGAAAACATCTCCCATTTATCTCACTTTCCAAATCAGCCATTTGTTCATTCTCCTGCCAATTCAAGGTTTTCACCTCTCTGAATAGCCCTGAATTTGCATTGCCAAGGGTACACAAATTGTGCATCGTTCCGTACTGCCTGCGCACAACGATGGATTAGTGACGGCTGGGTGGAGTAGAGGTAACATCACTGCTCTGCGTGGAGAGCCTGTGGAGACATGGGTTCGATCCCAGCAAGAGCACCTCTCCAGTAAGTGTCCTTGGGCAAGACACCTAACGGTACATACTCGCCACCCAGGACATACTTGAAAATGAGAGAAATCTCAATGTATCCTTCCTGGTAAAATACTTTCTCAAAAAAAAAAAAATATGCGTTGCATGAGCAGAAACTCAACATATATGTTTAATAATATATAAGCCGTTTAATGTGAGGATTCAGAGATCCAGCCGATCCTAAAGTTTACTCTCTGCAGGTGATGCAAACGTAAAGCAATGCTGTTTTTACACTGTCTATGAAGCACCAAGACAAGCAGGAGATTCTGACCAACTCCAACGGCCTCTGGATGAGATACGTGTATACAGTAACTTATGTTGTCCACAAGCCGCTTCACCAATACCCAAGCAGTGTCAGAACTTACCAAACCACAGGAATCCTGTACACAAGACACAAAAAGGATAAAGTTCTTACGTGTGTAAAGACGTCCTGCTGAGCACGTTAAGAGAGAGGCGAGGGTGATCTGTTGTGGCAGGTCTGATGAAGGGACTGAAGAGATTTAAGACATGGAGCCGATATGATACTACAGGGCCGTCACAATGCAATCACTGACTAAAACGGGTTATTCAGAAAGCACCGAATCAGTGGATTTCCCTGTACGGTGCAATTTCGTCTATACAAAAAGCATGCAGTTCGCCAAATATTGGCAAATTGACAGTGAAATACGGTGCACCCGTTTGGCGGCAGTGAAATCCCCATAGAGAAGCAATGGTTAATTTATTCAGAGACACCGAACAGCAGAGAAATGTCCTCATTTTCGGTGGTTTCATTCAGCAGATTTAAAAATCAGGCGATTCCCATAGGTTAATGTAAAATAGTCCTCATTTTTAGAAAATATTCATTCATTCAACTGCTTAGGTTTTTTCATTTGCAGCAAAAAAGGATTTATTTTTTTTTTAGAAAAAAAAGGCATTTTTCCTGCAAAGTTTTTGATTCAGAATTTTTTTTAAATCCCTTTTTCTGTAACAGGTTTTTTTTATTGTTATACGTAGGACCTGATATTTCCATGCATTAGATTTCTTTAAAACGCCTCTTAAAAAATAACTTTTTTATATATACACATACACCTGTTCGGCAGTTGGTCGGCTTTTTTTCCAGGTGCATTCGGTGGATCAATTCAGTGCACTTCAGGGACCCTGTGGTGAATGCAGAATTCACAGCAGGATCGGCGAATTCAGCTCGTCTAAGTGCGCCGAATAAAAAAGGGCACCGAAAGGTCGATGCCCTTTGAATAACCCTGTAAGATTCAAAGTCGGGGTGTTTTTCTAGCCAGTGCTCAGTCGCATTACAGGGATACCTACATGGTTGGGGGGGGGGGGGGGTGTAGCAGTCCTGTACTCCCTTTCTCCTCCACCTGAGTTAAATCGGCCTTCGGGGATTAGGCCAGAAAATTACAGCTCTAAATCCTGTAGAGCTAATTGCTCTGAATGTGCTCACTTTAAGATCGCAATGGCTGGCCGCTCGATTAAGGCTAGGGTCAGGCGAACGCATTTTTTTCACGTCGTCCGTGACAAAGTACGTTCAAACGAATGAACGTATCTTTTCACGGAATACGCGATAGCGGTCATACGATGCGCATTTTCGTCCGTGATTTTGTACGGATCATCAATAAAACACTTTTTGCGTCTGGACGTTATGTTGGCTGGACATAAACAGCGTCTGACGTCTAATCACGCACACACGCCGCTAGCGGACGCAGCGCACTCTGTACGTCAGTACTAGCGGTTTGACGTGCTCGAAAAAAATGCATTTGTTTGCCGCTTGCGTTGCGCGGCCGGACTTTCATGCGGCCGTACTTTGTATATTACCCGTCATTGGCTGTCATTTGCTGCTACTACGGCCGTGATGAAGTGCGGCTGCACGCGCGTTCGCACTGCGTTCGTCTGACCTCAGCCTAAGCAGACCAGCATCTTCATCACAGCTTCTGCTTCAGGGGAGCCGCAGCTGTCAGTTGTGGAGATTGTGTGTAAAGGACATTTTTAGGGTTAAAACAGGCAGTGGGGTTGTTGCCTGGTAAAGATGTATATATTATGACCCTTTTGTTCCCTACATATTAGTTTTTACCCTGGTGTATCCACTGTAACCGATTCCCGCACCTCACTTCCAAATAGAGCTTTACAGACGCAAACCCGATGCCACAACGCAACGACTATTCGATGACCCTTAAAATATTGCATTTTAAAAACGTTACGTTGTGACAGGACTTGTCAAATCCAAGGGACATGTAGCCACGAGCTCCAAGAAATTAGCTGTTAAAACCATAGCTGCACAGTTTTGCTGTGGATTCACTCGAGTTACGTTACCCGACGAGTACTCACTGTGAGACCTCCCCAGCAGCAGCTCCGGCGCGAGGTAATCCGGCGTTCCTAGGATCTTCTCGTTATCAATCTGTGCACCTCCCCTTCGCACACTCTTTGGCGTTCTGTACGGCGTGTCCACATTTCCCTGTAACCACAAGCAAAAAAAAAAAAAAAAAATGAACGAAGGATTTAAAAAGAGAAAAAGAATAACAGTAAGCCTTATAACCCTGCAGGAGTTTATATTGTCGCGGCTCAGTAGATCCGGAAGAAATTTTGCTTCCCAAATAAAATGCGGTTTAAAAAGGGATACTCAAAACAAAAAAAAAAGTATCCTTTTTCTGCCCTTAAGTAATTGGGCAGATGCTGCCGACAGCCTCTGCCCAAATTTTTTAATACATTTTTAAGGGATTTTGTGCACATCTAGTCCCCTCGCCGGGCGCTGCTCCCCCTCTTCAGCTCACTGGCTCCCGAACACTGGAGTCCCTGCAGCTGACACAATTTGCACAGCAACATAAGAATCCTGGCTGCTGGTGATGCTGGGTGGGGACGAGGAAACTCCTCTACTTCACCCTGAGATTTCAGTGGATCAGGACACTCCTCAAATCTTGACCACTTTAAAACAAAGTGGTCAGGATCAGTGCAGGGGGGGGGGGCGGACTACCACAGAAAAGTCTCTTTACACAGACACGAAGGTACAATAAGCAATAACGCTTCATAATGTAGGAGTGCATCATTTTAAAATAATCTCTTATTGGGCTTAGATACTGGAAGCTCAAATTTATGTTGTGTCAGCTAGGGCAGAACGATCATCAGTTTTGCCGATTTTCAGAAAATTAACAATATCTGCTTTTTATTTGCCGATATTTGGACAAGCTGGCTCACTGCAGCCGCGACACATTAGGTCCCACAGAACGTTGCCAATCTGGTGTTTCTCCCACATCAGGCTGATAACTCTTGCTGTAGGACTTCCCTTGCCCACTGACTGTATTGCACATGAGTGGGATGACCACAGAAACTGGGCTTCCCTCCCATCTGGCAGGGAATTCCCCATACAGGAGATGCAGGGCTCTATTAGTTCCCTGTATTTCTGGTACCCATCTTCTACAACAGGGGTTCAGCAACCTTGGCCCTCCAGATCTTTTGGAACTACACTTCCCATGAGGCTCCAAGAACCTAAGGAGTAGCTGAACATCATGGCGAATGTAGTTCCAAAACATCTAGAGGGCCAAAGTTGCCGACCCCTTACATACAGAGTCATGTGAGGGATTATTGCAAAAGCCAGAGTCTAGACATGGCCACATTGTAAAAAAAATAAAAAAATTATTTACAATTAATTTGAATAAATGGAGTGGCCAGATTCAATGTTTAAAATGTAATAAAAACGCATTAATTTAGTGGCATAAAGTCAGAGGTGTTAGATTTTTTTTCTCCATGACTTTAAATTTACAGAATAAATAAATAGACACCATGTAACGGCAATGGGACCAGAGAGGCTTCGGATAATCACTATCGGCCCTGAGAAAATGACATCAGTCTACCCCTACGGTCAACCAATTCTGCTGTAGAGAGCGGTGTCACCAGAAAATTTGGTTAAAGGTTCATTCACAAATGAATACGCTAAAAACTGGACCTAGAAGGTTTCATGGTGAAGCTCTGCACACATTTAAACCCGCATTTCCTACAAAACAGACTAAACGCAGGATAAGGCAAGAGCATTTAGCCCATTAGAAAAGGACACGTGTGGCAGCAGATACCTGGAAATTCCTGGAACACCTGTCCTTGTGTGCTGGGGTCCCAACCAAAGGATAGGACCCAGAATAACCCAGAGACAAGTGGATTTTGTCCAAAGACCCAATACTGATTTTTGAAGGCTCCGAGGCATTAGATACGTTGACCGTGCTGTTGTAGCTTCGAAAAACAACTGCTGGTTTCTTTTTAGGGTTTGTTTTGGCAGCGGCAGGAGATACCCAGATATCATTTGCCCCTCTCATGAGATTGTTTTCAGCCATTGACGCGTGACCCACGTCCTCCGGCGTGGTCTGCTCGTCCTGGGTTTCCTCAAACGAAAGTTCTTTCATGCTTTTATCCACGTCCGAGAGGTCCTTGGCCACCTGGTTTTTGGGAATCAGGTCATGTGAGGCAGAAACGTTGGAATCTGCACTGCTGTTCGAGCGGGACGCACTTTTGTCTTCAGCTCCAGAATTGGGGCCGTCTTTCCCATCCAGCTCGCACAGCAAGTTCTTTGCTACCAGATTCTCATCATTCATCTTCTCTGGAGACAGATGAGCAGGAGGATCACCTTGCTCAAATTTATCATGGCCAATGAAATTTTGATTTGACTGTCGGATGTCAGAAAGGAAAAGTGCATCTATCTCCATGGTTAAACCCGTGCCCGCGTTGGGCTTCACATCTGGTATTATAAAGGCCCGCTGGTACTCAGTGGTATGTTTCTTGTCTTTAACAAAGTCTTGCACAGGACTCTTTTCAACCAACCCATAATTCCTCTTGGTTCCACTTTTCTCCATGTTGTGGTCTTTAATATAAGACTGAGGCTCCAGAGCGGAGCTGTTCATCCAAGGAGGAGATTCTGAGGAGTCCGAGTTGGACAAGGGCTCAAACTTGCTCTCGTCCCCATTTTTACATACATTCTCCTTATTGTCCTCTGTCTTCTCGTACAGACATTTCCTGCTTAGGACCTTTGCATTCACAGCGAGAGGGGTTTCTCCAAGGATGGGCTCATCTTTGATGTCCAACTTCCTGGCACCTCTGTTAACAATTGGAGAGAGATGGCACGCCAGCTCATTGCGCGTATTGTTCTTAACAACTTGAACCGTGCTCTTGGACCGGTCAGAGAGACTGCTATTTAACCGACTGGAGCTCAAATACGAGGGGGCATCGGGATCCTGTCTCAAAAAGAAAAAAGTAGAATTACTACGCAAGTAAATGTAAATTTACATAAACACTTACTAGATGGGTCACGTTGAAAAGGCCTTGGAGGACCACATACCCTATACAGTCACATGGAGAATGTTCTGGCTTTTGAAAATGGTACAATACTATGGGGATAGGTCTAAGACAACAAATATTTACATAGTTAAGTCAGTATAAAGACAATTCCAGAAGGCTACTCACCTGCTGAGGGTTTTCCCATCTGGGACTACTGCAGCAGTCCGAGTCCACACTGGATAGACCCTTGTGTGACTGGCTGCTCGCGCTAGAAGTACCGAAACGAGACCTGGATTTCAGCAAGTTGGGCGTTAAGCACTTCACAGGCATGTTGGGGCTGGACATGCTGATATCGGAGCCTTGAAAGAATTAAAAAAAATAAAAAAACAACCCTGTCAGGCAAGGACTAAAATTTAATATATTATATAATATATATATAATTTACGCAAAATGTGTAAAAACGGGCATCTCAAGCTCTGGTTGCGGACCCCTGCTTTATACATACTCTGAAAACTCCAGATACAGAGAAATATCCCTAGTCCAGGGCTGTCAAGTTTCAGACCCCCCCTCCCCAATGTTTCTGAACTACAACTCCAATGAGTCTCTGGCCATCTGTTGCATTCAAAAAATTTTGGGAATTGTAGGTCAACAACATTGGGGGAAGGGGGGGCAAAGCGATTAACATCACCAGTGAAAAATGTGTGGTTCTCTTTAGTAGCATTTAAAGGGTTAAAAGACACTCACATTTTACAAGAAGTTTATTGCCTTTAACAGATCCCTCTTTCTTTTTCATGATAATGGGTGTAGAAAACTTCTCCTGGGTTCTTTCTGCCAACACCGGAGTCATTGTGACAGACGTATGGACTTTACTTCGAACCGGTGTGTACTGGGGGAAGGGGCGCGGGCGAAGAAAACACATAACATCAAGACAATGCAAAACATACTAAACTTCCCTTAGACCAATCCTGGAAAGCGGAAGAGATGACCTGGTTTTAGAGTTACGTATCGTTTTCTTTTTACAAGAGTCACTTTTTCTCTCCCCCCGAAATCGCCAGATAACGTATAAACCGGAGCTATATGCCATTTTTGCTTTGCTCAAGTTTATGTCGAATGTCGTCTACAAGGTGGGACAAGGGGATATAAAATACTCGCGCACACCTTTGCTTTTGTTGTCAGAGGTGACAATCCAAATCACTTAAAGTAACACTGCCCTCACTCCAACCCGGTCCCTGGTTTACTTTTATGCTGTCAGCCTTCAGGTGTTCTCACACCTCCATACGTCATCGCTGCCTATGCGGTCACACATCGCCTGCTCACGTTCATCGCAGATCATTTAGGACCTGTAGATCAGGAGCTCCCATTTAGATAGGATGTATCTAGCAAACCTTTTGGGTTTGAATGGAAAGAATGTTTTTTTAAATGCACATTGGCATTTGCAAATCGGTGATCGTCTTGGCAGGTTTCTAACCTGTCTTGTAAGACACCCTTCATTGACACGGCATGTACACGAGAGAAGGGATTTGAGTAATTTTCCCCTCTCCGACCCCTAAGTCTGTTGCATCCATCAGTTCATTCTCCGTTTCGGCTGCTGACGGTTCACCCCCCCCCCCAACATATCGGAATTCGTTTGTAACGTGTGTAGACAGACTTACAAATCCCAGTGAACTTATTAGAGACAGCACTTGTCCAGGAGTCCGTGAATAATCTCGCTTGGGTTTAGCCATTGAAGGTGTAGTTAGAATATCCATCATGTTAAGCTCTAGAGGTTAAATGGGAGATACGAGATTAGAGGCAGGACAACAACAAATAAAACAAAACACTAAAATCGGGAAAAGGTTATAAACAGCCCTTCAAATATTATATGAACACCCTTCACTGCCAAGTGGTTTTCCATGAAACCACTGGTTGGAACCCAAGGACTTATGGTAAACCATGTCACACATATTAACCCCCCCCCCTTCCCCCACTCACAGTCTAAAGGGCTTTTTCAATTCAAAAAGCACCAAATTGGCCACCGAATAGTGAATTTCCATGTACGGTGCAATTTCGTGGTCAGCTATTCAAAAAGCTGGGGGATTTGCCAAATATTGGCGAAATGCCAGCGAAATATGGTGACCTTCGACGGCAGTGGAATCCCCATAGAGAAGCAATGGCTAATGTATTAGAGAACACCGAACAGCACCGAGAAGTTGGCGAACTTCCCTGATTTTTTGCTGTTTTCGTTAGATGGGTTTAAAAAGGCAAATCCCATAGGTTTCAGTATTAAAAAAAAAAATCTGTTTATTAAATATTTACTCAACCATTTAGCAGCAAAAAGATCGAATTTTGCCAAAATGCGAGTCAGATTTTTTTATAATGGTGTTTATTTTATTCTGTAACAGTTTATTATTATTAATAGGACCTTATACATTGTGTCCATGCATTTTTTTCTTTTTAAAAAAAAAAAAAATTTTTTGGGGGGGGGGGGTTTAAACCCAGTATGGCTTTTTCCAGCCGCGTTTGGTGATTTTTCAGCAGTTTATCCAATAGATTCGGCGGTTTGACGATGCAGTCGCTGCACTTCGGGGACCCTGTGGTAAAATGTTGAATTCACCGCGTCGGCGAATTGAATTTGAAGTGCGCCAAACGAGAGCACCGAAATTTCAGTGCTCTCTGAATAACCCCTTAATTTATTATCAGGGAGGAAAAAAAAACAAAGTGTTTGCAGCGGAACCTGTTGCTCGGCTTCAGCGCTCTAATGAACACCAAAAAGCATGGTCTTAAACCAGAGGACTGACTGTACATGTTGGGATTTGTTTCTATTTTTCATGCCAGTGGCTGATCAGAGATCAAATCGCCGTTTATCCTAAAATTATGACGGTCCTAAAAAGATATCTACCATATAGGAAAACCAAGAAAAAGGCAAAGGTCACATCTTCCTTACCTCGTTTCAGAGTGACTTTCGAGAGGCCGAAGTCTGTCAGCTTAATGTGGCCCTCGTTGGAGATTAGCATGTTGTCCGGCTTCAGATCCCTGCATGAGGCAATGTGAAAGAACAAAATCATCCTCCGCCTGCCCGTGTTTGGGAATTTAAATAAGAGCAGAGATCGAGGTATATATGGTTTACGTGCCCTCGGTCAGGTCCAGCAGCCTCGCGAGCATTAGCTGCACACAAGCTAGAAATGCAATTGTTTTCAAAAAAAAAAAAAAAATTTTTTTTTTTAAATAAGACGAAAAGCAAGCCGAGAGAGATTATTCCAGGCATGGAAAACACCAGATAGATATATCTGACTTCTTGAAAAAAAATGAAGGTTAGGTGAGGGTGCAAAAGGGAGAGACATGTTAGTAACAGGCAGAGAACCCCTGTTATCCTTGTAAGGGTTAGGTCGCCAAAAAGAGGACGATGAGCCCAAACAAACATAATAACTCCCTACAAAAACACCAATAACCTGGTATCCTAGAGGGATAATGGTGAACCTTATGATGTAAATCAAAAAAATAAATAAATCCATTGCAAAATTGTTCACACCATGTGACCTAAAGCACCTGTGCGTTTATAAAAATGGGACCATAAGCTAAAGCAATAATTAAATGTGGATTATGGTCTAAAGTCGGGGGTAAGTCATATGTCACCAATTTGGTATTTTCAAGTATCCCTCACGAACCCGCACCATTTCCTTCCGTCAGCTATATACAGGTTCCAGCATACCAGGGCAATACCCAAAAAGTCACCTACGGTCTTAGAACAAACTGGCATTGTATTATGGCCCCGCTGCAAAGAGACCACCAATTATTTGGTGACTTTGATGTTGAACACCAAAAACCTCAAAAGTCAAATTTGCGGTCTCTTGGCATTGTATTATGGCTCCACTGAAAATGTTTTTTTATAATTCTTTATTTTCCAAAGACAAAAAGAGCATCATACAATAGAAACATATGCTTAAAAACAGCTGTCGTTGAGCCCTGAAAAGTTCCCGCCAAAAGACCGCAGGGACAGATCCCCCAAGAGGGGAGAAAGGAAGAAATAAAAAAGACAAAGAAAAGAAAGGGATAGAAAGAGACCACAAGAAAAGAGGGGGAAGGGAAGGGGTGCCGCCCCAGAGCGGTGAAAAACACATTTATCACGACCTGCGAGAAAGCCAAACAACCCAGCCATCAGCCTAAGTCCTATTCCAGCCAGGGGTCCCAGATTTTACAATATTGAGGCGTGGGGTCGTGTTCGTGAGCTGATAACGGTCCATGTCCATATTATCTCTGATCTTAAAGGCGCACTTGTGCCATGGTCGGAAGGGACAGAGACCTCCACCCCTGGGCCACAGCTCGTCTAGCCGCCAATACCAATTTATGCAAAAGTTGGTTCTCCGGTCTCGATAAGGTCTGAATGCAGTGAAGAAGAAATGTCCAAGGACCACTCCACACTGCAAAACTTCCTGTATGAGGGCATGGATCTTGAGCCAAAAACGTTGTATTAGGGGACACGTCCACCACATATGGCCAATTTGTTTTTAAGCCATGGAGTAAAGCGCACTAGAGATAACGCTCGATGCGCGTTTCCCTGTTTAATCAAAGTGTGGGTGTGTGGTGTGTGTTTAAAACTGGGCTTGGTCTCAAATTATAAATTTTACGATTTATTTTAAATGAAACTCAAAAAAAAAAAAAAAAAAAGATTTTTTTTATATCTATTTTTATTTACATAAGGAAAACAATTTTGCGCTATGATAGCAGATTATTGGTATTTTTGTAGGGGGTTATTAGATTCATGTACTTTGCGAGAGGGAGAGGCGAGTCATTCCGCAGGGTCAGAGTTACTCTTGAGAAGTCATGGAGGTGCAAACGGAATAAATAGAAGCGGTGGAAAATAGAAAGGAGCACAGGATTTTAGGATAGTAAAAAGGTTTAGGACTTGCCAACCAGCTCAATTTAGAAGAACAAGAGTTGAAAGCTGTTTACCTGTGTATTATTCCATGTCTGTGTAGATAATCCAGAGCCAGGGCCACCTCTGCAATATATATAACTGCCATCTCTTCATCAAAATACCCGTAAATATGGAGAAGGGATTTCACATCGCCGCCGATAAGATACTCCATGATCTGGAAGGTAAAGACATTTCATGTCAATTCAGTCAACATATCGACATATGACCATTTTAACTTTAGATGGTACACGATTATCTGAGTGGTCACGTTGCTTTGAGTTCCCTCTCCCCGTGCAAGTAAGGTCGCGATCACAAAAGCGCAGAGTGCATCCGTGTGACCCCCCCCCCTCCCTGCGTCCTTTGCAGCTTTCTGACGGCTCGACAGGGAGGGCCACAAGGTGTAACGTGCGCAATAGTATTGCAAGTTACACCGGACGCGCCGAAACCCTCCCCGCCAAAAAGCTATGACGGACATTCGATAAGAGGCTCACGATTTGTAGGGCTGAGCGCACTAAGGTGCACTCAGCGAGATGGCCACACGGCGTCTGAACAGAGAGAACGCACGTTCTCATGGACATTCCCTCCATGATTGTGTTACTGTGGCCTAAGAGGGTCTCTGAGCTCAGGTTCCAGGAACTTATGGAACCAAGTGTCACCAATGCACGGAACATCCAGCCCCACGCTGCATGTCATATCCGACAGGGACCCGAGAGACACAGCGCTGAACTTGAGTTCAAACAGGAGCGCTGAAGCAGAAAGGATATGTTTAACCTCTCCATTCACACCCCCTCCAGCGTCCCTTTATTAGACATTTATGATGATTACATTGTAGCTTTATTGAGTTCTTCAAACGATTTCCCTGGCTTTGATGGTTCCCCCCCACCCCCGTGTTAAGGAAATGAACAAAACCAAAATGCTGACAGCACCTTCTGCTCGTGAGCCGCTAGCATGCACGTAGCCTGCTGGATTTGTCTCCATGTAAACAGAGAGGCATTGTTCATCTGAACCCCGGAAGGATATCCGGCAGGAGTAGGTTGACAGCACTAAGTGTGGAGGGAAGCCCCTCTGCTTGGACAGACCCTAGAAACAGCCATGGGGAAAGGGGGTTGATGATCAGCCCACCATGACCAATTGTATATTGGTATTGTGACCACATTGACGAGATCGTCCCTTTAAATGGCAGTAGTATAACCTCTAGCTTTGGACACTCACCAAGTAGATGTTGTTGGCCGATTGGAGGGAATAGTACAAATGTACAATAAAGGGGCTTTTACTCAGAGCCAGCGCGTCTCTCTCTGCCTGCACCTGGTGCACCATGTTCTTATTGATCATGTCGGCTTTCTTGACGACCTGAAACCAAAAAATTACACATTTTAATCAATATGTTACATTACAGAAAGGACAGAACATTTACCTCTATGCCACGGAACAACTGGCTGGGGGGGTTAATATTTGCTGAGTGAACGAAAGGGGCTGGCTGTCATTTGCTCATGTCCTTTCTTTTAGAGGTCCGATATATGGGGGGGGGGTGTTGGTGTATAACAGAGCTGCAGAGGAATAAAACTCTCAGCAATGAGTGCCTAAACTATAGAAATCATTCAGGGCTGCATCCAATGATTATTTTCATAATTGATCAATAAAAAAAAAACATACACAATAGTGCAGACCATACAAAAATTTAATAACTATGGGACCTACTCCATTGTGGGCGCCAACATGGAGAGGGAAAGCAGGATAATGTGCGCTTGCTTCCATGTTATCGTCATAATCCAGAGAACGCGCTATCAGCAGCTCGCATTGGAAAGCAGCGCTAACCTCCCTAATACTCATTCGCGGCGGCACGGAAGCGCTAATGTCAGTTTGTGGAGTCTGTAGGAATGGTGGGGGAACTGAAAGTGGTGTTAGGGTGTCAAATGATCTTGCATTTGCAGAATCATTTAGCACCATCTTTTAGGAGTAAAAATTTTGGATTGCGCATCCAGAGAGTTAACTGCGCCAGCAAATTTGATGCCAGACGTTAAACTTACATCTAGCGCCAACAATTACATATCGGGACGGTACAGTAGCACCAACTATGGAATAGAGCCTCATGTCCATAACTTGCACTCAAAGGCCATACAAATATATGCGTATCAGTGTGTAAACAAGACTTCTAAAATCACCCAAAGATCTCGCCAGGATGCCCGAAAAGCTTAACCTTTTCCCGCCAGGCACCACCTGCCTTTAGGCTGGGGTCAGACGAACGCAGTTTTAACGTGCGTTTAGCCGCACGTAATCACGGCCGTGCTAGCAGCAAATGACGTCCAATGCCGGGCAGCATACGACGAACGGCCGCACAAATGTTCGTCCGTGCAACGCAAGTGGCAAACGAACGCATTTTTTCGAGAACGTCAAACCGCTACTACTGACGTACAGAGTGCGCTGCGGCCGCATAGCGGCGTGTTTGCGTGATTGGGAGACGTCAGACGCTGCTCATGTCCGGCCAACAAAACGTCCAGACGCAAAAAGGGTTTTATTGATGATCCGTACAAAATCACGGACGAAAATGCGCATCGTATGACCGCTATCGCGTATTCCGTGAAAAAAAAATACATCCATTCGTTCGAACGCACTTTTTCACGGCCAACGTGAAAAATGCATTCGTCTGACCCTAGCCTTAATGCCGGCGGGCCCTCCTTCGGCCCCTGCCCGTGTCTTTGGCTGCTGGGGGGGGCAGCCTCATACGTACTCTTATTTTGGCATCTTGACCAACACGGTATATATTATTCCGGTTAAAGTCCGAAGTGCGGTTAATCCTAGGATTACCCGGGTAATCCTGACATTACCCAGGTGTCATTAGCAAAAGTCCAAAGTGAAATGAAATTTCAGACTTTATCCAGGTAATCTGCAAAGTATCCAGAGGCCTCTGGGTACTCCGGTTTTCTGCTGTGTTTTACCCAGGTAAAAAAAAAAAAAAAAAAACACATTATAGTGAGAAACAAGAAGGGTGTTTGTGAGGGTCCTGAGAACGAGCAACAGCACAATGGCCTGCTCTACGGTGGGTGCCCGCTCAGGTCTCACAAACAAGGTTTTAGCTTGCTTGTGCCATTACAGGGATGAATTTGCCATATGCAAATCAGCCTGCTCTCACCCAAAAAGGGTGGCCAGTGCTGATTGCCAAGGACGTCATCCCTGCACGAGAGGTGCAGCAACCCCGACGATCGTGTCGGCCTTCTTGGGCCTCGTCAGGAGGGTATAGCTGACACCCCTCTAGGCACATCAGACGTGGACCCCTTGCTTGATGTGCCTAGAGCAGGCTGATTTGCATATGGAAAATTGATCCCTGTAATGGCACAAGCAAGCTAAAACCTTGTTTGTGAGACCTGAGCGGGCACCCACCGTAGAGCAGGCCATTGTGCTGTTGCTCATTCTCAGGACCCTCACAAACACCCCTCGTTTCTCACTATAATTGTAAAGGGTCATCCAGACATGGACCCCTTGCTTGATGTGCCTAGAGGGGTGTCAGCTATACCCTCCTGACGAGGCCCAAGAAGGCCGAAACGATCGTCGGGGGTTGCTGCATCTCTCGTGCAGGGATGACGTCCTTGGCAGTCAGTACTGGCCACCCTTTTTGGGTGAGAGCAGGCTGATTTGCATATGGAAAATTCATCCCTGTAATGGCACAAGCAAGCTAAAACCTTGTTTGTGAGACCTGAGCGGGCCCCACCGTAGAGCAGGCCATTGTGCTGTTGCTCATTCTTAGGACCCTCACAAACACCCCCCTTGTTTCTCAAAAAAAAAACATTACCCTAGTGTTGCTAGATAAAGCGTGATGTGCAATGAAACATCAGACTTTATCCGGATAAACTGCAAAGTATCCAAACGCCTCTGGGCACTCCACTTTTCTTGGGTTTTCAACAGGTTACAGGTGACTGAATTCTGAGGATTACCCGGATAAGGCAGCCGGCACACGAGCATACTGTGCTGCGTCCATTACGGACACACTTTTTCACGGGAGATATTGGGAGTACTGCATAAAGTGCGTCCGTAATGTCTGATGTCTCCACACCCTAGGAAAATACATGGCAGCGTTGTTTTTGCGTCCGTTTAGCTTTTTAACGATGTTATTTTTGCGTCCGTGGCTTTATGCTTTGCCCGTCCGTGCACAGGGGCTTTGTGTGGGGTGTTTAATTGACTCCTTTTATAAAGCTACGACGGACAGCAAACAGTACATTCAGACGGACGCAAAATGTTTGCGAGTGTGCCGCCAGCCTAAAGCTGCAAACTGTTTATCCAAAAATTGTATCCACAGTCACAAACCCCACTAAATAACTGTCATGTTACTGAGTAAATTGTATCAAAACTAACTTTGAAGATATAAAAAAAGAGTAACCTAATGGTTATTACGTTTTATAAATGATATAAGCACGAGACACATAAAGATCATGTAACTCACATTCATAAGAAACATATCCTGTTACTCTGTATATTCGTTATATCTGTGATATATTTTAATGTTTATCTTTTGCCATTTTCATTGATAATATCCAGAGATAATAGCAGAATTCACTTTTACCCAAGCGGGGTTGGATGCTCTGCAGATTACCCGGGTGAAGCTGTGGATAGGATAGTCCTCAGGATTACCCGGGTGAAGCTGTGGATAGGATAGTCCTCAGGATTACCCGGGTGAAGCTGTGGATAGGATAGTCCTCAGGATTACCCGGGTGAAGCTGTGGATAGGATAGTCCTCAGGATTACCCGGGTGAAGCTGTGGATAGGATAGTCCTCAGGATTACCCGGGTGAAGCTGTGGATAGGATAGTCCTCAGGATTACCCGGGTGAAGCTGTGGATAGATAGTCCTCAGGATTACCCGGTGAAGCTGTGGATAGGATAGTCCTCAGGATTACCCGGGTGAAGCTGTGGATAGGATAGTCCTCAGGATTACCCGGGTGAAGCTGTGGATAGGATAGTCCTCAGGATTACCGGGTGAAGCTGTGGATAGGATAGTCCTCAGGATTACCCGGTGAAGCTGTGGATAGATAGTCCTCAGGATTACCGGGTGAAGCTGTGGATAGGATAGTCCTCAGGATTACCCGGGTGAAGCTGTGGATAGGATAGTCCTCAGGATTACCCGGTGAAGCTGTGGATAGGATAGTCCTCAGGATTACCCGGGTGAAGCTGTGGATAGGATAGTCCTCAGGATTACCCGGGTGAAGCTGTGGATAGGATAGTCCTCAGGATTACCCGGGTGAAGCTGTGGATAGGATAGTCCTCAGGATTACCCGGGTGACGCTTCAGACTTTGAACGATAACAAAATTCAGTTTTAGTCCTAAAGATTACCCGAGTAAAGTCTGAATTTCTTTCAGTTTTAGAAAACGAAAAGTAGATAGCTGGCTAACACCACTTGTGCTGGTTTCTAAATTACAGACATAGAGTAACTGGATTGGTATAATTTTATTGAATAAATCTAAAATCATAAAACAGACAAACAATTCGACATGGGTACTAAATAAACTGTTGGATTATTCCACGTCACTGTGATATAATGGAAGACCACAAGTATGGAGATGACCCTATCCTGAACACAATTGTGACCTTAAAAAATCATTAACTGGACAGTGGGTTGCTCCATTGTCCTTGAGACACAAGTTTCTTTTCTTTCAGTTTTACCCGGCGGTTCTGGGTAATGTCAGGATTACCTGGGTAATCTTAAAATTAACCGCACTTCGGGCTTTAGGCTAAGGTCAGACGAAAGCATTTTTAACGTGCGTTTAGCCGCACGAAATCACGGCCGTGCTAGCAGCAAATGACGTCCAATGCCGGGGAACATACGACGAACGAAAGTTCGTCCGTGCAACGCAAGTGGCAAACGAACGCATTTTTTCGAGAACGTCAAACCGCTACTACTGCCGTACAGAGTGTGCTGCGTCCGCATAGCGGCGTGTTTGCGTGATAGGGAGATGTCAGACGCTGCACACGTCCGGCCAACATAACGTCCAGACGCAAAAAGGGTTTTATTGATTATCCGTACAAAATCACAGACGAAAATGCGCATAGTATGACCGCTATCGCGTATTCCGGGAAAAAAATACGTCCATTCGTTCAAACGCACTTTTTCCACGGACAACGTGAAAAATGCGTTCGTCTGACCCTAGCCTTAACTGTAACATATATAGAAGTAGTCCAGGGGTGACCCCCTAATGACTCCCACCACATTTTTCACCTTCTAGAAGCCAATATCCAAAAGAGGATAGATTACAGAAAATAAAATCATGGATTGAATGGGTAACTCGTTTCCGTGACGTTAAAAGACGATTGAAACACTTTTCAGTTAATAGTCATAACTTGAATCAAAAGGGTATCAGAGTGGGTGTAGTTTTGGGTATTGTAACGCAGCTTTTATAGAATCGCTTTACTATGCAGAGTATAAACAGAGGAGACGCCAACAAAAATCTGGCTAGACGGCTTTTATCCTGAGGATGGTTGAGCCATGTAACAATGTTTACAGAGAGGCAGCCAGAGAAGACGTCAATAGGTTTGTTTTGCAAAACAAGAAACAGATAAAGCATCTAAAATAAAACCAAATTGTTTAAAACAAGTTTTACTAGAGATAAAAACAGCCATAAATTACTTTTACAGAAGACAAGGTCACAAATGCCCAGGTAAAGAGCGAGCACTCCGGACGGGGAGCGAGCCATCCTTTTATAATATAACAAGGATTACACATCAACACAACTGCAGTAGCGACGCAAAACCTAAAAGCAGTGTCTGAGGTGGACCCTCTGGGCTCTTTGGCTTACATGGGGATCTCTGCCCAGAACCAGAAGTGAATCAGCCAATCGGGAAGCTCTAATAACCTTCTAAAGCAGTGCTCAGAGTTTCACCATCTATGTAAGACGTATTAGGGCGTTTGGATTTTCTCCCTTAAATTGTAATACAAGTACAGTAGTTCACGAAAAAAAGAGCCCATATAAACAACTGAACCAGACAGGCATCAAGCCCGGAGAAGGCCGGGCAGCAGCGATGGAGAGACCCTATAATAAAATGAAGGTTGGCATCCAAACAAGTACCTGTAGATACTCGAGTATACCGCTAGATTTTGGTAACAAAAATTTACCTTAAAATTGGAGGGGGTCGCGTTATATGCGAGACATCTGCATCCCGTGGAAAAAAATAAAATAAAAAATTGCTCGGGATCCCAGAAGTTCCGGTAGTCTCGCTGAAGTGATTGTGAGCTCCCTGATGCCTGCAAACACTTCAGGAACTCCCGGCTTCAGGAGAGGTGGGATCCATCATAGCTTGGTTTAAGCCAATCATTCACGTCGCTAGCCTCCGCCAGCCATCTAACGGCTAGTAAAGAAGACGGGTGGCCGGCGGCTTCATACTTAGTAACAACTGCAATCATTCTAGAGCAGAACACTCTGGCCTGAGGGGGAGCCTGACTGTGTTAAGAGAACCTGGAAGGATCTTAATAGTTACCGGTACAGTAAAATTTTGCTCCTCGTGTTATATTCGAGTCTTGAGTATTCTCTCATTTCCATAAGCAATCTATCCATCGCGTTATTTTCGGGTCGCGTTATACTCGAGTATCTACGGTAAAACAGATTACCCAGAACTTCAGTTACTGAGACCCAAGGGTAAAGGCCAACATGCCCTGTAAGGACTCTGGTTAGTGCAAAAGCAGTGATAAGACACCGGGGAGGGGGGAGGGGGGATTTGATACATGAATAGATCTATATTGGACCTTGTGCAGTTTTATTATAGTTTTTTTTGTATTTCTTTTTTAAACACAGGACGTCAGGAGGGCTCGGGTCGTATCCTCTTCACAATGTAGATTGGAATACAATTGTGAGGGTTTGCTAAACCAGTATCCAGGCAAACACTGGAGATCCACACAAAAAAAAGGCGTCCCCCACCCCCCTCTAGGCAGACGCGCTCAGATTTGATGAGGCAATAGATATTCTGTATTCATGCCTTGACATGTTCAGCCTACTGGGAAATAAATGTGTTCATGAACAGCGCAAGTCCGCCTGTACCATGTGACAGCGTCGATACCAGTATGTCACATGACATGATTCCAATTTTTAAATAATAACTATTCAGATATTGTCCAGCCCATTGTACATAAAAACCACCAGAAATACCACACGTATAGAACATTAAAAGAAAAAAAAAAAAAAAGGAAACACACCCCGGGGTCTGCTTTGGGTCTCTACAGTGTGTGTGTATATATATATATATATATATATTCTCCCCAAAATATCTTAATAGGTGGATATGACACGTATACATAATATAGACATTGCCCCTTGGTGATTTGTTAGTCACACAGGAGATAGATTTATTTTTTTCTGCACGCGAGACTTCTCCGAACACCAGCCAGGTCCTTGGTTGGCAATTATGCCAATATGACAGAAGACCGGCAGTCCGAGGACTTTTTCTTCAATTTATTTACATGTACTATGAGGAGATATAAAAAAAAAAAAAAAAAAACCATCATGTATATTTGTTAGATGCCCAACTATTTTAGGTATGGGTCGATACAACATGTATATATAAGAAGGTAAATATAGAATGTGTGATAAGATATTTAGGTTTAGCCTTTTATTTATAATAAAAAAAAATTAAAAAAAAAGGTGTAGGTTTGGGTACATTTATATATATGTAGAGTGTGTAGGGCTTATGTTTATATATATTAGATCTGCACTGCCTGGTAAAAATAAAAAAATAAATCTAATATTTGCTTGTTGTGCTTTTTGCGGCGATTCCAGCACACTTTCCCACGTCATCGTTTCGATAAGCTCATGCAAGGTTACAGCATTTATTTGCGTCCAGAGTGGCATTAATTTGTGACCAAGATCTTGTATTGATGATGGGAGAGTCGCGGCGCTGCGTAAAGTCTTCTCCAGCACATTATCCCAAAGATTCTCAATGGGGTTAAGGTCGGGACTGTGCGGTGGCCAATCCATGTGTGAAAATGATGTCTCATGCTCCCTGAACCACTCTTGCACAATTTGAGCCCGATGAATCCTGGCATTGCCATCTTGGAATATGCCCGCTGTGCCATCAGGGGAGAAAAAACCCACTGATGGGAAAACCTGCTCATTCAGTATATTCAGGGAGTCACATGACTGCATGTTTTGGCCACAGAACGTTGCTGAACCTAGACCTGACCAGCTGATCCCAGATAGTAGCAGGCTATGTATGGGAGGTGGTTTTTTTGGCCAGGCAGTGTATACTTCGGGTTGGGTATGCTCGGCACAGTATTTGTGGCACTTATTCCCCAGGAAGCTTCGGGCTGGCTGCTTCTATGAATGGGGGTACATGACAGCTGCCCTGGGCCTTTCATGGCCCCCCCAGACACTGTCAGCTCTAACGCCTCCTTTCTGTGATGCTGCTGGCTGGAGGCCCCTGGGTGAGCTGTGCATGCTGGGAGTTGTAAACACCGGAGCCCCTCACCTTGACAGCGTACAGCTTGCTGGTGCTATTCTTCCTGCGAGCCAGATACACCTTCCCGAAGGCCCCGCGGCTAACGGGCTTCACGATGGCGAAGTCTTCGATGGACGGAGGCTGCGGGACGGTGAACCTCTTCTCCCCGCAGACAGAGGCGGCATCCCCCAGCTCCGCCATGGCTCTAACCTGTGCCCGGAGCTTCGCCGCGCTGTCTGGTTTAAACACGAGCCACGCCTCCCAACATGGTCATGAGCGTTTCCCACCAATCCATGGCTAGGGCCGTGACGTCAGCGTACTTAGAAACAGGGCAGACAGGAAAACGAGTCAAGCAGTTGTCCAGCCAATCAACTGCCGTCCTTTCAGTAAGGGGGGGTGAGCGGCGCAGCGACCACGCCTTTCCCGATTAGGAACGGCCGCCATGTTTCTTAAGGGCAACCATTAATTCAGCTGGTTTCCTGCCTATGCTATTACTCGGCACAGTCCCTTCTCCCCCCCCCAGTCAATGTACAGTTTAGCAATTATGGTCACACCTGCTACAGCTCCTAAAAATTGTGACTGGTTCACTGTGTAGAACAGATGTCAGCAACCTTGGCCCTCCAGGTGTTTTGGAACTACATCTCCCATCATGCTCAGCTACTCGTGTTGAAAGGGAAATATCAACAAACCGCTGTGAAACTTCTCTGTTGTGTTTGAATTTCCATTTCGGGATCGCCGAAGTATAACGCAAAAGTAACAATGATAAACGTCGTTTAGTGAATAACCCCTTAATAGCACCCTCCCCCGACAACTGACATTACTTCAGCACACTGAGGGTTATTCACTGAGCGGCACGCTTCCTATTTATTTAACAGATCAGTCCGCAGCTTTATTTTCCAGAACCAACTCATGATTCTGCTGCGCAATGGTATGTGACTTGTATATCTGGGTTGTTTGCGTCCACCGGAGACAAGACGAACCCGCAAAAACAACAGACGCGGGGGGGGGGGGTTATTCACAAAGAGCTGGTGTTACAGATACAGAAGAAAAGGCCGGGGTCTTCTAGCGCGCGTTACCTGCGACCGTCGCTGCGTTGTGATGCTGTGGACGGAGCCAGTCACATGCTTTCGCGCGGGCACACTTAGGCTGGGGTCAGACCAGCGCACTTTTAACGTGCGTTCTGGCGCACATAATTACGGCCGCACTAGCAGCAGATGACGGGCAATGACGGCCAATATACGAAGTACGGTCGCACGAAAGTCCGGCCGCGCAACGCAAGTGGAAAACGAACGCATTTTTTCGAGAACGCCGAACCGCTAGTACTGACGTACTGAGTGCGCAGCTGCGGCATGTTTGCGTGATTAGGAGATGTCAGACACTGCTAATGTCCAGCCTACATAACGTCCAGACGCAAAAAGAGTTTTTTTGACGATCCGAAAAAATCACGCACGAAAAATGCGCATCGTATGACCGTTTTCGCGCACTCCGTGAAAAAATACGTCAATTCGTTCGGACGCACTTTTTTACGTTCGCGGGGATAAATGCTTTCGTCTGACCCTAGCCTTAGTGCGCACATAGCATGCATGCACCTAGAGATCATCACTGTCGATGCGCTAGGATGCGGGTTGACGGGGCTGCAAAGTGCGATCCTCCATAGGAGGATCTCGCTTTGCAGCCTTGTGGAGGGGGGCAGGCGGGCGTCGAGGGGGGGGGCCGGTGAGTTAGCGTTTTCTTTAACGCACGTTTCTGCTTTAAAGAAAATGCCTAGTGTGCCCCCGGCCTTACAGTGAACCTTTGTGAATCACCCCTTGCCTGTAGTTTTTGCCTCTGGTGGAAGGAAACACCACGGAGGTCCGAGTTACATAGCAGTGAGCAGCAGGTTCACGATCTGGTGCTGAGATTCGGAAGAAATCTGCAAACATGTCTTATAAGTAGACATTACTGAATAGGTAGGAAACATGTAAGAGATGGGAAACTATAAAAATGCTTGGACGTAATTTGCGATTCAGAAACCGCTAGAATGTTAATTTAGGCCGGCGTCAAATGAACGCAGGATTAACATCCGTGTTAGTGTACATTTTAACATGTCGTAGCATAGAATCATGATCAAGAGACCCACACATGAAATATGTGCACTCCGAACTGCGCACGCACAACGCACGTGGCAAACGGACGCAAATTAGGCAAGAACGTAAAACCGCTATGACGGACGTTCAGAGTGCGCCACGTCCGCGTAGCATTCTGTGTGCGTGATGACACGACGTCAGATGGACCGCATTTACGACGTCCAGCACCTTGATGCACACAATGACTTTTCATATCATGTACCAATTTTTTTTATCATTTTTCATATTTATTTTGTTTCCCATAATTCCCTTTTTTTTCTACATCCGTCAAGAATTGACCGTGTGGTGTCTACAGTATCTTCCGTCAGTACGTCTGTCCGTTATGCACGCACGCAGAGTGCGCTCAGACTGCGTTCGTCTGACCCTAGCCTTAGCTGTAGTCAAGGATTTCATACATTTACTGTTGTGTAGATTTATTAAAAACATGCCGGCCTGCAGGATTCTTATAAAATCCTCACAGAACATTTTACAAGTCTGAGAAAATGAGAGATATAAACAGTGATCTGAGAGGTACACTCTGATTGGGCAGATACTGCTATCAGCATCTGGACAATTCATTTTAAGAGATAAAACGCACCTTTTCTCCCCCCGGCGTGCGCAACTCCTCCTCTTTAGCGCAGGGAATTTTGAATCTTGAAGCTGTTCTATGCAATTTGCCTAGAACAATAACGTGTAGCGTAGGAACAGGGCCGCCATCAGGGCATTACGCCCCATGCTGCCGTAAGGGGCCGGGGGGGCCTGGGCTGCCGGGGCCCGGGGGGATGGTTGCGGGCCGCCAGGGCCACGTCGGCAGCGGCGTCGCCCTTTTACAGCTCCGGGATCGGACTCGATGAGTCTGAATCCGGGGCTGTGTCTCTGCTGCAGGAGCCGGAGGAGACACTGTCTCCTCTGGCTCCTAGCAGCTTCGCTGGCTGGCTGGGCGGAGCCAAGCAGCGTGTGGGGGCCCTCCCAAGCATGCTGCTTTGGCTCCGCCCCCTCCAGTCAGTGAAGCTGCGCGCCTGAGACGGAGGGCCCGGGCTGAAGAAAAAGAAGATTGGAGAGAAGAAAAGAAGATTGAAGAAAAGAGCTGAAGGAAGGAGGACAGAGAAGGAAGATGGGAGTGGTGAGCCAGGGCCCAGCCTAGAGCCCAGGCCCCGAGGCCCAGACCCCAAGGCCCCCGACCAAGGCCCAGCCCCAGACTCAGGCCAAACCCAGGGAACAGGCCCCAGCCCCTAGGCCAGACCCCAGGAACCAGCCTAGACCCAGGGCCCAGACCCAAGGCCCAGCCCCAGTGACCAGACCCCGGCCTAGGCCCCAAGGCCCAGCCCCCAAGGCCCAGAGCCCAAGGGACCAGACCCCGGCCGAGGCCCAGCCCCCAAGGCCCAGAGCCCAAGGGACCAGACCCCTGGGACCAAGACCCAGGGACCAGCCTAGACCCAGAGCCCAGGCCCCAAGGCCCAGCCCCCTGGGACCAAGACCCAGGGACCAGCCTAGACCCAGAGCCCAGGCCCCAAGGCCCAGCCCCAGGGACCAGACACAGGCACCAGAGCCCGAGACCCCAGGTCAGACCCCAGGGACCAGACCAGACTCCAAGGCCCAGCCCAGACTAGACCAGAGACCCCAAGGCCCGAACCACAGACCCCAAGGCCCAAACCAGACCCAGAGGCCATCATATACAACCAGTTACTGTGAGTTTTATTGCTGTGGATTCTGTGATACATTCATACACTCTGCACATTACTGTGAGTTTTATTGCTGTGGTGCTATGTTATGTCCTTTTTTTTTTGAAGGGGGAGAAAAGCTATTAGAGGTTGAGGGAGTGCCGGGGGGGGGGGGCCTGATCATGAGGTTCAGTAAGGGGCCCCATCATTTCTGATGGCTGCTCTGCGTAGGAATCACAAATTGGCACCATAATGGCACTTGCGTTCTTTACGTACACAAGTTCCGTAAGGCCTACGCAGAGTAATGGATTAGAGCTGCATGCGCAGAACCAACCATCGGCTGCCTCTCTGAGACCACTTGCTATCAAGGGGGGGGGTCTGAGAAAGGGTAAAGACAGCACGCATTCACTAGTGTCAGGCAGCCAGGACATTTACAGGGTTATTCAAAGAGCTCTGAATTGCTGGCGAAAGGTAACCGAACGCTGATACGGTTACCTTTCCTGGCCATTCGGCTATTCAGAGAGCAGGCAGTTCGCCAAATGTTGGCGAATTGCCTGCACATACGGTACCTGTTCGAGGGCAGTGAAATCCCCATAGAGAAGCAATGCTTCGTCTATTCAGAGAACACAAACCAGCAGTGAAAAGTTGCCGAATTGCCCTGCCATTCGGTGGTTTCATTCGACAGGTTTATTCAGGCGAATCCCATAGGCTTCAATGTTAAAAATATTCCTGTTTTAATGCAATATCTAAAACCGTTGATTATAATATTCTGCAGTAAAGAGTCTCTTTAATTATAGATTTTTTAGACATTTTTTGCAAACATTTTTTTCTGGGGTTTTTTTTTAATCGTTTTTTCTTTTTCTGTAACAGCCCTTTCTATTATAATTCATTGGATCTTATATGTAAATTTCAGACATTTTCGTTCTGTAGTTTCTTTGCAAACAGCAAAAACAGCGATTTACTTTTCAAACATTCAAGCTTACTGGTTTTTTTTTTCCCACTCCATTCGTCTGCGGTGTCGGGTTTTTCCGGCGGCTGCTCTGCACTGTGATCGGCTTCTGCTTGGGTTTCTCCGGCGTGTTTAATTCAGATGTTTTTGCCGGTTTCGGTGTGCATTCGCCTGGGTTTTGCGGTGAGTGTTCGTTGGGTTTGCGGCAGCTTTTCCCTGCATGACGACGGCCCTGTGGTGCTTGCTGAATACACCGCAGGGTCGCCGAAATGGGATCGCCAAATCGTACCGAATTGAAAAGAACGAGAAGTCACCGAACGTGTGGTGACTTTTCGATTCTCTTTGAATAACCCTGTATGTATCCCGGCTGCTGGTGATGCTAGGTGGAGGAAACTCCTCCACTTCACCCAGCGGTTTCACCCGATTAGAGCATGAGCGGGGGTTTGAACGACACTTCTCGTATCACGACCACCTTATGAAAATTAATTGACCAGGATGTGTAGAGTGTTCCTTGAACAGGAGTAAACACAATGCCAACAATCAGCAGACAGCTAATCAGAGTGCTAGTCAGCGGTATCCTCCAGCGGGTACACCCTTCCATCCACAATTCAATTTTAACAGAAGTGATGCGCTCTGTCGGGAAGGTCAAGGTATTTTGGCACTAGAGCAATCAAATCTGCATAAAAATTACATTTATTTTATAATGTGCTAACATATTTATTTATTTGCAAAGGATTTTACCAGGAAGGATACATTGAGATTTCTCTCATTTTCAAGTATGTCCTGGGTTCAAGAACATTGAAATGTTACAGAAATACAAACAGGGCTATTCAGAGAGAGGTGAAAACCTTGAGAATCGGCAGGAGAATGAACAATCTAGACCAAATAGCCAATTTGGAAAGTGAGATAAATGGGCGAATTTTTCTGGTTTGATTATTTGGACCTAGAATTTTCAATTCTCCAGTCATTCAAGGTTTTCACCTCTTTGTGAATAGCCCTGAAAGTAATAAATGCAATATGTTAAAAACAAAACACAAATATACAGATTAACAGAAAATAAATATGTAGGAAATAGTCATTATGTTGCAGGTTTACAGGTGCATTCCGTATTGAGGTATATCAATAGGGAGCTCTTAAGGGGGGAAGATTTGATGGCGTCTGGGAGGTTATTCCATATTTGTGGTGCTCTGTAGGATAATGAGGATCGAGCCACTTTCTTTTTGTATTGTGGTATTGCAAGTAAGGTGCCGGTCCTGGATCGGAGGTTATAGGACGAGGGAACTGCTGGGGGAAGCAGCCTATTCAGGTAGGGTGGTAGCTTCCCAGAAAAGCTCTTAAACACCAGGTTGGAAAGGTGAAGGGTGCGTTTAGACTCCAGTGATGGCCAGTTTAGCTCTTTTAACATGTCACAATGGTGGGTCATGTAGTAACATTGTAGCACAAAGCGGCAGAATGAGTTATACAATGTAGTAAGTTTATGAAGGTGCGTTTGTGGGGCGGCTGCATACACTACATCTCTAACATATCCTGCAGTGCTTTAGGATTAGGACAACACAAACATAAAATGGGCAAGTTTGACACATGAACAAACATGGGAAACGATGACCCTGCTCCATTGAGCTTACAATTACAGGTGTCAGCAGCAGTTTTGGAACTACATCTCCCATGATGCTCAGCCACTTAGGTTTGCTGAGGCGTAAGGGAAATGTAGTTCCAAAACATCTGGCGTGCTATAGTTCCCTTCCAATCTGAGAGCAGTAGGGAGACTCACCAGAAAGAGGTGAGGGGTAAAATCCCCGGGAAGCTGCCATGTGACTGAGCAGCCTGCCCTTTAACCCCTGTGATCTGGCACGGAGCCGCCTGTCCTCCTGTGAAACGTATCAGCTCTGATAAAGAAAGGCTTTTATGTCACTGACAGCTCGTCTTCATCTTCACTGCCCTCAGCATCTTTCCCAGCACAAGCGTGACAGTAAGCGGAAGTGACGCAGATAACCCGGAAGTTCACGGCGGCGTGGGTTATCCGGGTCACCTTTCCTACGTCAGGCCGGTGCTGTGTCGGATCTCGTCAGCGGCGAGTCGCGGCTCTCCGTGGAAGATGTTGTCGCTGAGCAGCACGATGCATCCACAGGTAAAGAAGGGCGAGGTGACAAGTAGCGGCGCCTGGGAGGCCGGGCCTGATGTAACGTTACCTGCCAACATGGCGCCGCGCATGGTGCATTGCCGGCGGGGGAGCCCGGGGACCGGCTGCTGTGTGATCGGGGCCCGTGTCACAGACAGCCGCACAGCGCCATGCTCGAGGGTTTATATGGTGCGGTACTACCAGGGGTGATACAGGAGTCCATTCCCCCCCCCCCCTCCCACTGACTGCGGAGGGGGTGTATAGATCAGGGATCCTACCCACCCTTTTCTGAACTACAACTCCCTTGATTCTCTGGCCATCTATAGCATTCAAAGAATTCTGGGAATTGTAGGCCATCAGCATATTGGAGCTGTAGTTTGAGATCCCTGGTATTTTTAGGTCCCCACCTGGATTTATCCACAAAGCCCTGACATGGAGCTGCGTCTCTGCTCACTTTATCCATTCCCATTTCGTCAAATTCGGCGCATGCGCTATATTGTGTCGCAAATGGGATTGCCGAAGCGGTTATCGGACATTGGCGGAAAGCACCGAATTGAAATTCGACGAGTTCCAATGACCTAGGGGCCAAGGCGATAAAAGGGACTGTCCTATTCTCTTAATGGGTTAAATCAATAAATGTAGTAAAAATGTGTCTAATAAACGGTTAATTAAAAAAAATAATTTTTAGTCAACACACACAAATAAGCGGTCTGTACATATTTATTAAAGATCTTCCATTGACACCTATTGGATTCCACAGTTTAAACCTGTCGGATTAAAAACACAGCATGCAGGTTATTTCGGTGCAATTTTGAAGTTCTGTGAATAAACTAATCGATAGGTCCTCTCTCCTATTGCTCTGTGTGTGTATATTTGTTATTCTGTCTCTTCATTTTGTACAGCGCCTTGGAACTTGTTGGCGCTTTTATAAATGCTTGTAACTGTCTCTACGGGAGACGGTTTTGACTGGAAGTCAGGATTTTAAATTGAGATTCGGAGGTGAAAATATTAGCTTTTCTCTCTTTACTCTGAAATACCTCAGCAAAGATACGGGGGGGGGGGGAACGGGACGGACAGTGCAGGTGTATGAACCTTCCTCGGTCCAATCCCCTCTCAGCCCAGTAGCAAGTCTTCACCCTCTTCCTTTGCAAACGGCAGAAAGATGGCGACGACACCAGCACAAACTCCAACTCGGCAACCGGTTCTATAACCGCAGGACCCAGTCGATCCAACCGGAAATAAATGTCAGAAGGAAGCGGAACCAGAAGCGAACAACAAGCGTTTTAAAGCACTGTCAGAAATGAACAGACCTGACAACATAATGAGGATTATGAACCGGAACCATGCAACGGCATGTAGTGACCGAACAAAGTGTCTGGAAGACAATCCAGAGTGAAGTGGAACCAGCGCTCGTGCTTCGGATTAGCTTTCCTCTTTCACAGTACGTACGGTCAAGATTCCAACGTGTTCCTCGGCATAAACATAAGTGTATAATATGCAGACTGCTACGGATCAAATGATCATAAATGAAAATAAAGGGCTTCAATCCACCTCTTGGGGTGCCTTTTAATATAAAAAGCACCAAACATCAGGACACCGGTGGTTTAGGGAGCACCGGACCGCCACGTTTTCCCCGAGAAATCCGCAAGAGCTGGTATTATAGATGGTCTTGCCACGTATGAAACTGGACAGGCCGTCGCCAGGTATTAAAAACTGCTTTATTCAAATGCATCTAACTATAAAATCAAGTAGATAACATACCGCAAACGCGTTTCGCTATTAAGCTTCAACAGTGGGTATGACAGGGGGTCTGTCTGGAAGCCTTAGGCTGGCCGTCCACTGGATCCGTAGTCGGACAACCGACTTTTTTGATGGACTACGTCGGTCAGACTAGGGTCGTCCACTGTGTGTGATCTGTTGTCCGACCACAGACGATCCAAATCAAAATCCGAGGTGGAGTGCAGAGGCTGCCAAAACCAGAATGGACTGGTTTTACATACAAAAACAAGTTCATTCTGCTTTTGGAACCAGTGCAGTCCTTCTTTTTTTTTATTATTTTTACTATGCGCTTTGTCTGTAAACCTGTCAAACTATCCCCTAAATCAGGGCATGACGCCAACACTTCAGTGCTGTACTGCACTCTGATATTCGTTCGGCAATCTGCAGCGGCAGAGAGAAGTGCAGCAAACTGCACCGTATTTCGCCATCATTTTTACAGTACAAACAGCAACAAAATTGCACCGTATGGGGAATTCAACATTCAGTGCCCTTCGGGAGGCATGTCAGTGCTTAGTAAATAAACCCCTTTGCGCAGCAGCACCGCTAGTCCCACCATTACACAGCTAGTCCCAACATACAAGAAGGTGTTTTTGCATCATGTCTGCACCATTTATTTTCAATGGGAGTTCAAAAAAACCGTAAAACCAATATAAATGCGTTTTTTGAACTCCCCTAATGAGTTTGTCAACGCCCATCTTGCCCAGCAGTCGTTGAGCTCCCAGCCTGCAAAGTGTGATCGCCCATCTGCTGCAGTCTTTACCCGTCGCCAGTGGTCTGCTGCAATGGACGATGGTTCCCTTCATGTTACAGGATTGGATGTACGATGACAGACGATATCGGATCATCGCACGAAAACGGTTCCAGTGGACGGCCAGCCTTAAAGAAAAGAAACCCATTCGGGAGACAAAAATAACACCGGGTGGGGACATATTCGCTTCAGAGTCCCTATTTAAAATCTTGACTTTCTGTCAAAACTCTAGAACAATCCAGAAATTTTAAACCATGACTCGGAGGCTTGATGTTTTACGAATTCAAAGCTGAGAGGACCAAGTCCCTGGACTACTGTTCAACCGGTTTAAAATAGAAGTCAAAAAACGTGGATTCCCTTGACCAGTCAGCAGAACGCCTTCCATTCTTGTGATGGCAGTGGAAGCCACTGCTCCCCGACCAGAATGAGCGTCAACCACCGCAATATCTAATACCTTTCTGAGACCTTCTCAAGCATGAAAGACGATACTGCTGCTTCTATGGTCCCACCATTCCCTAACCACTGGCACTAATGATTCTGACATCCAGTAAAATTCCTCTTGTCTTCCTCAACCCCCAATCCCTCTAGAATGTAAGCTCCTATGAGCAGGGCCCTCTACACCTCTTGTTTCCATCCTATGTCCGTTTATCTGTATGTCGCTCCCTTTGGTTATTGTAAAGCGATGCGGAAACTGTTGGAGCTATATAAATGATGATAATAGTGGTTGTACCCCAGGGGCACGAAGAGGCAAGGTAAACCAGTCTGTATTCCTGGAGACAACGAACAGCGCACAAAACCGACGCTGAAGGAAACACTGGATAGAAAGCAGACCATAAAGGTCTTTAGTGTGGTGGGAAATGTTGAACCGGGTGCCTTCCAGGATGTAAAAAAGAACCTGAAAGTCCAAGGCTCGGACCTCTCCCACCTGTTTGCATTCTAGTTAACATAAAAGCATAAATTTTGCGGACAGTTGGTTCAAAGACAGCTGACTGTTATCCGGGCATTGAGCAACAAAATGTTTACATCCCTCACATGTTTACATCCCTCAAAACCGTATCTCGAAGCCAAGGTGGTCTAGAATGCCTAATCCCATTCACGAGGCAAACCAGTGGATGTTGTCCCACTGGTACCACCGTTAACCCAGAATTAGTGGGAGGATTAGAGATTAATTGAGCGATTATGCTTTGCCCTCCGCAAACCCGTCAGCCAAGTAATCCATGATCACTGCTGCAGGAGCCGAAGCTGGATGAACATTTAGTTCCATGCACCAATGCTACCACAGCCTCCAAGCAGAATTGTCTGCTTGCAGTGTGCCCGGAGCCCAGGCACGTCACATGAGCTCGGATAGGTGTTCCAAAAAGCAAGCAAAGACCAGCCATGCCAATATCTGAAGATCACCTCGCAACAATAGCGGCTGAGGTTGACTTCCTCGTGTACCGCCACGTGCTTGGTGTCCGAGGGAAAACAAACATGGGGGGGGGTATGTGAAATCTATACTGAATCCCCTGTACTGTGTTCAGAACCCATGTATTTGTAATTGAGACGCCAGCGTTGGGGGGGGGGGTCCTAGTCAACCCCCCTTCACTGGTACATTGGAAAAAGGGGGATTGGGTAGAAATGTCCAAGTGGTGGGCACCCAGCAGATGTTAATATCTCTTTGTGCCTCTCAAGGTTCAGTAGCATGTTGGTGAATAACATGCCCGCAGCATCTCGGTAGCGGTCAGGGAGGTAAATTTTCATGAACCACACCTTTCTACACTCGGCGGACGGAGCTGCTTTAGTATTACCCAGCAGTACTAGAACTTTCTGACCCCAGATCCGTGTTAGACTCTATAGCCTCTTCCACCAATTCAAACATTTTCACCGATGATGTCCAATAATTTTTCCTGGCAGGGAGTGGTCACGTTTGCCCATGAAGCCATGCTTTGAGATGAACTCCACTATGTATGGATCCACTACAGGTGTTAGACATGCTTTCCCCGGGAATACACGAATTGTACCACACTTGCACCTAATGTTGAAATTCTCCAGTGCAATTTGGATCTTTTGATTTAACCTCCTAAGCATTTAGGTACAAGCCTTCCATTGGATAATTACAGCTGCGATTCAAGGCACACTCTACTCATCCTGACCACTTGAATGTCAAGGACGTGAATGAGTGGAGGATGCTCCATGCAGGTCTTTGCGTTGCCCCAGCTCGGCGCAGATCTGGGGGCTTCATTCACAGCAGGCTGACATCTTGCAGCCCTCGCTGTGGGAGTCATTGCGTATGGGAGTGATGAAGTTCTAAAGTGGGAATCCCCCAGCTTGGCGGGGGAATCCCAATACAGGAGATACGTGCGATCTACGCAGTGCTTCTAGGCATTTAGTTAAATGGACGTTTGGAATAGGGCTCCTTATTTTTGTGGTTTTTAGTCTTTGAATTGTTACTTTTGTTTCGCGCCAGAGGAGCTCGACTCGGGACATGGATCTGCATTTATTCTTCTGATGTAATCATTAAATATGTTTTATAAAGGTGACCTCGTCCCAAGATTACAGCTTCCAACAGCAGCATAAATGAACTGGGTGCTGGCAGTCAATTGTATGAGGAATTCTCAAGGCTCCTAAATCAGACTGAGAATCCATGGGAGTCAGGACAGGAAGGAGGTCACACTGAAAAGTATACAGTGTCCCTTTTATGCCCTTAAATACGTTGGACAATATTACATTAACACTAACGTTAGTGCTCAGCTGTTTGTGAGCGTTAACGTTAGGTTAAGCGGCCCTAGCGCCGGCCGACCATATTACATTCCATTAACGGGTTTCGGAGCTTGCGTTTAATGTACTTTGCGCTCCCTAACGCTAATTACCCACTGCTGTGGTTAACTCGAATGTTAGCACCGGCTCCAAAACTATGATTATCACCAGCTGTAACCCCCCCCCCCCCCAAATCAGATACTCGCCCCTGGCAGCCCGATCCGGCGCATCTGGCCGCCGGGAGCAGTCTCCCTCCCCGAATCACTCCGCCGACCTGCACGATCTCGTGAGAGGCAAGATCCCGCAAGTCATGTGACCTGGACGTCGACCTGTGGGCTCTGGATGGGATGCTTGGGGCGGTGCATTAGCTTAGACTTGGCGCTGCGTTACCGGGCAGGCGGTGAATTAGCACCTGCCCCGTAATATGGAGCTAAAACGGGGACGGTAAGGAGAAACCTGCAGGTTTTCCTCCTTGGCGTTCCCCGTTTTCGCGGCTGTATTGTAGTACTGCCTGTAATTGGGCAGAGGCTGCTGACAGCCCTCGCCCTGTTATTTTTTTTTCTTTTTTAACTTTTATTTTGCTCCTTGAGTCTGATCGCTAGCATGATTTGGTCTCAGATAGTGACGTCGGTGCACTCGCTGGTCCCTGTTCTCTCTTTTAATAGTGACCCCCCCCCCCGTTAGCCTGGTTGCCGGCAGCTTTCTGCTCCCTCAGTAATGTGCCAGAGCAGGTTTCTTTGCACAGGGTTTCTTCATTAATCCCTTTTTTTATCTTTGTGTTTAATAAACACAAGCAATCTGTCTGCGTTTTAGTGCAGAATGGCAGATGTATGTGGCGGTGCCAAACCCGGTGACCTTTCCCTGTCGTGTTGTTTTTACCAGTGACACGTAATCGCCCGGGAGAGTCACCTGAAAAGCTTGAATTGCACTTCAGCAACTGCTGTGTAATTCCATACCTCCCAAGTGACCCTGCTTAACAGGTACAGTCCCAATTTCTGCGGCAGATTTTGATCTCCATATTTATTTGCAGAGGTGCACCAGATCTATAAAGCAGAGAGGGTCCCTTACATCTTAATTTTATTCGCTCTTCTATTCACACAAATGGCCTTGGCAGCTGATAATAAATCCAGGTGAATTGGCAGCCCTCCAGCAACGAAACTAAAGCACGGACGGCCCCCAGATATTTCCGATGTCGGATGATGCTCTGTACACCGAAGCATCACGGGGCATGTCATGTTAAACTAACCTTACCAAAGGGTGTATGCGAGTGACCGTATAGCTAATACTTCACTTTTAATTATAATAACCATACAAACCCCAATGTGATCCTAATAAAACACAATTAAAATGATAAACGTTCCATGTAAATCTGCAGAATACATCTGCTATCCAAAGGATGCGCGCTGCAGATTTACACGTCCCGATATGATTCCATTGTAACTGGAAGATTATCCCAGGGTGTGTGTGTGTTAATGAATGGTGTGTTTTTATATTGAACGGTTGTGAAACTAACACAGCGACGCAATAGGATTAATGAAGTGGGTTCCTAATATATAACAATGGGAGAATGTATCAATTGTTATTGCTCATGTAGCCCAAAAAATGTACGTATATATTGTTTAGGCTTGTGCACAGATTTTTTTTTCGGTTCGATTCGATTTTTCGGATTTTCAAACTTTTCGATTCGGCTCGTTTCGACCGATTTCTGTTTCAATTCAGTTCGGCTCGACTTGTTTTCCGTGTACATTTTTTTTTTTTTTTTGGAATATCGACCATTTTTCGTATTTTCGTGTCACTTAGCTCGTTTTTTGTATCGCCTTTTCGTGATTTCGGAAATTTTCGTTTTTCGGAACGTCTGTTTCCACTCGTTTCAAAGCAACAAATTTCGATTTGACACATTTCAAGTCCATTTGAAAATATTTAGTTTCAGCTCGGAAAACTTTTCGGATCTGCCATTTTTGGATCTAAAAATTTTCGGGAAAATCGGCCGCATCCGAAAACACGAATCGGGAAATTTCGGGAAAATTCCGAAACGCACATCCCTAATATTGTTTCAGGCAGATTTATAAGACTACACAAATTAGTGTTTGTATTCGTGGGTCAGATGAGCAAAATGTAACGAGTTCACTCTTGCACGAATACAATTACCATAACATAGATTTGAACGCCTTTTTTTATATAATCCTAGAGGCGCGGGATGGAAAGTTTGTGTTTTTTATTAGGATCACATTAGAGCACATTGGGATTTTGTTGGTGTTTTTGTATAGTTTTAATTTTTAATTGTTATAAAAGAGGTTTTAGATCTAAGGTTACTCCCATACACCCTTCGGTAGGGTTTGTTTAGCGTTCTATAGTAGTGGGTTATTCCCTTGCATGTGGTTTGGAGTATTCATATAAAAGAATATATATTGGGGATCTTTTGTAGCTAAATCAACCTCGTGATGCCTTTTGGAATCAGGTTATTTCATGGGGCATGTAGTTCCAAAATATTTGGGGTGTGAGAGTTCGCCATCATTGGCCTAAAATGAAATAACGGTAATTTAAGGTGGGGGAGTCACATTCTTAGTGTAGAGTTGAGTGTTTTTAACAGGTTCAGCGTTCATGCCGGAACACACGCTGTTTTCTAGGTAGATCTTCTATTTACCCCTGTCTGGGCTGCTGCGTTAACGTGCATTTACCAAACGATCGTTGGAGCCTATGGGGGTGATTCAGAAAGCGACAGACCCCCTGCGAAAATCACCATTGTTGCAGCAGCGACAAACATGAAATCTGAAGAGCTGCAGAAGAAGCTTCACAGTGCAGCGGCTTTTTTTTTTTTTTTTCGTGTGTGCAACGCCAGCGCTGGTCACTGCTGCAAAATCGTGAAACAGCGTTTTCCAAATAAATCATGTTTGCCTCCTTTTTGTGGTGTATATTTGCCATCCAATTGTGTGTTGCACAGCGCAGGTCTAGTGAATAGGAAGGACATGGCACCTTCGACGTAGTATGACTCGTAGCGATTTGTGGGATGACACAGCAGAGCAGAATGTCACATGTGGTTTCTTCCCCCCCCCCCCCCAATCCCTATTCAGCTGGTGAACTTGTGCCCTGGACTTTTGTAGATTGTGTTCCTGCTCTATAAATGTCGCTTACTCGACAGATTCCAGGGATATTTGTCAGGATTTTAAAGGTGTATCTGCATGTCTGTTCGATATTGCACAACCCTTATGTCTTTCGTTGCTGATGTCCATCCTTTGCCACAGCAACACATGGTTCAGACAGGTTACTTTCCCTGCAGTACCTAGATAAAGGTACTCTCTCTCCTGAAAAGTAGAGTTCGCTTTTTTTTTTTTTTGCCCTTAACCCCTTCACTGCTGAGCCATTTCACATCTTAAATAAAAGAAAAACGTGTTTATTATTTTTTTCTTTACTTTAAACATGGTCATGTTTGGTATCATTGGAAAGGCCATGCTCTGGCCTTTCTATTGATAACAAAGGTGACCCTACTAGCTGCCAACAGTCTTGAGATATCGGGGTTCAAAGGAACCCCCTATCTTTCCTTAAGAGTCAACGAGGACGTTCCCCACACGTCCTCAGCAGTGAAAGGTGTTAAAGAAACTACGACTTCCATAAGGTGTAACTAGATTACTTGTGCATTACAAATAAAACCACTTTAGTTCAGCGTATGATTAGATTGTAAACTGTTTCTTGCTCAGCGTCAGGTCTTGTCATTGCGTTGGTACATGGTCCCATTTGCAACTTGCTCCCTCCTTTTTGATTACCAATCATCTCGCTTGAATACTCGTTGCATAGCTGTATATCCATACAGACGCCTGTGTGCTGGCTGCTTTAGTTGCTTTGGCAGCTTGTCGGCAGGCATCGGTTAAAAGAAGAATCACCAGTAGGACAGCTCGCCCATGTCGTTCCGATTGCTGAATAGCTGCAACGCCTAGCTATGCGGTCAGTCTGACCGGTTTGGCATGGTCAGTGCCTTTAATAATACTCTAAAATAAGAAAAGTCTACCCTTGCTATTTTTGTCTCATTTACACCCATACTAGAAGAGAAATATTGAACTTTGGCTTGTTCCCTCGATCATTTCTTGATTCCGCAGCGCTGCTCTTTAATTCTGTTACACTGTATTGCAGAATGCATGCAGAACTATGTTTAGGGCTGGTCGTCTTTTTTTTTTATTATTATTTTTTTTTTTTATATGGCGTCCGCCCACCTGAGCATCAGCAGAGACAACAGCCGCCTCAAATTATAGCCCACTCTGCCCTTTTAATGCAAAAAGTTTGTATAATATGTGCAGGTGCAGTAAACGCAAAGATGAAATTTTACAGACGAATACACGCAGCATAAATGCCAACATTTCTTGGATGCAAAGTTTAGAGAAATGTATATTTTGACTAGGGATGCACCAAAATTTCGGCCACCGTTATGTATCGGCCGAAAATGTGTTTTTTTTTTTGTTTTTTTGTTTTTTTTTCAGCAACGGCCGAAAATCCTCCTCCTAACATAGTCCTGGAGGCTGCGTTTTTAGTCCGGGCTATGAGGAAATAATCTGGAGTCGACTACACATTTTACAGCGGACAAGTCGGTTTCGGTTTTCAGCCGAGCGCCTCCTGCTTTTTCGTTTTCGGTCCCAAATTCTCATTTTGTTGCATCGCTAGCTTTGACACCTGTAGCTAATAGTTCACAATGGCTTTCTGTTTGCCTGGCAGCAGTATTGGCAAATTTTTCTTTGTTACTCTCCTTTTTATAGGTAACGGTTCCGCTAAGCCACCTCATCACCGCCTTCCACTGTCCCAGAAATACCGTTTATCTACCCAGCTCAGGCTCCATCCAGAAACTGAATCGTGATGCAAACTCGAAACCCGAAACGTACAGCTCGGAGGTAACCACCCTTAATATAGATCAAATGGTTATATATTTACCCAGCCTATAAATTTATTCACTCCTAGTAGTTCTGATTTTGCAGATGCTGCCAGTGTGAGTGTAAATTATCCGAAGTTACATTGAGCGGGCAATGCGTTTGTATCCTATGCATAAACAATAATGGAGAGTGAGGTGTTTACTTGTTTTCCAGCCTGTCGTCAATCTAAAAGACCTGGGCTTGTCCGACCTGAGAAAGCAGCAACTGGATGAGCTTTTTGAGAAACTTCTCCCTGGTGTTTGCACGAGCCAAAAGAGCGTGCCATCCCACTGGCGCAAATCCTACATCTCGGCGCAGTCTTTCTTTGAGAATAAGCATGGTGAGTGATTCTTATGTCCTAGAGCAAGGGTGGGCAATTATGACCCTCCAGATGTTTTGAAACTACATTTCCCTTGAGGCTCTACAAACCTAATGAGCAGCCGAGCATCACGGGAAATGTGGTTTCAAAACATCTGGAGGGCTGTAATTGCCCACCCCTGTCATAGAGCAAACCTTAAATGGTGAGAAAGCCAGAGGGATCAATTATTAATCCCACCTTGGCCGCCTCTTGTATTTAGCATATAGTGGCCCTGGTTCCAGCACAGTGTTATTCATCAGTGCTTTTCCGTGCGCCCTAGTGTGCGTGCAGCCTGTTGGATGTCTCTCAATGCAGAAACATTTAGTTCTTTATCGAATGAGCCCAAGATATGTTGGCCATACGAGGTTTAGCTTAACCTACTCTACAGACTTTGACCACTCAATGTAAATCGAGTAGTCAGTGCCCTGAGCATCCTCGCCCCCTCTACGCTATCTTGGGTTGATTCAGCCCATCCAGAGCAGAGTCTTGGCTCGTCCTTTTAGCTCAGATCAGGAAGGGTGGATCTGAGCTTCAGCCTCCGGGAAGAGGGATCCAGACTGGTCCCCACCTCCCACTCAGCCATTGGATTGGCTGAATGCTCCCCGGAGCGTCCAGATGCTTCTCGATTTTTGGGTTCTTCCATATTTTAGAATCCTGAAGAATCCGAAGGTTTGGAGTAAGGAAAATATGGAGGAGAGCTGCGATCGCCTTCCTGTTGCAGCTCCCAGTATGACACACACACTAGGAGCGCTCTGCAGCGTGACTCTCAGCAGCATATAACACGCTGGGGCTTCCCAGATGCTCCCGTTGCGTGCTGCTATCTGCTGCAGAGGTCCAGAGCGGCAGGTATTGTACGGTGCACCACTTGGCTGGAAAAAGTTAAATCCGGATTGCTTCAAAAATCCCGGTTTTCGGAGTTTTATGGATTTTAGAATGCCGGATAAGGCGTCCCCGACCTATAGTAATTTGCTTGATGTACGGTATATTGAAATTGTATTGTTGGTGCAGTGGCGGGGGGGGGCGGGGTTAAGGGGGATAGAAGAGGTCTTTCTGCTTGGCGTCCTCCCCGAAAGCTGTTATTTGTGAGGAATCTGGTCTTACCACCGCAGTTCACTTGTTTGTAAATAGAGCACTGGTCAGTGTTAGTGGTTTTTGTAAAATTCCTAGCAGAGAGATGTGATGAGAATAGCTGATACACACCAGGTAGGCAGAGGTTTCTGTTAATCAGTGTCAGCAGGTACAGAGATCATCACAAAGCTCTGCAAACAAATGATAATGAAGAATAACCTCTTTTTGTGTTTGTGTTACAGGTCATTCCAGTGTCTTTAGGGCTTTGCGTTCGTCACTGTTACAGAGGCCACAGCCCAGCCCGCTAAAACGGGTTTACACACAGCTTCAATACTGGCCAGGTAAAACGCACACATTCAGTCACTAACCAAATCTTGCCATTTCCACCTAAAAACATTGCACACATCTGTCCCTTTCTTAATCAAGACTCTACTAAAATGCTCGTCCAAGCTCTTATTATCTCCAGTCTTGACTACTGTAACCTCCTTCTCTCTGGCCTTAAAAAAAATCCCAGATTCTGCCTCTGCAGGCTGTTATGAACATCTCTGCCAGGCTCATACACCTCACTTCTCGCACCTCTCACACATTGCCCCTTTGTCAGTCTCCATTGGCTGGAAAGCTCTCCATAACTGCGCCCCTGCCTACATCTGCTCCCTTATTAACCGATACATCCCGTCCACTCCGCTCTGCCATTGATCTGATGTTATTAGCTTCATGTACCCGCATCCCCAACTCTCGCTTTCAAGACTTCTCCCGAGCTGCCCCCTTTCTATGGAACACCCTCCCCGCAGCATTATTTCTTTTTTTGCTCCTTCTGCCCACAGCCAACATGCGCCCCACTACTTCATATACTCTATTTACCGTCACCTAGTGCGTAACACCTCTCTTAGATCGTAAGCTCTCGTGCAGCGTCTGCTATCCTACTGTTCTTTGTGTGTAACTTGTATGTATATTGTCTCGCCCATTGTACAGCGCTATGGAACTTGTTGGCGTCTTATAAATGTAACTGTAGCACACTGGTTTTAACAGTCTCTCATATTACCCACAAAAATGCGAGGGGGGGGGGGTGGTTTGCTTTTCTAAATAAATAATTATAGCTTCACTGTTTTTTTTTTTGTTTTTTTTCTCTTCTCCTTCCTCTGACATTGTTATTGTTTGGAATTCCCCTAGAATTTGTGTCTGCTTTCAGCCTGCTCAGTCTGCCTTTTAAATTTCTATAATAACGCTATGGAATGTCATTATCAATTTAAAATTAGTTTAGGGGTTTTTTTTTAACTACTTTTAGTAAATCTTTTTCTTTTCCTGACAGTTTTAATACAGTCTCGGGGGTTTAAAACAAAGAGAACATCGCCGGCGTCCACTTCATCCTTGCTGAAGGTAATCTATCAATCCATGAAGCTATAATTCATTGCAATTTCACCCCGAGCCGCTACAGTCTTTGTGAGGGCCTGAGTTACACCGTGAACCAACTGCGTTTTTATAGACGTTATTACAGGCCAGGGGTAATGGTAAGATAACTCTTTAAAACGTTGGGTGCAAAAATGTGGTTTAATAAGCTTGGAGTCCTGGTCTATGAGCACATTATTTCATGTCCAGGCTGTTTAAAATGCAATTGGATACCAGTTAAACATATTCCTTATCGGGTAAGGGAAAGCGTATGCTGTGCTCTCCCTCTACACCCCAAGATATCGTTTTATTTTTCAAACACGTTTGTGATTACAGATAACACTACCACTGTTGGGTCCTTATCCCCTTTACTACCAAGTGATTTTTGTTTATTTATTTTTCAGAAAAAAAACATGGTCAGGAACCAGTGTGTGTGTGTTTTTTTTTTTTTATTATTTTTTTGTGAAAATCTCTTTAATTATACAGTAAGAAATATTTGGGAATATTCCCAATGTCTTACTGTAATAACCTATTCGGCAGTGATACCTCGCCATCTGCTGGCCATATGGAGTTACTGCAGTTGCCACTGCAGCTCGTGGCTCTGTGTTTTATCATTTGGGAAAGGTCTGTTAGACACATTTCGATGTGATTTTAAACAATTTTAGCACTTTGGGCTAAATGCACACTGTGCTAAAACATTAGGGGCATTTTCTGGAGCCCACAAGGAAACTAAAGTTGTTTGCAAAATACGAATTTCATTTTCTTTTGTCCTGCCCAGCTGCAGATAGAGAGAAATCTATATCAGGCACCTGATGTTGCCTTTGAAGACGAGGGTTATCTCTCGGAGTGAAGGGGTTAAATTGTAATGAATCACATTACTGAACTTGCTTGTTGGTCACCAGTGTCAAGGGTAGTTTTTTGGGTTGTTTTTCTTTAAACACACAGACCTTTCCCCTGCCAGGGAAGCCCCTACAGGTTAGTTTTAAAGACATTTTTTGTTATCTCTGAAATGTAGAATGTTAAAAAAAAAATAATATTCTTTATTCGATTGAACAGATTGCAATAATATTGGATTACTATGTATTGGAGGGGGGGGTTAAAGCTATTGGGTGTTCATCAATTTGAAAATAAACTCTGTTGATAACCTGGACTGACCCACGAGATAACTTGACTATCCTCATCTATTTTTTTTTTTCCTTTTACAGGACTTTATGAAACAGCCTGTGGAGACGGTTAACTTGGACAACATTGTCAAAATGGAAAACATCCCAAAATCTCAGGAGAACTCCTATAAGAATGGGTTCGCTGAAGGATTCCTGAAAGCCCAAGCCCTGACGCAGAATGCTAATGGTAAATTGAAAAGGAGCAATCTGTGTCTGTATAAGGTGCACAGTCACCCTAAATCAACTGCGAAAATGGTTTAAAGGAGATTCTTATGAAATTTTACCCCCCCCCCTCCCCTGGTGATTTGGGGGGGGGGGTGGTCATGCATGCTTGCAATAAATCACTATTATATAGGGAGTGATCCCCTGTCAAATGAGCCCACGGGCATGACGGGTGCTTAATTAGCTAGAGCAGGAGTGCCAATCTCCCCCCCCCCCCCCTGATTTTTCACTACTAAAACTCCCATGATGCTCTGGCTACCTACTGCAATGAAATAATTCTGGGAATTGTAGACAATCAGCTACTGGGGGGGGGGCTGTATTTTGATACTGTTGCTCTAGTCCGAGGCTGCCAAACTCATGGATCCCCAGATGTTTAGTCCCAGAATTCTTTCAATGCATTAGATGGCCAGAGAGTCATGGGAGTTGTAGTTCTGAGCCATCTGGGGCGCCGGAGTTTGACACTCCTGCTTTAGTCCTTTATGACCGTCTAGTTAAGTTCGCCCATCACGTGCCCATGGGCTCATTTGAAGTTATATATTGGTGTTTTATTGCTAGCACGCATATTGGAACTCTTACGAGTAATTCTTGATTAACCTCCCTGGCGGTCTAATTTTTTCAAAATTTCGTGTCTAAAAGCATCACAATATTTTTTTTTTTTTTTTAAGGAAACGTGTTTTTGTACATAGTTAGCCTGTAGTAATTAGGAATCACGCACTGAAATCCGTACAATCAAGAGTCCTTACTGGTAAAATCCTTTTATAAATAAATTAATTTTTAAAAAAAAATTGTAAATACACGGAGTCCGATAAAGTTTGCAACCCGACATAATAATTTATTATCCCAAAAATATCCAAAATAATGCAAATAAATGATATTAAATAAAATACGACAAAACACTGAAATCTGTCTGATAACAAGGGTGAGATGATGTATGGTCTGTTTCTTATCCTGCAGTGCCACCTAGTGGCCGTTCATAAACATTGCACATTGGATTATTCAGTGTATTATTTTCTTCTAAATTTGCTGCCTGGTCCCGCCCCCTGGATCGTGGGACTCGCAGGGAGCCTTACCAGGAAGCAGCTCGCCGCGATCACACTGCGGGGGACAGCGAGGGAGCCAGGAGGAGGGGAGTATGCATCCAGCCCGAGTGTGGCTCGGGGTTAACGTTCGCGGTAGTGAAATTTAACCCCGAGTCACACTCGGGAATACCACCAGGGAGGTTAAAATAGTCCCTGTCACTACCGATGGTAACTAATAATTGTCTTTTTTATTACTTGGGTAACTAAAACCCGTTGACCTCCGCATGCTATGCTGATACTGATGCTATTTATTCTTACCTTGCCATGTTATTTCTGTATTTTCTAGACACTCAAAGAAGAAGACGGGTTATGATGGTCATATTGTTTTGCGTGCTAGTGTATGCCGTGTCAAAAAACCCATTTTTGTCAGGTAATCTTGCATATATATATATATATATATATATAATTTTATTTTCCTTTTGGCGGGGACATTGTGTTGAGCAATATAGGTCTTGTATTTGAGGTGGGGGAGGAGATAAAACTATGAAGTTTAGCTGAAAGACTGACTTTTTATGTATTTCTCTGCAGTTCGCTTCCGAACAACGGGGTTTGATGCAGCTATAGATCCTGTCCAAATGAAAAATGTAACGTTCGATCAAGTTAAAGGGGTGAGTACCACTAAATCCTGCTGTTGTAATTGCTTTGCACACAGGTGTCACTATCCAGCAGTATAAAAAAAGTGAATAAAACTCCGTTATCGAATACAACATTAACCCCTTTGCTACAAAGTGATTTTACCTTAAAACCACTGCCAGGACTCGGTGGTTTTACAGAAAATCCATTTCTATTACCTAGATGGTAAAAAATACAGAAACGTCTTTACTGATCTGTGCTGCTGCTGCATGGGCTTTGTTTCAGTGTTTCCTTGAAGGCAAATCGGAACTCGCAGTTTTTCAAACCATTTCAACAATTTGTGCTGTCGTGTCCGATGTGTTGACACATTAGCATGTTCTGGAGCCCGTTGGAAACAAACATCATGTGCAGTAAAAGAAATTCCTTTGCATTGCTCCAGAATCAGACCAGATCGAGTTTACATGATCCTGAGCTGCTGCAGGAGCTTTTGCAGATGGTGTAAACTCGATTGTGGTAGCGAGGGGGTTAAATGAAATGTTCAGGTGTAATGCAACATGCATCATCTGTCGTATCCTTTTTTCGCTCATGATTTCCATGCTACCTTAAGTTATTAAGTGACCATAGATGATGGCTTCGTTAATTCTCTTGTTAACCCCTTCACTGCCAAGATCACCTACACTCACCTGCAAGGCACCTGCTGGCACCCTGATATAGAGTATAGTCCTCAATATTTTTTGACACGGAGACGCACCTGATTTTTAGAGTCAGTTATAAAAGTGGAATAACTTTCCTTTTACATGCAATTACTTCAAACAAAAGAAAAAGAGCGTCTGTTTTATAAGGTGGTTTTGTTTGTAATGCACAAGTAATCTAGTTGGAGCACGGGTCAAGGCTAGGGGGAACACGTTGAAACACAGTTCCTGCACTATTTTTACAGAGTGAACGGAGTTCCCTTTGTTCCCACACACTATAAAGCTTTTATGCAGGTGTTCAATCATAGGTTTCCCTGTTAAATCCTAGATTTATTGTGACTTCTCATACTGTACATTCTTGCTAAAATTCATTGATGTACATAAATATATCATATTTGAGTGTGTGTGTGTTTTGTTTGTGCTGTGTGCGAGATAATTGCTATTTGCAGGAGAGAAATCTTGGTGAGACATGGACCCTGAGTTACAGCTTATGTAAGTGGTAATGTCCCTTTACATTAACCCATTGTTTTACTTGCAAACAGATTGACGAGGCTAAACAAGAGTTGCAGGAAGTTGTGGAGTTCTTGAAAAATCCTAAGAAATTCACTGCTCTGGGAGGAAAACTACCAAAAGGTACAGATAGTTTATCATGAAACGGGTGGCACACATACATCGTTCTGAGCTCTCTGCAGGTTTTATTTGTTTGACGGATTTCCGATTTTGTGATTGTCAGCATATTTTTTAATTATTTTCCATTCCAGGCCTCCTTTTGGTCGGTCCTCCTGGAACCGGGAAAACCCTTCTGGCCCGAGCTGTTGCGGGAGAGGCAGATGTTCCATTCTTCTACGCTACTGGCTCGGAGTTCGATGAAATGTTTGTTGGCATAGGAGCAAGTCGCATTAGAAATCTATTCAGTAAGTCACCTGGTTTTGTATTTCATGCAGCTAAACACCGTAATTCATGTTGTGGAGAGAAGGTCTTTGTGACAGACTTGGCCGTCACTGGGGCAGTTGGAGGAGCCGAGGGGTGGGGGGGGGGTAGCTTCCTGACTATGGGCCAAGGTGCTACCTGGGGCTTGCCAAACGGATTGTCCAGGGAATACAGGATTTATGTGGAACTGTGTCCTGGCATCCTGGTGGGCACACCTAAAGTATTGTGGACATGTTTTCTAGGGATAGACCGATTGTTTTTTTCCAGGCCGACACCGATTATTGGCCGTCTCTCAGGCCGATAACCGATATCAGGGGCCGATATTCTGTGTGCTTAAATTTTTTAAAAATAACACAATTTCACACAAATCTGGTATAAACTGAACATGTTTATTCATATTTTAAACATTAAATGCAAACAACTGGGAAAAGTGCTTGAAAAATAACTTATTAAATTTTATTTATTTATTTATAAAGGATTTTACCAGGAAGGATACATTGAGATTTCTCTCGTTTTCAAGTATGTCCTGGCTTCCCAAAACATAGAAAAATGCATAAATAAAATAACCTTTAAGGCTGGGGTCAGACCAGCGCACTTTTAACGTGCGTTCTGGCGCACATAATTATTTATTATTATTAGTATTCTTTATTTATAAAGCGCCAGCATATTCCGCAGCGCTGTACAATAAGCACAGTATAGACAGGGTTACAATACATTGAACAACATTTGACAAACAGTACAGGAGGAGATGAGGGCCCTATTCCCGTAGGAACTCACAATTTACGGCCGCACTAGCAGCAGATGACGGGCAATGACGCCAATATACGATGTACGGCCGCACAAAAGTCCGGCCGTGCAACGCAAGTGGAATTTGAACGCATTTTTTTGAGAACGCTGAACCGCTAGTACTGACGTACTGAGTGCGCAGCTGCGGCATAGCGGCGTGTGTGCGTGATTAGGAGATGTCAGACGCTGCTAATGTCCAGCCTACGTAACGTCCAGACGCAAAAAGAGTTTTATTGACGATCCGTACAAAATCACACCCGAAAATGCGCGTCGTCTGACCGTTTTTGCGCATTCCGTGAAAAAATACGTCAATGCGTTCGGACGCACTTTTTCACTTTCGCGGGGAAAAATGCTTTTGTCTGACCCTAGCCTTAAACTGTGCACTGATATAAAATAAATTTAAATCACAACTGCAAAAAAGTTTCTTCTCTTCAATTTCTTCAATACTCCCAGTTAAGGCTAGGGACAGATGAGCGCATTTTCTGCGGCCACCGTCAAAATGTACGTCGATGCGTGCGCACGCATTTTTTCACGGAATACGCTTAAGTGGTCAGACGACCACAGTCGCACAGTCGCAGGTACTCACCAACGCAATTCTATGGAAATCCGGCTGTTTGAACGTTATGTAGCCGCACACTAGCAGCGTCTGACGTCTCCTAATCACGCACACACGCTGCCATCGGCCGCAGCGCACTCTGTACGTCTGTACAGCGGTTTCACGTTCTGAGAAAAATGCGTTCATTTGCCGGTTGCGTGGTGTCGGCGCACTTTTGTACGCACGTACTGCGTATATTGGCCGTCATTGGCCGTTATGTGCTGCTACTGCCGCCGTGATTTAGTGCGCCTGCATGCGCGTTCCGACTGCCCCACTCTGACCCTAGCCTTAGTAGAACAACATTATCGTGCAGAAAGCATAACATTTCAGCATGTTCTCCTGTTAAACGGCCTCTGTTTTTTTCATATATTGCTGACGCCTCACTAAAAACACGCTCACTAGGTACAAAGGAAGGAGGAGAGCAGAGGTATCTTCTAGCATGAGAAGCAAGTCTTTTGTAGCTTGCCTCATTTTCTTTCCACCACTGAAGAGGATCACCACTTCTTCTGTTAAGTACCGGTTCCTTCAAATAAAGATGAAGTTCATCATCCAGGCTGATTGCTGCAGATTTAGAGTTCTCCCCATGAGGCCCCAATAAAACACTGAACATGGCATCAATTCGACCAAGATGAAGATGTTCTGTTCGTTGTCTTTTTGGACACTGGTCTGTATTTGCAGCATCTTGCTCTTCCAGATTAGTACCATCCTCTTCTTCTTGACTTGACCTTTCTGCAGAAACCTCCTGCACCTCTTGTTGAATATCTTCCCTCAGCCATTGTATTGCACTGGCCAATACGTCATCAGAAGAGAAAGCATGATTTTTGTATCGAGGCTCCAAAAGACATGGCAGCACAACGTGTTTATTCTCTTCATGCTTCTCAAAGCGTTTGAGGCTGTCCCTCATGACCTGCCTGAATGTTTTAATGCCATGTGTGTTGGGTCCTTCATTGTCTTGAAGAAGCATCTTCAGCACTCTCACGCAAGGAATGACAGATGACACAGATGAGTCATAATGACTCACCTCTAGGGTCACTTCCTCTATGGGAAGGAGGGTCTCAATGACATTGGCAACAATCTCCCACTGTTCAGCAGTAGGACAAGAATATCCTCCATGTTCCCCTGAATAGATGCTAAGAGCTCGCTTCTGTTCCAGCATTCTTTGTAGCATGTGAAGAGTGGAGTTCCATCTTGTTGGAACAGCCTGAATCAAGTTGTTTTTTGGTAGAGCAAAGGTCTTCCTGAATGCACTTCAGTCGCTGCTTGGCAAGGATTGAATGGTGGAAATGGCCTGCGCACCTCTTCAGCATGGCAATTATATCAATTAAAGCTCTCTGACTTGACAGGCTATCATTTACCACAAGCTGCAGGGTGTGTGCCATGCAGCTAAGGTCTGACACTTCAGCAAGCCTCATTCCTTTTACCATGTTTGCCCCGCTGTCTCGAAGCACCAGCATCACACGGTCTGTACTTAATCCTCAGTCTTCAAGCATGCCTAGAAACATTTCTTTAATGTACTCCCCAGTGTGGGATCCTTGCATTGCTTTTGTATTCAGCACCAATTGCCTTTTTGTCCATCCGTTGTCAATGAAATGGCATGTAAGACTCATTAGTGACTCCGTTGATCCTGACCAGCAGTCAGTCGTGAATGAGAGTGCGTATCCAGCATTCTCTGGTTGCAGCATAGTCTTTACTTTCTCAACTACCTTTTGGTGAATCTTTACCAGCATTTCGGTTCGGTAATACTTTTCACTCTTCAGAGTGTACCTTGGCTCAGCTATGGACATCAACCGCTTAAATCCAGAGTCAGACTCCATTGTAAATGGCTGGTTATCAGTAACCATCATCTCAGTGATTGCTTTGTCCAACAGTTGCGATCTTTCATCCGAATTTTGCCACTTAGCTTTTTTCTGAAGCATATCTTTTATTGTTGTCTGGACTAGAGCTGGTGTTTCACTCTGTGATTCACTTTGTGATTCAACTTGTTTTTCCCGTGCTGCATTATATATTTCAACATGATGAACTCTTAGATGGGCCCAAAGATTTGAAGTATTTCTGTTTTTTGCAGTTGCTGATCCCATGCTCACATTCTTTGTGCATGTGTTGCACACTGCTTTTCCGGGGGTTGGTTGTGTGAAATAGTCCCAGATCACACTTTTACTTTTTCTTTCTGCAGCCATCTGCATTGAAAAAGGGTTTAAAAAAAAAAGTAAAAATAAAATATATATATATTTGTACAAATTTAACCACTTGGCTGCAGAGGATGCGCCCCGCACGTAGTCGTGATCACGCACAGCATGCGGACGATGCTCTAAGCAGCAGCGCATCACCTTGCAGCCCGCCAATCTCGGTCCTCTCCCGAAAGTGGCTGACCTCATGGATGTCAGCCAACCTCCGGGGTCTCCCAACACCCACTGATGAGTGGGGTGAGGGGGACTTGTGGCAATCAAATGTTTTAGCCTGGGGAAAATGTTTTCCCCTCCACCAGGCTAAAACATTCCCCCCCCCCCCAAGCTAAATGTTTTATCCTGGGGAAATGTGGCTGGTGGCTAGGCTACTAGTAGCTTGGGACTTGAAATTTTGAGCCCTGCTCTAGCTGCTGCCTATGGAGGAGGTAGGGGGGTCCATTGGACCCCTTTATCTCACTATCGGTGGCTGCTAGATGCTAGTAGAGGGTCATGTTTGGTATCATTGGAAAGACCAGAGCATGGCCTTTCCAATGATACCAAACATGACTAGGTTTAGAATAAAATAAAAAAATAAAAAATTAATATATTTATATTTTTTTAAATTTATTAATGCTGCACTAATGAAATGTTTTTACTTTTAGCTAAAATCGCATATTTTTGCAGAAACGCACAACGGTTCCCAACTTCCCACTTTTAAATTTTTTTTTTAACAAATGTAACGTACTCCTACCCATATACCATACCCAATATACCCATAGAATATAAAACGCAAAGTCTTGCAATAATAAAAGGTGAAAAAATTATTTTACACGCTGTAAAGTAAATTTAATTATTGGAATTTTATTGAAAATTCTAATTTTTCCTACTTTTTTGGTTTATAGCATTCTGGCAGGGCATGACGTACTACATCATACTTGGTTATTACAATACATATAGGGAGTCTGCTGATTAAATATATAGAATTGATATATGCTTTTATTTAATTTGTCTGGGTGTTATAATTAAATGTGACTTCAAATCGCTTTTAAACATGAGCGCAAACGGTAAAATGAGCTCAGTGCACACCGTGGAAAAATTACTATTCTTTATCTTCACAGATTTGTGTGCAAGGGGCTGTGTGTGTTATATATCGCACATATATCGCTAGCTGGCTGTCTGTTCCTTTTTAAGTAATTATTACAACCAGCAGGGTGTGCTGCTGAGTGTTCCGCTCCCTTTCACTAGCCCCACGCAGTCACTGTCTGTCACGCACTCACCAACCCCACTAGCTGAAGCAGCTCCCCCTCCTTCCTCAGCTCCATCTTTAAAGCCCCGTTGCTCCGTCCATTGACTCCATCCATCATGAGCAGTTACGGCCCGGGACACAGCACTGCAACCCAGAGCTCAGCCTGACCTGAAGCCCCCTTAAACTCAGCCTGACTTGAAGCCCCCTTAAACCCAGCCCTGCCTGAAGTTGAACCTGCAGCAGGTGAATAAAAAATGGCCCACAGCTGTGTGTGTGCACTGCAGACTGCAGTGCACACACACAGCTGTGGGCCATTTTTTATTCACCTGCTGCAGGTTCAACTTCAGGAAGGGCTGGGTTTAAGGGGGCTTCAAGTCAGGCTGATTTCTGGGTTGCAGTGCTGTGTCCCGGGCCGTAACTGCTCACGATGGATGGAGTCAATGGACGGAGCAACGGGGCTTTAAAGATGGAGCTGAGGAAGGAGGGGGAGCTGCTTCAGCTAGTGGGGTTGGTGAGTGCGTGACAGACAGTGACTGCGTGGGGCTAGTGAAAGGGAGCGGAGCACTCAGCAGCACACCCTGGTTGTAATAATTACTTAAAAAGCGATACATGCGATAAACAGACATACAGTAAACTTTTTTTCAGGGTGGTGACCGGGTCTTACCCTGCTCTCTCCGATCTGCATGCAGGGGCAGGGTTTACGGATATGCTGCTGACAAGAGGACCATGTGGTGGGCGGCGTAGCTCCTCATTGGTCGGCTTCTCCGGCAAAGGAACAAGAACATCGCATGCGCTTCGCAGTGACCGAGCGCGCTGGGGAGCGGCAAGTAGAAATCGGTAATATCGGGGGCCTGAACACCGATACCGATAAACTCGAAAAACTCCAAAATCGGCCCAAAATATCGGTAGATCCGATAATCGGTCGACCCCCCCCCCCCTAATGTTTTCTAGCATGTAGATTGAGGAGGTGGGGAGATTTCTCTAGCAGCCAGATTAAGATAAATGTTGCCTAGTGACTGTGTAAACTCTGTTTTATCCAGGTTGAATGTCTCTTTCCTTGTCCAGTAATTGGATCTGTTGATCTAATCTGTGTTTTTATTAATGAAGGGGGGGGGGGGAGTTGACCCTCTACTGCTGATATCTGTATGTCTGTTTGAGTAAAGCTTTTGTTCTTCTGCTGTTACTCTGAACACTGGTCTTGCCTAATGATTGGGGGTAAATCTTTATTATTTTGGAAGTTCCTGTTCCTGCTCTAAATGTTACTGGTTCTGCCTGGTAATTTAGGGAGGTTTGGGCCGAGTTTCCAGCTTGGAGAAAGCGAGAGTCTGACGGAGGCGCACAGTCGGGGTGGCGGGCGGTTCGTCAGTCTTAATTAGCAATTTGATGATAATGGGGATTTTGTGCGTCTCCATTTCTTTCTACCTCTTTGCTACTTTGAATCCTAGCAACAAAATCAGTGCTCTTCAATGTATGACATGTTGACACCATATAATGCATTATTATTGTAGCCTCATTGCTTTCAGCCTGACTGCTGTAGTTCTGAGATTTTTCTGGTGCAATTGGGACATTTTTTGATTTGGGAGATCTAAATTAGGGTTTATTGGCATTTTTGATTCCTGATTTAAAAATTCTGTTCAAATATCAGCTATACTTTTTAATATTTATTATATTATTAGCATTTAATAATATTTCCATTTGAAACTTTTTTTACATTGTTTTTTTAAATGGACGTGCTTAATAACAAAAATATCATGACCCAACTTAAAGAGAAAAAAATACAAACATATAAACAAAGTACAATGCTGAATGTTGCAGGATGTCATGATAGTGGGTTAAAAAGCCAGAGTCTACATTGAGCCCTTCTTTTATGGTGTTTAAAATATGTGATAGTTTTCAAATGTCTTACAATCATGAGGGTCTTTAACCTCCCTGGTGGTCTATTTATTCTGAAATTTCTTGTCATTTTTTTTTTTCTTTTAATTTCTCAAATGTGGCTTTAGGGCATAACTTCTGAAACGTTTATGCTTATTAAGGCATTGTAGGAGCAGATGGTTTTATGTGTAAGAGCCAAACTCTCAACAGATAACCAGTATCCCTGTAACATACAGCTTTTCCTCCTTCACTCAGCCACCCCTTTTCCCCATTGTTTGCCTCCAGTCGGTACTTTTCAACACCGAAGTATTGAGAGGAAGGAAAGCCAACTGGTTCCTTAATAAACTGGTCTGGTTTCATCCCAATGTAATCTTGACTTCTAACGTACCAACCCTCCGTAAGGCTGTCCCAACAGCCACAGACAGTTCTTGGGTGGAGTGGGAAGTTGGACACTTGTGATACCATCCAGAAAAAGCAGGGGACCAGGCTCATCCAAAACTGTCTAATGACACTTTCATTTCATCAGACTCTACAGTTCAGCAGCGACAGAGGCCTCTCTCAAGCTTGGCCGTCACGGCCAAAACATCACAACTGATTGAAGTGTTGTTAAAACCTCTTGGATATGCCTGGTGCTTCTTCATCTGGTTTGCTTTGAGGAGTTGTATACTTCAGGATCCATCGGAGCTACCTGGTGGGATTCTGTTATAAATCGAAAATATAAATATATATATATATATATATATAATTCTGTGCAGGAGTATCCCCCCATATTCTTATTTTTTTTCTCTCTCTTCCATAAACACGTGAACATTTAAAACATTTAAAATTCCCTTAAATCAACCCAAAACATATAGTAACCAGTAAAAAATGTAGGAACCGCCTACACATTTGTAGGAGCTAGGTATGGTTTGGCACATAGAATTTAATAAAATAAGACAGACATTTAGGAGCTAGGGGTAAATGTTTGGGAGCCAGTGACCTCCTGGATTTGTTACGCTCTGAATTGAATGGTCATATGGCTAGTGGTCCTTTTTTAAAACCTGCGTTTGTCTAGCAAATGGCAAAATGCGTGTTTTTATGAACTCTAAGGCTTGTAAACTATAATTTAATTGGGATTTATTTTCCTTTTCCCCCTTGCTGTGATTTTTACGTATTTGTAATTTTTTTTCTTTTCCCCTTTTTTTTCCTTTTTAAGAGGATGCGAAGAACAGTGCCCCCTGCGTTATATTCATCGATGAGTTGGATTCTGTAGGCGGTAAAAGAGTTGAATCGCCGATGCACCCGTACGCGAGACAAACTATAAACCAACTCCTGGCAGAAATGGATGGGTACGGACAATTTACTCATTTTGGGTGTTTTTTTGTTTTTATCTAATCTCTTAAATGGATCACAACTAATAACAATAAGTGCTCAGTAATTAACCTACAAGTTTTTTTTTCTTTTTAGCTTTAAACCAAATGAAGGCGTCATCATTATAGGAGCCACAAATTTCCCAGAAGCTCTAGATAGGTAAGCTGGACAAAATAAAATCTCCTTTTTATGAATCGTTTAGGTAAGAAATATGCATTTTTAGCTTTTTTTATGGCGACTTGCTATTGTTTCCAACTAAAATCCTAGGGCAGTACGGTATTACAAGGTTAGTGTAAACTTACCAGAGCCATTATAGTCTATGGAGTTTAAGTTTGCATCAGATCTGGCTAAGTTGGCACCAACTTTGTAATATTACCCATAATCTTTTCAGAGGACCGATGGAGGTCCTTGTCATTTTTCCTTTCATGACAGCCATGGTTTTAGTTATTCTATTTATTTTTACACATGACTATATCTATAAAACATTTTCCTGAGATTACAACCATTTTTCTTATTCTCCTAAAGCGCTTTAGTGCGTCCTGGACGATTTGATATGCAGGTGACGGTCCCCAGGCCAGATGTGAAGGGCCGAACGGAAATCCTGAAATTGTACCTCGGCAAAATAAAGCATGACGTGTGTAAGTTTGAGAACATCTGTTTTTATGTGCTTTACAGATTATCTGCTGTTGAATGTCTGGTTAACACACACTGCATCTGTCAAAGTATATTTTTCCAAGGAAAGTCAAGTTTATTATCAGGGTTATTCAGAGAGAAGTGAAAATTCTAGGTCTAAATAGCCAAACCAGAAAAATTCTCCCATTTATCTCACTTTCCAAATTGGCTATTTGGCCTAGATTGTTCTCTTCTCCTGCCATTCTCCTGGATTTCACCTTTTCTCTGAATAGCCCTGTATGAATTGCAAGCTTGGCTGAAGGTCTGTGCGCATCGGATTTGTGTCCTCAAACCCTTCAGTACAAAGATCAACTTAACTCGACCTTTAAAAGGGCTCCAAGATCGAGTGGACTTGATCGGGTCTTATTCTGGAGCAATGCGAAGGCATTTATTTTATTGCAAATTAAGTTTGATCAGACTGTGCCCCTAAAGTTTCAGCACCTTGGACCTGGAACTGAACCCTATGTGCTGAAGCAGTTTGAACAGGTGGGACGTGTGTCTGAAACATGTAGCGCTATTTAGCAAGCAGATGGATGGAAAAAAAAAATTCAGTACAGATATTCTGATGATCGTAAATAATTATAGAATTTAGCCAAGTATGACGATAAGTTAGTATTTTAATAATAAAGACTCTGCGACTCCTATTGCTTCTCTTTCTTGCTTTATTAAACACTAGGTGGAAAGCCTGCCCAGAGGGCAGTCTATTGTTGTTGTCGCCAGGTCAGAATTCAAGTCCACATAGTTTTTTTTCAATGTCCTATCCAAGAGTATCTCTCTATATAAATACGTTTGTAAAACGCGTCCTTCGCCATCCCATCCGCAACAGGAGGGCCGACTGAGCAGCTGTGATGGGTGCGCGCACAGCTGACAGCGCATTACAAAGGCATTTATGTATTAGAGCAGGTTCCTCTTCCCTCTTAGATTGTAAACTCACGGGAACCGGACCCTCAGATTGTAAACTCGTGGGACCCCTTAGATTGTAAGCTCATGGGGCCCCTTAGATTGTAAACTCATGGGATAGATTGTAAGCTCATGGGACCCCTTGGATTGTGTTGGGCTTGGGCGGGCATATTTTTTGTAGCGTATACATTATGCGTATATTTAATGGCACGTGGTATGCATGGCATGTCAGGCTGATATTTAGGCACACTGGTATTATGAGACACTGGTATTATGCATGGCAGACTGGTAATATGGCTGGCAGACTGGTATTGTGCATGGCAGACTGGTAATATGGCTGGCAGACTGGTTTTGTGTATGGGAGACTGGTAATATGCCTGGCAGACTGGTATTATGCCTGGCAGACTGGTATTGTGCATGGCAGACTGGTATTGTGCATGGCAGACTGGTAATATGCCTGGCAGACTGGTATTGTGCCTGGCAGACTGGTATTGTGGTGCATGGCAGACTGGTATTGTGGTGCATGGCAGACTGGTATTGTGGTGCATGGCAGACTGGTATTAAGGCAGGCAGACTGGTATTGTGCATAGGCAGACTGGTAATATGGCAGGCAGGCCGGGCACGGAGGAGATGCAGGCCGGGCACGGAGGAGATGGAGGCCGGGCGCGGAGGAGATGCAACAAAACAAATCCGATCCATTGGAGAGGCGCTGTGCTGTGCGCCTCTCCAATGAATCGGATTTGTTTTGTCCCTCGCGCACGCCGGCTGTGCGCGTGCCGCGGCGGTTGGATGCGCGCGCAGCCAACCGCCACAGGTTGTGCGCGCATGCGCAGAAGGGTTTTTGATGACGGACACGCCAGCCCTTACTGTTTTATAGTATAGATAGCAGCAAGTGGCAACTAGCAAGAACTTGAAAATATGAAGCATTTATATTGAATAAAAGAGAAAACCTGTATAATAACAATAGTAACAGATATATATATATGGTATCTTCCGACATCCCTTTGGACCGGTCTTCCTTCCCGTCAGTTCCCATCAAAACCGAGCAACGCCCTTCCTACTTCCTCTTTCTTTGCTGTACGAGGTGATCAATGTAGGAGAGCAGGGAACCCCAAGGGCAATCCACAGGAAACAAGGAAATCCTTCACAAGGCTGAGGAAAAAAGAAGTGAGAGTGGAAGATAGGAGATCCGCAGACCCAGTAGACAACAAACCACAACAGCGGCGGGAGTGGTGGGCAATACTCACCTCAGAGTCTTTATTATTAAAATTCGAACTTATCGTCATACTTCGCTAAATTCTATAATTTTAATACATCGACTCTGAGGCTCCTATTGCTTGTTCAAAGCTGACCCACAACTGCGGATGACCCAATGAACAACAGGCTTGAAATAGAAAGATCGAAAGGTGGACTCCCAGGACCAGTCAGCTGATCGCAATAAGTCCCCTAAACTACCACCTGTCGAGACCGCGGAAGACACCAACCGCACTGCGAAGGTATTAACCCCTGAGAATCCCAATGGCCAGCGTGCAAGCGTAGTCGCACACACTGGGGCGAATGGAGATTTAAACGAGATGAAAAGAGAAGGTTCAGGACCCCTAAGTGTAGGGTAAGGGATTCATACACCTGGTGACACAGAACCGGACATAAAGCCGGGCGTGAGGGAAACACCGGATAAAAGGCGGACGAAATGGATTTCTTAGTACGGCGAGAGATGTCAAAACGAACACCCCAAGGCACGAAAGAATGAGCCCGGAAGTCCAACGCCCTGAAATCAGCCACCCGCTTGCATGATATCAAGCAGAGAAAGGGCCAACAATTTAGCAGAAAGTTAACGCAAAGTTAAATCTTGATTAGAGGGCCATTGTGCCAGGAAATCAAGTAAAAGGGTGACGTCCCAAGTTACCGTATATCGCGGTAACGGGGAACGATCAGACCTGATACCCTTAAGGAAATGGCAAACCAGTGTGTGCCTGCCTAAAGGCGTTCTTTGAAAATCTACATGGTAAGCGGTTAAGGCTGATCTATAGACATTAAGCGTGCGGTAAGCCTTACCCTGATCGAAAACAAACATCCATAAGGAAGTCCAACACAAAGCTCAAAGGGGCCTCGAAGGGATCCTGATCCCTTGACAGACACCAATGATGCCAGATGAGCCAGCCGGCGAATAGGTCCGCGTGAAACGGTCCCCATAGGGCCGCCACGTCGGAGAACACTGACGAGCTTAGACGCTAATCCCCGGAGTCTTCTGAGTGTCTCGAATTCCAATCTGCAGATTTGTTCGAGATTCCCGGGATAAACTGTGCTTGGACCTCGATCCCGTTCTGAAAGCACCATTCCCAAAGGTGGGAAGCCATGGTTGTCAGAAGCGGGGAGCGAGGGCCGCCCAGCGAGTTGATATATCTGACCGCCGGGAAATTGTCCATCCGGAGGAGGACTGAACGATATGTGCGATCCTTGAGGAAACACTGAAGAGCAAAGAGCCCTGCCAAGAGCTCCAAGCCGTTCCTGTGTATGTGACGGACCAGCGACCTCCCGTGGAGGAACCATCGCAATAAGCATCCCAACCTGACCCACGAGCGTCGGAGTCGATTGTAATCGTCGGGGTAACACCAGGATAGGCCTGCCGTTGCCGGAGTGGAGGTGAGTGATCCACCATTCCAAATCCAGTCTGTCCTCCCCTGAGAGGGAGATCTGAGTGGAATAGGGGAGACCCCTTCTGAGAAAAGGGGCCTTCAGGCGTTGGAGGGCCCGATTTAATGTAGGGTTGCTGGCTTCACTGACAGCCCCATGGTTGCCAAAAAGGCCGATCACGCGAGCATGATCCCTTAAGGATGGGGCATGTGCCTCCCAAAAGGGATCGAACTTTGGGTAGAATCGATCGACATTTGGGCAAAGGGACAGCGAGAGACATCCGAACACTGTTCACCCCGAATCCCAGGAATTTCAAGGCTTGAGATGGAGAGAGGACTGATATCTCCTGATTGATCAGAAATCCCCGAGTTTGGAAAAGGGTCAATTGTCCACTGAACATGGAGGCGTAGCTGAGTCTCTGACGAGGCCATCAGCAACACGTCGTCCAGGTAGATAATGAGATGGACCCCTTTGGCGCTTTGCCATGCCACGACCGGCTTCAGTAGCTTGGTGAAGCACCAAGGGGACGAAGACATGCCGACAGGTAGGCAACGAAATCTCCAGAGGTTGGGACCCCAACAGAATTGGAGAAAATCCCGCGATTCCTTGGCAATTAGGATGGTCAGGTATGCATCTTTGAGATCCACCTTTGCCAACCAATCGCGGGGTCTCAACAGATCCTTGAGCATATGCATTCCTTCCATCTGAAAGTGACGGTAAATCACCGACCCATTCAATTCCCTGAGGTTGATGACCGGGCGAACACCTGGAGACCAGAAGCAGGTTGCTCAGGAAGCCTGAGGTCTCCCGTGGAGCCTGTTCTATGGCCCCTTTCTGGCATCGTTCCGTAATCTCCCATTCCACCAATGTCGCCCATCCCCCGAAAAGGGGAGAGGGGGGAACACGTTAGTTGGCGCGGGGGGGGGGGGAGAACTCCAGAACAAACCCTTGCACAGTATTGAGGACCCAAGGGTCCGACGTAATGCGACACTACATGGCGTGAAAATATCTTAAACGACCCCCCCACTTTGGTCGTAGACGGGTGTAGAAGGTGTAATGGTACCTGTATGTCTGAAGGTCGAGGAAGAATGACCGCCTCTAGCGCCCTGGAATCCTCTGCCACGCCACGGCCGTGAGCGAGAAGGGGGATGGTGCAGGAGCTGTTGCAGCGGAGGGGTTGCCTCCCGCGGGACCTGATGTGATGGGTTTTGCGTGGCTGGTAGCTTGGCCCCGATATCAATCGGCCTGTGGAAAAAACCCTGGAGAACACTTGAAGTGAATTGGATACTCGTTCCATTGTGTTGAAGGCACCAGAATATTCATTCATGTCTCTTAGGAAACCTTTGGCGAACAAAGCCCCATGAGCTGCAGCACCAAGCTCATTATCTGCCACACCAGTCAGTTGGCGATCCATCTTTAATAGGATGCATTTGCGCCTTTCAGAGGCTAGTGCTGTGTTGGCATTACCCAGGAAGCTTAGTGACCTTTGGGCCCAGTTAGTAATTTGAACGGGGTCCAGGGGGTCACCCGATAATTTAGCCTCCTCTGCTGTATCAAGCAACTTAACCAGGGGACCCATGGTGTCAAGGAGTTTGTCCTGGCAAACCCTAAAGGCGTGATCTATGCCTTTGCTGGGAGTCCAGCCTTTAGGGGTGACAGAGTCAACGAAAGCCTTAGCCACTTCGGGCGTTAAACAAGTGTTACCACTCGTGGTGGGACGTGGACTTTCCGCTTTCATGCGGTTACGAATAGTTTTGTCCAGGGCTTTTCGCACCTGTGCATCTACCCACTTCTCAACGTGGGGTAATAGGGACCATTCTGCGGACCTAGGGTGGTAGAGGTCCTCCGGGCAGAAAAGTGGAATTCCCATAGGATCATAGATAATGCCCGGGCGGGCTTTAGAATCCACCTCTACGGGGTCCTCAGAAAATTCCTCATCAGAGGCATAAACATCAATGACGTCGCTAGTGTCATCCTCCTCAGAGTCAAGATTGGGGTCTTGAAGTGGAGCAGGGACAATAGCAGTGTCTGGATTGGTTACGGTAGAGACCCTAACTCGTTTAGTGGGAGCTGACACTGTATGTGCAGGAGCACATGCTTCATATTTTCAAGTTCTTGTTAGTTGCCACTTGCTGCTATGTTTAATAAAGCAAGAAAGAGAAGCAATAGGAGCCTCAGAGTCAAATTGCTATGTATTCCTTTTCCACAAAAACTGTGTCCTGCGGGTGATTTTTTTTTATAGAAAAACAGAGGTAGTGAAGGGGTTAGCCCTGTGGTTGAATGGATTCCCTATGGACTTCATACACATTTTAATTCTGAAGTCAATTATGTATGAAGCCTGATGGTGCAGAAATCAAGTCCAAGACCTCTACATAGCGTACTGTGATTGGCCATGCTTCCCTGGACACACATAGTTTATTCAGGCTGATGGGCAGTGCATAATAATATAACCCTGTAGAATGTAGAACTCGTGTCCTGCAGGTAAGAAATAAAGCTGCCCTGGTTAGATAATGGATTTCCCGCCGGCAGCATATGAATTCTACATACTGCAGGGCTGCATCTTCTTTGAAATAATGATCCAAGTCCAGGAAGATGTGGCTGATTTAGCAACCCTGCCTCTACCGACACGCTCTCTATGACATTCCAGGCTTGGATCCTGACCAGCGTAACGATTTCTTCTGGCAGACGTGGTCCTGTTTTGGAATTAAGGATGCCAGATTCACCCCACAGTTTACTCTTGTACCAGTACAGGTCCTCGTGGGTGTTCTTCTCTATTGACAAAGCTAATCTCTTGCCATGTATAACTTGTTTCCATAGCTATCGATGCAGAGGTTATAGCCCGAGGCACGGTAGGTTTTTCTGGAGCCGATTTGGAGAATTTGGTAAACCAGGCCGCACTAAAGGCTGCCATAGACGGGAAGGAAATGGTCACCCTGAAGGAGCTGGAGTTTGCGAAGGACAAGATACTCATGGGTGAGTTTGGGGTTTTTAGGGCAAAATACCCTGTGCAAATATTTATTTTTGGTAAGTCACACAAAGTTACTACAAACCTTAAAGTAATTTATAGCATCTATAGATTTAACAATGCTGCGTCCTACACGTTCTCACTAATTGGCAAAGTCCATCCCAGAAACTTCCCTTGTCCATTTGTTTTAATGCCACAGGGTGGCCTATGCAGTCCACGCTGTAGGTGAGCCTTAATGCCTCACGGTGGTGTAGCATGCCCTGCATATTTCCGGATCTCATCCTGCCTCCCTTCCTAGTGGCTGATCGCCTTCCTTCCTAGTGGCTGCAGCGGCACTGCCTGAACTCATGTAGTTCCTCTGCAGCCAATGACTTTGATCGGTGGGCTGGATGGCCAGAAAGCCATGTGGTGTGCTATGCTGCCCAATTGTGTTTTAAGCCCAGCAGACCCCCGGCATTAAGGGGTTAACCATCTGTCCTCTTTTAGACATGGTATCAAGCTCTATAATAAAATTAAAACGTTTTATAAAACGTTTCAGTGTTCACCCTTGCCCCCATGCATAGACTGAAGGAAATGAATCCTGCCATAAACCTCAAAGGTCACAGCGTCCCGAGTGCCTTCACTCTTTCTCTGTGGGGAGACTGGGCCTCAGAGGACTGATTCAGCTTTCAGGGTGCAGTAGCTTGGCTCCTCCCAGAACCTCAGTGCTGAGCTCAGATTCTTATGCATTGGGACCTTTTGGGAGCAAGCACTATCCAACGGCTTGTGATGCAATGAGAGACATTGGATTGACTTCCTAAATGCAGTCATGTGACATGCTGCCGCTTGCAGGAAGTGGTAGCATGTGATGTCCAGACTGTGCCATTGGAGCCAGACTCTAAAAAGAAGGGAAGCTTAGGAAGTGGATGGTTACATTGTAATTGGGGTGCAAAGTGGGTTGGGAGTGTTTAATGTTTCACCCCTCCCACCCCCTCCTATTTTAACCCTGTAGTATCCCTTCGGTCATTCTGCGTTTCTTTCCTTTACTAATGAGGACTAATACAGTAAACTATAACTAACACGTGTTTATTTGCAGGCCCAGAAAGGAGGAGTGCGGAAATAGATGACAGAAACAAGAAGATCACTGCTTATCATGAGTCCGGTCACGCAATTATCGCTTATTACACCAAAGATGCAATGCCAATTAACAAGGCGACAATTATGCCCCGGGGCCCAACCATGGGACATGTAAGTTGGAGTGTATCGTTTGGCTGATCTCTGTATAGTGTAAAATATTGATTTTCCCCCCCCCCCCCCCCCCACTGCAAAATGTTATATAGAAGACGTGTCAATGAACTCAAAACGAAACGTTTATGACCAATCTGTAACATTACATTGAAACCTATTAAAATGTCTTTGCACAGCACATTGAAATAGTATCTGGGGAATTTCAAGTGATTACTCGTTGACCGGGTGTTTCTTGGAAATGTCTAACCTGTTTTTTGCAGTAATATTTGTGGGATCACTTGTGATGCAACCAGAATTTTCATGAATAAAAGCACAGCAGGCAAAGGTTCATAGATGGAACATCCCCTGCCATTTTTTATTTTTAAATTTTCTCTGGATCGCTGATGTTTAAAGTGGTTGAAACGACCCTGGACAACCACCATGATGTTTATGAATGTGTTTTGTGGCTGTGTTGTAATTATGAGAGCTTTAAACCATGCTTGACCAGTTTTATTAATTTGTCTGTTTTGTAGGTATCTCTTCTGCCAGAGAGTGACCGATGGAGTGAAACCAGGTCTCAGCTTCTTGCTCAGATGGATGTCAGCATGGGTGGAAGGGTAGCAGAGGAAATAATTTTTGGAGAAGAGAATATCACCACAGGTAACAAGAAAGTCATCCAATCCGGTAAAATGGCTTTGTGGTCCTATCGCATTCAGAGCATAACTTTTCATATTTTCCTTCCAAGGAGCTTCAAGTGACTTTGACGGGGCTACAAAAATAGCAAGACTGATGGTGACCAAATTTGGGATGAGTGAAAAGGTACTGGCTTTTGTGGTCTTTGTTATTCCAGAGGCCCGAACGGACCTTTTTAAAATCTTCGACTCTATTCACTGAGCCACGAAATTTCACTTCGGCCATTCCATTTCGCCGACCGTATGGTGAATTCACTATTTAGAAAATGATCACCAAAGCCTCATGAAAAATTGGAGAACGTTGCCGAAGAGCACTGAAGTGGTTTTGGTGAATTCCACCAAATTGCAATAAAGGAACTCTCCTGTTCTCCTAATAGGTGTTTAAACCAATAAAAAAGGACCATTTAAAAAATAATAAAAAGGTTCTAAAATTTCATCAAATAAAATAAAAAGGTGTTCAAAAAAATGTAAAAGCCTTTTTGCAAAAAAAGGAAAAGAATAAACTTTTTTAATTTAAAAATGAGATTACATTTTTACCTTGACACCTATGAGATGCGTCTGTTTAAACCTGTCAAACTGCAACACCGAGAATACGGGCATTTGGTACAGTTCGGCGTTCTGTGAATGGACAAACCATTATTTCTCTATGGGACCATTTCGCTGCCATCGCCGAACTGCACCGTATTTCGCCATAAACTCGCCTGTTTTTTTGGCGAATTGACCGTTTAGAAAATAGACTAAATTGCCCAAAATTGCACCGACCAACGCAAGTCACCGTTCTGTGCAATCCGGAGGTTGGTGAATAACCCCTTGTTTATGTATTCTTCAAATGGTTTCTATACATTTTTTTTTTCTTCATTACCACAGCTTGGTGTAATGACTTATTCCGACTCGACAAAACTCAGCCCAGAAACTCAAGCCGCTATTGAGCAGGAAGTGAGGACAATGTTAAAGGTGAGGATGACGTTATTTAGTGGGGTTTGCACGGTTACACGGCTCTAGACCAGGATTGTCAAACTCCAGCCAGAACTATTCGAAGTTATCTGGGGGCTGGAGTATGACATCCCTCATCTAAGGTGCTAGGACCTGCAGGGAGGAATTTTGGCTAGGTACCATGTCACCCCCTCTCGCAATGTTTATGAAGCTAATCGCTGTGCCCGGAGAGGAGGTACTGGTTACGGTACTGTCATAATGTGCTCTGCGCTTGCAGAAACTGAAGCTCCAACTTCTCTCCAAACAAATCTATTTTTTTTTTTTTTTTTTTTTATTGTAGAAACCCTAATAAAAGACTAATTTACATAAATAATTTGTTATATTTAATGTCTGGATTATAAACAGAAGCTCGTTATCGATTTAGCATTATTTTCCACACTCCCCTGCCTCTCCCATTCATATGGAGAGTCTGGAACCCTATTTATTGTGCTTTATTAATTATACCACTCTTATTTTTATCATCATTTATATGGCGCCAACAGTTTCTGCAGCGCTTTACAATAACCAAAGGGAACAAGATACAGATAAACGGACAGAGGATGGAACAAAAGTTGTAGATGGCCCTGCTCATAGGAGCTTACAGTCTAGGGAGGGATTGTGGGTTGAGGAAGACTAGAGGAATTTTACTAAATAGCTGGTTCATTAGTGCCAGTGGTTTGGGAATGGTGGGGCCATAGAATCCGCTTCAATCATGCGTGAGTAGATGAGCAGAGGGAGTTGCATCTGTGATGTGGTGCGCTACTCAATCTCTATCAATACTCCTGCCTTTTTAAAGGGACATTTCCAACAGAGCCACTAACTGCTTGGCATTCATTGCACAGAATTTCCCTTGTCTTTCTTGTATGATATTGCAGGGAAGTCGTCTTATGCTTTTGTTTAATTGTATTCGGTGACGGGTGGTTTGATTATGCTTCTCGTCTCTATAGCTCTGCGAACATGTTGCTCCAGGCGCCATAGCGCTTTTGTAACAGATGTTATAGCGTATGCACTAACAGCATATCATTTCTTCCCTTTTGTTCCTCCAGGACTCCTATGAACGTGCAAAGCATTTGCTGAAGAATCATGCCAAGGAGCACAAAAGCCTTGCGGAAGCTTTACTAATGTATGAGACTTTAGATGCCAAAGAAATCCGGATGGTCTTGGAAGGAAAGAAGCTGAATGTCCGATGATACGAAAGCTCTTGTTGATACATTAGTAACTTTCAAAGCGAAGTTTCTTGTTTTTAGCGTCATTTCAGCATTCATTATATATACTTCAGATATACCGTCATTTCTATTGTTTTAGATTTTCAGGTTAAGGGTGGCCATGTTTAAGGTTTATCTGCACTTAATGTGAAGCAAGGCTGTTCGACTGACGTATGTTCACCAACCAACTGCGAGAACTCAGGATACAATTTTTTATTTTCTCCTACGGCGGCGTAGGGTAGGAATGACATTGTGTCAATACATGAAATGATTTGTTTTAATTCTAATCTTGCTGTTTTTTTTGTTTTTTTTTTTTGTTTTTCCCTTCCTTCACATTTACCAAAAAAATCTGCTTGGCATGAACTTGACGTCTGCGATCATGTTGCTGTGAAATCTGCTAAAAACAATATTTTGTTCCCCTTAATTTCGGCACACAATGCAAGATCTGTGTAAAACTTGTCAGAAAGCAAGCTGTGCAATATGCAAGACTGTGCATGGTGTCAGTGTGTATGAGATCCTCATGAGCATCTTTCTAATTGGATTACAGGACCTTGCACCACTTAGTTCGAGCATGCTTAAAATGCTATTACAAGATCTAGTTCCGTTGCAACTTCTTTAATGTCTCTATCGCAGAAGCTCTTCCTGAGCTGCAAGATATGAGCAGCCCCCACACGTCTGTGTTTTTAAAGATCTCAAATGCTTACTCTTGTACATATCAGCAGTCGATTTGTTGTATGTTTTGCGGTGGATAATGTTACAGCATGGCAATACCTCACTGCGTCGCAACCACATCCGTCTGATATCCTGACACGCTGACGTGATATTTGAAGCAAAACCTGCATCAACCATGACGCTACAGCCACATCGCACGCGATTGACCAAAACTGACATCTGACTTTTTTCCTTAACCCATTCACTGCTGAGGCATTTCACATCTTAAAAAAACAAACTTTTCTTTATTATTTTTAGTTATTTTTTTCCTTACTTTAAACCTGGTCATGTTTGGTATCCTTGGAAAGGCCATGGTCTGGCCTTTCTAATGATACCAATCATGACCCTGCTAGCTGCCAACAGTCGGGAGACGTCGGGGATCAAAGGGTTCAAATCTTTACTTAGGAGTCAATGAGGACGTTCCCCACACGTCCTCAGCAGTGAAAGGGCTAATTTCGTAAATCTGTTCATCTTGCATCGCGCTTTGAATCTATTTCAGACCCGATAATGGAGGCTTACACTATATTCTCACTTGTAGACATGGAATGTCATAACCATTTCAGATACATCATCCAGCAGACCTAAGGTGCTCAGTGTAACTGGGTCGTATATGATACTTTGTCCCAAACATCTACACTGTGAACCAGTCGGCCACAGGACTGTGAAAAATGTGAACCAGGCTCTGCATTCCTTTATAAGAGGCTGTGCGATGGCAGATCTTAAGAGTTTGTGTTGTGGATGTTAATCAGGGCTGTGTTTTTGTAAAATCCTCATTTGGATACAATGCGCAGCAGGGTATGGGTCCTGCGGATGTTATGTCCTCGATAATGCATGACAGCGAAGCACCCGTTTTCCCACAAACTGGCTCTCTCCCCCCCCCGGGCTTTGGTGTAGGGCTATTTTGTGGGGATTTTAAAATGTTCCTTTAAAATCCAGTTTATTAATGAACGGCCAGGTAACAAGGTGCTGCCAAAGGACTTGCGAGCATTAAATTAAAGTAGTGGTTTGGAGGTAACCGCAAAGTACTATTTTTGACCGACACTTGACAAACCCCTTTCAGTCGGCACAATGTAGAGTTTAGTAATTAAAGTTGTCCTAACAAGAGATTCTTATGATCAAACACGCACATGGCAACAATAAAAGCCAACGGTCTATGTCGTCGTGATGATTTCACCTACTGTACTGTTTTTCTTTTTAAAAAATGACGTCTAATTACAGCAAATTCCCGCTTCAACAAAATAGAAGTAAAATCTGATATTGCGCGACTAAGAAGTAAACGTGAAGGAAAGAACATGGGCTTATTCCAAAACTGGTGCTAATTTAACCAGAGCTGTTGTAAACGTAACAACTTCATAGACTATAATGGTTCTGGTAACTTTACAACCGCTCTGGTGAAGTTAGCACCAGCTTTGGAATCTTGCCCTGTGTGTTGGACAGAATGTCCTGCTTTTAACCATTCTCCCCCTTTTGTGTGTATTTTTGCTTTATTTTCGTATATCTGTACATATATTTACATGCCTGTAATTCACCGATGTGCCCCCCTCCACCTTAAATTTAATTAAAATTGCTTATTGTAAGCCATCTGTTTAATCGATAAACCCATTTATTTATCTTTTCGAACCTGCGTAGCACCGTGACCACCTTCAAACCTGCTCTGTGATCCTAGTAAAAAGCTGACAATGCTACGTGATGATCTATAAAGCTTATTTTTATAATCTGAAGACTGCGCTGGATTTCTTTTTATTTCGTTGAAGCAGGGTGTATAGAGACTGCCATCTGACAATGCTGTAATATGTAAATTCTGAAAACCTGCTTCCGTGTATGTCAGTGGAATGTAATGATGAAAATACTGTGTAAATTGAGGTGTATGAAACCTAGTTAAGACATTTAAATAAATTTTGAAAAATCTTACAGGTTATTGAGGATGGGCCTTTCTTTCGTTTTTCTTGTATTTACATGTAGCATTTCTGCTTGCTAGGAATGGTTGATGTATGTCGCATGTGGATTCTGGCCTGACACCGCAAAGTCCAACACTACACAGCGTTTCACTGCTTGAATCGTGACCCCTCCGCACTCCATTTTTGCATTTTGTTCTGTAGATCTGGATATAGCGCCTCTTTACTGACTCTGTATATCGTGATACATATCCAGGGCTGGATTTACAATTGGGCAGAGTAGGCATGTGCCTAGAGGTTCCTGGCAGAAGAGGGTGCCTGGCTCTGTAAATAATAATTTTTTTTTAATAATAAGTTAGACCTCTGTATCTTTGGAACGCTACCGGCTACAGGGACCTGTTTGGTATCATTGGAAAGATCAGATTATGGATTTGTGTGTTTTAAAGTAAAAAAAAATCTTTTTCTTTTAACCTGCCTGGCGGTATTCCAGAGTGTGACTCTGGGTTAAATTTCGCTACCGCGATCAGTAACCCCGAGCCACACTCGGGCTGGATGCATACTCGCCGCATCCTTCGCTCCCTCGCCGTCACCGCAGTGTGATGGCGGCAGCTGGTGACTTTGCTTCCTGGTTCCACTCCCTGTGAGCCACGTGATGATGCAGGGGGGCGGGACCAGATGGCAAATTTGAAAAAACTGTAAAAAAAATAAGTGTAAAATAAACTTTTTGGGTGTTCGGATTCTTGTTCTGATGTACACTCCTTTGCCAATGAAATATACAGGCAAATCTACAGGAGGGTACCCAAAAAAGCGTATTCTCAAAGCAGCTTTACAGAAATAAAAGGCAAATAAAGATAATTTCTAAAATGTAATAATTCTTTGCAATACAAGTTTCGCTGGTGCTTGCCCAGATCCAACTGTTATTGCAAAGCCTTATTACATTTTAGAAATTATTTTTATTTGCATTCTATGTCTGTAAAGCTGCTTCGAGAATCTTTTTTTTTTTTTTTTTTAGGTACCCCCGTGTCCTGTATATTTCATTGGCAAAGGATTGTACATCTGGACAGGAATCCCAGCACCCAGAGGAAAGAGGCATGTTGGTTTGCTTTATATTATTGAATATAATTCCATTATTTTGGATAATTATTTCGTGTTTCACACCTTCTCTGACTGCGTGTGTTTACTAGACTCTTGCTTGCATGGATTTCAGTAAGTTATTCCTACAGAATACAGGCTTACTATATAAAACAACACATTTCCTTTCCAAAAACATTTTAATGCTTTTAGACACAATTTTGAAAAATTAGACCGCCAGGGAGGTTATCGCAGCACTTAGTCACTTTACAGGTATAAAGTGAACAGTGATCCTACACTAACCTAATTTCCCACATCACCAGCAAGTGCAGAGGTGACTGATTGCATCATTTCAACATCCTTGACCGTGGCACTGCAGTGAGGAGAGACGTGGACTTTGGAACCCTTTTGGTCCCAGATTTTTTTTTATTTTATATATATATTTAATTATATTTACTGCACAAGTTCAAGTGAGGTGTCATTGGAAAGGTTAGAGTCTGGTCTTTCCAACGATTACACATTACGTGGTCATGTTTGTTAAGTATAATTTGCATTTAATTCTTTATCTTTTTTCATCGAGCTCATTTCCCAAGCCACGAGCAAATGTGGAGGTGATGGTCCAATGCGGTACTACGCATTGGTTCATCTAAAACTCAAGCTTTGCGGAGAGGTATCTCCAATCTAAGGCTAGGGTCAGACGAATGCATCTTTCGGATCGTCCGTAAAAAAAGTGCATCCGAACGCATGGACGTATTTTTTCATAGAATACGCGATAGCGGTCATACGATGCGCAATTTCGGCCGTGGTTTCAAACGGATCCAAACAAGGAAACTTTGGGTGTCTGGACGTTATGTTGGCTGGACATTAGCAGCGTCTGACGTCTCCTAATCACGCACACACGCCGCTATGCGGACGCAGCGCACTCTGTACGTCAGTACTAGCGGTTCGATGTTCTTGCGAAAATGCGTTCGTTTGCCACTTACGTTGCGCGGCTGAACTTTCGTGCGGCTGTACATCGTGTGTGGGCCTGCGTTGGACGTCAGTTGCTGCTACCACGGCCGTCAGAAAGTGCGGGTAAACGCAGGCTCACACTGCGTTCGTCTGACCCCAGCCTTAACTTGACCTCCTGGGGTGTAAAGTGTCAATGGACAGGTCAGAAAAGACTATTCCCCCCCCTTTTTGTTCCAAATCAAGTTTTGAAAAGTTGTTGCAAATGAAGTGGTTAAAAAAAGTCACGTCTTGACATAGACTCAGCCACAGTCATATTTTGATGCCCAGAATTTTGGTTGCTCCAGGCTGAAATGGATCATCATTTTCTATAGCTAGGGTTAGAAGTAAGGGTTATGTGTTACTATCTGTGCTTGTTTTAGGCCGGGGTCAGATGAGCGCACTACATGCGCCTGTACCTCCTGGCATCCGTTGCAGCGTTGCTGCTTCGACAGGGCCAGCCACACGCTGTAGCGTGCGCACAAATTGTACGTGCTGCAGCGGATGTGCTGCGGTCGTACTGAAAGCCTCACCTTCGAAACGTTACGACGTGTGTTTGACGGGCTGCAAAGCGCCATCCTCCACAGGAGGATTGAGCCTTGCAGCGCTGCACGCACTGACTGCGCTCTGGTGCGTGTCTGGCCACCTCACTGAGTGGAAGGAACATCTACTCTGGACGTTCCTTTTGCTCTGCAAAATGCTTGTCTGACCCCAGCCTTGGGGTTAACCCAAGCCCTAGCAATCTGCACCATTTTTGCTTCCTTTCATGGCAACAGATCCTGCCCTTTCTTTTGATGCGAGTGCAGCGAGAAGCTGTTTCAGTCTTTACAAATTTATTTTATTCACAGTCCCACACAAAAATTAACTAGTTTTGGCACTTTTGGGGGGGGGGTTGCTCCAGATCTGCACCTACAGGTTCCTGAGATGTAAATCTGGCCTGTACATAGCGGCTCATTACTGACTCTGTATCAGGATACATAGCGCCTCTTTCCTGAGCGAGATCAGTTTTGTTGGCTATCCGTAAGAGGTACGAGACGACATGGTATAGTTTTTGGAAAGCTACGATTGTTCTGCCCTCACAGTGTGTCTGAGGCACAAAGCTTGGCAGACAGCTAACATAATAAAAATCTGGAAGCAGGATTGAAGAAAAGTCTTTACTGAACTTTATTTGTATCTTTACTTTTCAGATCTTTAAACTTTGTAAAACTGTGGAAAATACGGAATTATGGCAATATATTAGTCTAGGAATACAAATCTACACAAATAAGTGACAGGCATGCTACCTAGATGTAAATTACTGGCTAACAGAAGTTTAACTTAATGTGAAGACAATCAAACACTACTAAACTAATCTAACAGTGCTTTGAGTTGCTAAAAATATATACATAACTAAAAACATGAAGGTTCTACTTACAGACTTATAAGCAGAAGGCCTGTGTAACAGAACTGTGGAGCTTGCTTTCTGCTTGACTCACTGGTAGCTATGCTGGTTGAATCTGGCTCTACCAGGAAGTAACTGTACTGCATGGCATCAGTAATGGCCGCTCAATTAAAGAAACAGTACTCTAATAAACTAAATGCTTAGAAATTTGTGAGTGACAGAACACTCCCCACTTTGGATAATAACATTATGCAACTATGTATCCTTTTTGAGAAGTAAGACAACTTCAGAAACAGGCCTAAAATAAACTTTTGGAGTACCTTCCTTCATGACTTTAATTTCTACCTTTCTAACTTTGTTGTCAACACTAGGTACAACTTTGATAATAAGTCCAACAGGCCATTCATTTCTATGAACTTGAGTGTCTTTCAGTAAGACAACGTCTCCGACTTGTAAGTTAGGCTTGTCAGCTTGCCATTTCCTGCGTGGCTGGAGCGTCACTAAATATTCCTGACTCCATCGTCTCCAGAATGTGTCTGCAAGACTCTGCACTTGCTTCCACTGCTTGGTATGAAGATCTTTGAGTTCAAAATCTCCAGGAGGTGCCGTTGTTGTTTTGACTTTCAGAGTCAGAAGCATCGCAGGTGTCAATACTTCTGGCATTTCAGGATCTGTGGATACTGGAACTAAAGGTCGAGCGTTCATGATGGCCATAGTGGATGCATCTGAGAAGGTGCATAATTCTCTTTGTTGTGTGACAGACAAAGAGACAGGAACGTAAGATCTTTGGATACTGAATTGTTCAAGATCTAGTAGTGAATCCTTCCACAGTTTCCACTGTGTTTCTTTCTCTTCAGGGAGAGGAGTATCCCATTCATTTTGTTCACCTTCATTTGCGAATTCTCTCATGAGAGTTTTACCTTGCATAGTTATAGGGGCGACGAATCCAAGGGATAGTACAAACTATTGACTGGACAAGACACCTCTTCTTGTAAATGTTTTTTCTTCTCTGGATACACAGAACGTGAAACTGTCTGACTTTATGTCCAACTTAACCCTAGACTTCTCTGGAGAGGTGGTGAATCTGCTCCCAAGTCTAGGTCTTTGAGATCTTTTGCACGATCTTCCGAAGGAAATGCTTCCATAACCTTGTAGCTGTTGGAAGCTATCTTGTGTAGTTTCACGTTAGATTCAGCTAACATTTCTCTGGTTCTTTTTAAGGTGGCTATTGCTTTTTCATCACTGGGGAAGGAAGAAAGTCCATCGTCAACATAAAAATTTCTCATGACAAACGGTTTAATTTCTTTCCCATGTTCTTTTTCACCTTCCTGTGCTGCTCGTCTCAGACTGTAGATAGCCACAGCTTGAGAAGGGCTGTTCCCAAACACGTGTACCTTCATTCTGTATTCCGTGACATCTTTGTTGAAGTCATTATCTTCATACCACAAGAACTTAGGTAATTTCTGTGATCTTCACGGACGAGGAAGCAATAAAACATTTGTTGTACATCTGCTGTTACTGCAACACGTTCTTTTCGGAATCTTATGAGTACTCCGAGGAGCGTGTTATTCAAGTCGAGCCCACTAAGGAGGACATCATTAAGGGAGACACCTTCATGCTTTGCGCTGGAGTCAAATACTACGCGTATTTGTCCCGGTTTCTGAGGATGGTACACCCCGAATATTGGTAAATACCAACGTTCCTGTTTTTCTTCTAATGGTGGTACCTTCTCCGCTTGATCGTTATCAAAGATCTTCTGCATGAAATCATGGAAGTGTTGTTTCATCTCTGGCCTTCTGTTCAGAGTGCATTGCATGGAAAGGAGACGCTTCATTGCTTGTCTTCTGTTATTCGGGAGGTGACATCGTGTGAACGGAAAGGTAAAGGAGCTACCCAGTTGTTTGATTCATCTATGAAGACTTCTTTGCTCATGATCTCAAGGAAGAGGTTATCTTCCACAGATAATGCTTGTTTGTCATCACTTTGTGTTCTTTCGAACACCTTGCACCCTAATCTATCTGTATCTTCTGTTGAAGCTGTAGTCGCCATGTAGACCTGATGCTTCTGGTGTTGCTTTGAGAGGACTAGTCTCTCTTTGATTTTCATGTTGTTTGTACAGGGCTCAAACATGACGTGCGTCCATTTTGCAACAGGTTCGTTTTGTAGACATTCACTTTTGTTGGCTTGTGAACTCCGTCCAGACACACGTCACCAATGATAACCCATCCAAGGTCGAGACGTTGCGCAAATGGTGCGTTGTGTAGCCCATTGTACTGTTCCCTAACCTTGTGTACTCTCAGTATGTCTCTTCCAAGTAGGAGGAGGATTGCAGAGTCTGGGTCAAGTATTGGTATCTTTTCTGCTATTTGTCTCAGATGAGGATGTCGACGTGCAATTTCGGGCGTGGGGATCTCTGATCTATCATCTGGTATCGTATCGCATTCTATGAGAGTTGGGAGGGACAACTGTGTTTTTCCATCTATTGACTCGATGATATAGTTGGTTGCTCTTCTCCCTGATGTCTCTATAATCCCTGAGCAAGTCTTCAAGGTATATGAAACCGGATTTCCACTATCGTTGAAGATGTTGAAAAACTCTGTTCTGGCCAAAGACCTGTTGCTCTGCTCTGCTCATCTAATACTGCATACATTCTCACAGTTTTCTCTCTGTGACCTTCAGGATATACTTTTACTAAACATATCTTTGAGCATGATCTAGGACTAAATGTCTTTGTACAGATCTCTGTACACGTTGACGTTATTGCTGGTGCTACGTCCTCTTTTTGCTCCCCACCATGATCTTCTTGGGTGGTTACGTTCTCCTCTGCCAGGGTGCTGGGCCTGGATGCATTGCAGAAAGATGCTTGTCACTGTGGCATTCTCTGCATTGTATTGCTGTCCTACAATCTTTTGCGAGATGTTGAGTTGAAGCACAGCATCTGAAGCAGATGTAATGGTCTTTAAGATAGGACTTACGTTCTTCGATTGTCTTGATCCTGAAACCGCGACATTTTTTCAGAGGATGAGGTTTGTTGTGTATCGGACACTGATCGTCTGGATCTTCAATTTTCTTTTCTGCGATTCTATTGTTGACGTATTCAGACTCAGGTGGTACTTCTGTCTTCCGTACAGACACCGTTGTCCTTGATTCCCTGTTCGGCTGCAGTGATTCTGTTCTGCTATAGTTTGGGTTTCCCAGGTTCAAAAAGGCAAAGCTTGGGTCATTGCGGGTTTTCGCTTGATTCGTTATGAACTTAGTGAAGAAGGAGAAAGTTGGAAATGCCACCTGATAGCATTCTTTGTATTTTGACGCTTCTGTAACCCATCTTTCTTGCAAGTTGTAAGGAAGCTTCACTATTATAGGGTTGACCCCACGTGCAGTGTCTAGATATGAGAGACCTGGTAGGTGTCCACCATTTTTTGCTGATTCCATCTCCAGGAGTATGTCTCCAAGCTCTCTTAACTTCTGATTGTCTTTGTTTGTTACTTCTGAAGAAAATTGAAAATTTCCCAAGAGTGCATCTTCAATTACTTCTGGTGATCCATAACCTTCCTCCAATCTCTGCCACACCATAGCGAGTCCTGTTGTTGCGTTGTGAGCGTGTACGGACCTAATTCTTTTGGCTTGTTCGGAAGATTCTGGTCCGAGCCATTTAGAGAGTAGATCTAGTTTTTCTCTGTCTGTCATGTTTAAGTCTTGGGTGCTGCTAAGGAAAGATGACTTCCAGGCCCAATAATTTTCAGGACGGTCGTCAAACTTCAGGAGACCGGAACTCACCATTTCACGGCGTATCAGGTACTTCGTTACATCTGAAATTCCAGCTGCCTCAGGTGAACGTACTCTGGGAACAGACCCCGGGCTTGGCTGTGGCTGATAGGACGGTGGGGTTGTTAGGTCAGGCTTGATCTGGTTATATGGTGTGTTTTCCTCATTGTAAATAACTCTCCTATAGCCCACATTGGTGTGTGCCTGGGTAGGAATCGTGTCGTTATTGATTTGATGTCTGGAAGAGCTGGCTAACTGGTCTTTGAGTTCGTAAACATTTGGCTTGTCGTGTTGGAACTCTGTTTTGGCTTTGCAGACTTTAGGTGATTCTAGGTAGCCGTCTGCTAGAGGAGCTTTTGATAGTTTTAATGCATTGTCAGTTTGTTGATCAGTGTACACGGTTGTGTGTAACTGAACATATTCCCTGGTACGATGAATTGCACTGAGAGGTGTCACCTGTTCTTCTATGACAGGGAATGTTTCTTGATACTCTTCTTCTGCCGCATTCATGAGAACTTCAGCTTCTGCTACTGCTTTCATGAGAACTTCAGCTTCTGCTACTGCTGCTGAAGCTGCTTTCTCGTGTTGAAGAATATGTAGAGATGCTTTTACCTCTGCTTTTCTTCTAGTAGTTTCAGCTTCATTCTTATGCTGTTCTTCCTCTATGTAGCCCTGTTCTCTTATCATTTCAGCTTCGCGTATTGCATAGGCAGCCATTGCACATGCTTTTTCTGCTTTTGCACGTGCCTTGATGGCAGCAGCACTCGCCGTCGACAGGTTGGAGCAGATTGAGTGTCTTGAACTAGTGTGTTTGGACCTGGCAGTTTTAGCACTAGCCGATGTCAGATCTGATTTACTAGAGACTGTGGAGCTTGTGCACCGTGACCTGGTCTTTGGTGTGCTGAGTGTGCTTTGCTCTGCATCTGAAAGCTGAGGAATGGCTGGAGTAGCATGCTGTTCTGTGTGCTGCATGGTGAGACAGATTACTACTTTGCAGGATGCTTGAGGAAGTTAGAGATAGATGTGTAGAAAGAATCCACTTTTTCTTTTGATTAGGTCTGCTGTGTTTAAAGTCTTTTTACTGTTCTGCCCTCACAGTGTGTCTGAGGCACAAAGCTTGGCAGACAGCTAACATAATAAAAATCTGGAAGCAGGATTGAAGAAAAGTCTTTACTGAACTTTATTTGTATCTTTACTTTTCAGATCTTTAAACTTTGTAAAACTGTGGAAAATACGGAATTATGGCAATATATTAGTCTAGGAATACAAATCTACACAAATAAGTGACAGGCATGCTACCTAGATGTAAATTACTGGCTAACAGAAGTTTAACTTAATGTGAAGACAATCAAACACTACTAAACTAATCTAACAGTGCTTTGAGTTGCTAAAAATATATACATAACTAAAAACATGAAGGTTCTACTTACAGACTTATAAGCAGAAGGCCTGTGTAACAGAACTGTGGAGCTTGCTTTCTGCTTGACTCACTGGTAGCTATGCTGGTTGAATCTGGCTCTACCAGGAAGTAACTGTACTGCATGGCATCAGTAATGGCCGCTCAATTAAAGAAACAGTACTCTAATAAACTAAATGCTTAGAAATTTGTGAGTGACAGAACAACGATAGATGAAAAATACTGAAGTCTTGTAAGGTCCTGGAGGCCCTCACCCCCTGGCGCCCCTTTTTGTGCCTTTTACTACATTGTCCCCTGCAGAATTCCAAAACCCTTGTATAAAACAATTCACCTTCCTGATTCTACCGTTCTGGCCCTGGATCACACCTGCCCTTCATCCTCCCTGATTAGCCCTGCATATAAGGGAGTCCCACCCTCAACCCTGGACTTCCACATTGAAGTTACTGACTGCGTTTTCTGTTTACTAAAGCTCCCTGAAACCGCCTGACCATCTCCTGAACTCTCTGCTAAGACCCCAAGACCTTCTGTTATTTATCTGGACTCTCATTGCTTCACTCACCGGTAACCCTCCCATCCTGCTCCCCCTCTGCCCCCATCTAAGCCTTGCCGTGTACCGAACCCCTGCTGTACCACCGACTATTCTCTGCCAGCCTTGCCGTGTACCGAACCCCCTTGCTGAACCCTGACGACGCCATTGCCTGAACCCTGTCTGATTTCATGCCACTGTGTTTACCTGCAATAAACACTCATTGCTATTCTGAATCTGCCTTCATCACTGCATCCTGGGCTCCCAACCTGCTACACCCACCGCAGTCAAACCCTTACAAGTCTCTTCCGTTCTAGGTTGCATTAGGACCTTCTAGTGATTTCTCGGAATAAAAACGACAGCGCTGCCCAGTCTCGAGTAATGAGCGCCATTTGGAAGTGCCCAAAACAAAGATGTCTGCTTGGCCTTATCCTGTTGCTCTCCCATGTTCTTGGTATGTGCATGCACAGACAGCCAAGGTTTCATCATCCAGAGGCCCGTTCAATACCTCAGCAGCTGCTGAATTGCTGCAGCGGTGTCGTTGAACCCTTTGGATGCGCATTTTGAATCCAAAATGGCCGATTTCTTAATGAAAAATTCAGATTGTTTTTCGGATCACTCGGACAAAATATGATAAATGAAAGCAGTCAGCACAATTCCGTTTTGTTTGCACACACCACAAATGATAGTTTTTAATGAATAAACGTTATGTTTACTTCTGAAACAATATATAAATTGAACTGTAATATATGTCTATGTGCAGGGGGAAATAATAAATAAATATTTTGTGCTTTGGTGAACAAAAACCTCAAAATTAACATTGCTGTACGGAATTGTTACTTGCTTCGAGGCGGCGGCCATCTTGCTGTACGGCAGTGGTCCCCAACCCTGGTCCTCAGGGCCCACTAACAGGCCGGGTTTGCCAGATATCTGAAGCACAGCACAGGTGTTATGATTTGCTGCTCAGTGATTGCAGGATTCAGTCTGCATTTCCCCATGGTGATCTGCAAAATCTGGCCTGTTAGTGGGCCCTGAGGACCAGGGTTGGGGACCACTGCTGTACGGCATTGTTACTTGCTTCATGGCGGCGGCCATCTTTAAAACGTCACTCAGCTACACGCAGCATCTCCTCGGGTCGCTGCAAGTGCTAGGTTAGCACTGCTGAGCGCTGAGCGGTTGAACGGCGTTCAATGGCAAATTGCTAACTTAGCACTTGCAGCGGCTGAGGTATTGAACGCGGCTCTGCTTATTTGCTGTCAGTGGAAGTGACGGAATAGGCTGATCTGACAGAACACCATCCAGATCCACCTCAAATCCTTATCCTCCATTCTCCTTGCAGAGGAAGAGAATTCCTGGCGTGGTTTTCAGGGTTAGGGAGGAGAGGGGACGCGGGATGAGATCTCGTATGCAGGGGGCTGTAGAAAACAGAAGCGGCAAGGTGTTCACCTCGAAAAGTTTTAAAAAAAAAAAGCTTCTCTAAATGGCAAGTCTTCTCATGATACCTTTTTTTCCCGCCAGGAAATATAACCTATAGAAACATAGAAAAATGTCGGCAGATAAGAACCTTTCGGCCCATCTAGTCTGCCCAATTACATGGATACTTTACCTGGATTTATCTTTTGTTTAGGATAGCCTTATGCCTATCCCATGCCTGCTTAAATTCAATTACTGTTTTGGCCTCTACCACTTCTACTGGAAGACTGTTCCATGTATCCACCACCCTCTCAGTATAGGGTGGGAGGATACATTATTTTGCAAATTTAGTCAAGTTTTATTTATGATACATCTATTTATATTTTGCTGCTATATTCCACATATGCCGAGAGGTATCTGCTAACCCCCCCCCCCCTGGATGAGGCAAAACAAGGCCAAAACAATTGTCAGGGGTTGCTGAATCTCCCATCCAGAGGAGACTTCCTTGGCATTGCAGTTCTGGCTGCCCTTTCTGGGTGAGTGATTTGCATGTGGTATAGCCTCTGCATTAATAGCACTGAGTGGGGGACTCAACATAAGGCTGCACGCTAGTGCTGTAGCCCAGTGGTCCCAACCCTGGTCCTCGGGGCCCATTAACAGGTCAGGTTTTAAGGATCAATTTAGGGAAATGCAGACTGAATCCTGTAATCACTGAGCAGCAAATCATATCACCTGTGCTGTGCTTCAGATATCTGCAAACCTGGCCTGTTAGGGATACCTGAGGACCAGGGTTGGGGTCCACTGCTGTAGCCCATTCTCAGCACCCCCTACACCTTTTGATTTCCTCCTATTTGGAGAGAGTATAAAATTAAATCAAATCTGTGCCACCTGGATATTGTGGTGGAAGCTTTGACCTCCGATGTATCCCATGGCACCAGTATTTATATAATACACTCTGTTATCTCCATCCTTTTATGATATCCTTGCACAGGTGTTTAGGGTTGTTCCATAGGATGCAAATCCCATGAAATTTTCTCCACCTCAACCCTGGAGAGGCAGCTGGCGGTCATTAACTTCTATGCAATCATCATTGGATAACCATTAATAAATAATTATCAGAGCACAGGTCCTCCCGGCTTTTTGCTTCTGTTTGCCTTGATCTGAAAACTCACAAAGGTTGCTTCCCCCTCATCGTCCGCTCCTCTCACCTTGCTCGTCCATCATCTTCTCTCATCTGAAAACTGACAGGGTAATGCGTCTCCTCACCCCGTCTCACTAAACCCTATGGAAACAAAATTTAAAACGCTCAAACAGGTAGGTGGTGAGCTGGCATGATGCCTAGGTACCCTGCCATTTATTAACAATGCCATTAAGATAGGTATTATAAATAAGCTGTCAATTAAAATGAGTGATACTGTTGAATACTTAACATATCTATGCCTTTCCCCCCGCTCCAGGAGGTATATTATCCCATCCGTTAAAGCTTCATTATTCAATAAATGATTGTAATGTTTTGGTCCTGATAGGCGGCGTGGTTGTTACAGTTTCTCTCTATTTGTTATCACATGGAAGCTAGAGTCTGGATGTCCAAGACAACGTCCATTACTCGGGAATTATTATTTTGATCTCCCTGCCTGTTATATATATTTTCTATTCTTATATGCTGCATTAAGATCCCTTAACAATGAGCGCGTGTCACACCGATTGCCTAGAAAAGCCACTCTCAAAGGGGTTTCGTTATCTCGGAAAAGTGATCGCCAGGCATCCTTGGTGGTTCGTGGTGGTTCCTGTTACCCTATCGGTTGGGTTCGGAGCAGGCTTTTGTTTCCTGGAGGAAAGACAGATCAGTAACCTGGAAAACCAATTCACCCCGGTGGAGGGTGCTGCGAAGAAAGAGAGGGACTTCGTCAGGATTCACTTCCCTGTCAATTACTCCGGGCACTTTTCCGTAGAGCGAATGTATGAAGAGGGCACCTTTGCGTCTCTTGTCATCGTAAGCACGTCAGATAATCTCCTGAATAAGAGCGTGTTTGAGGATCTCTACACTCTGGACAAAGCAGTGAGGAACTTGACTTGTGATCCAGGTATCGGCTTCCATCAGCTTTGTGCCAAGGTCAACGATTCCATGTGTCTTCTCGCCAACCCTTTGCTCGCCTTTGTTCGGATTATCGAGGAGATGACTTTGACTTACCCCATGTTCCAGGACACCATCTCCCTGGGATTGTACCTTGGAGGTGTAACTTTAGGCCCACAAAACACCGTTCTGAAGGCTCGAGCCCTAAGACTTTTGTATTATTTAAGAGACGAAAATGACCAGGAAAGAGCTAACAGCCTGCGATGGCTGGATCACTTCATCATAACCATCCCTAAGAAGATCCGTGACTTACAACTGAAATCCATACAGGTAAGCGCAAGTTATGCTACCGTATCATGAGCGTAAGGCAGCTATTCAATAACCAACGTTGGTTGCCGAAGTTGCAACCGTGGCAAACTTTGGTGTTTGTGAAATTCAAGTGGTGTCAGGAGGAGCTTCACTGATGAAGCATTTCCTGCTGTCATTTGCATTTCTCTCTTTGAGACGCCGAAGTTTGTCGCTGGTCCAACAATGCTGATTTTTGTCGTTGTTTGTAAAAACAACAAACAATGGTAGTAAACGAATAACACCCTTAGGGCTCGATTACATTCTTCACGCAAAAATGTGCGCGTGCGCAAAAAACCCATTAACGCGAGGGGAAACCCTTTGCGCTGACCGTCAAATTACGACGTTCGCGCATACGATGCACGTTAACGTCTAACGCGAGTTACCCTGCGCGAGTGAAAGTACGTGCGCGCATCCCATACTTAACATTGTGAGCGCAAATGCGTTCGTGCACTGGTAAGCGAATGGTATTACAATCGACGCACAACTTTTGTACGAACGACGTTTGCTCTCCTAATTTTAACGTCTTTGAAAAGCTGGTGATAACTGCAAATCTGAACGTTCTGTCCGAAATTAAAAACGCCAGCATGAAAAAAAAAAAAATACAGCACAGTATAGTTACACATTCTACATTTTTTATTGCTGCAGCATATATACTCAGACTGATTTTGACAGGCGCCAAAACTGAACGGGAGACGATTGTGGTTCTTAATTCTGATTGGCTGAATCGCGTGAAAAAACACTCCACCGATTTCTGTGCGCAGCATTAATTTGCGCTCATTTTTGCACGTCTTTTTTACGCGCGATATTTTTGGACGGATGAAAAAATGCACTCGGATCGCGCTAATTTACGCGCGTTAACGTTTAACGCTAAGCGCAAAAAAATATTTGCTGCGCGTACGAATTTGCGCGGAGAATGTAATAGAGCCCTTAGTGTTTAGATTTTTGTAATAAGTCAAAGCACAATAAATTCATAAATTTAAGGAAGACCGAGAAATAGGACAGGGTGAGGGAACGGACATGCAGGAAGGTTTGACAAGTTTCAGCCTGGAGGGGAAAATACAAAGGAATAACCCTTCTGTGAAAACCAAAAACCGCAAACCCTGTTCAATCACTTTTATAATTTTATGTATATTACTATTTAAACCAAGACACCGTAATAATAAAGTAGTATTTAACACAGTGGTTCCCAACCCCGATCCTCAGGTTCCATGAACAGGACAGGTTTTCAGGATTTCCTTGGGGGAATGCAGACTGAATCCTGCAATCACTGAGCAGCAAATCATATCACCTGTGCTGTGCTTCACATACCCTGCAAACCTGTCAATCCAAAATTGGGGGATGTACGATCTATAAGACAAAATAACATCTCATGGTGCAGAGGGTAGCAAATTTCTATATTAAAAGGCCCCCGCTATCATAGCACTCACAAAATTAAGAATAATTGTAGGCATATAGTATTGCTTGTTACCGCTCCCAGAGGAAGATCTTCGTTTGGTTCGCCCGCCGCCACAGGAAAGAACCATAAGGAAATTTCCAAAAGAGGATTTATTGTAAACAGCATACATTCAAATAAAATAAAATCTCCAACGCGTTTCGTTCATCAAACTTCATCAGGGAGAAAGATGCCAAAAATAAAAGGAATAAAACAATCCTCAGTGGTGACATCACAATTGTTAGATTATATACCCTGCAAACCTGGCCTGTAAGGGGTCCCAGGCAACCAGGGTTGAGAAAGATAATATTATTTAATTTTACAATTGCTTTTTCAGGTTTACTATTCCACATCTATTTCTCTAGAAAAACAGCTGGAAAGCAATACAAAAACAGTAATTCCTTATTTCTCCATCACCTACGTTGTGACCATATTGTTTTCAATCGCGTCATGTATGAGGTAAGTACATTGATATATTACAAATCAATATATATATATACTGTCCTAACCTCAACATCTGAGGGTTGGGATTTAGGGGTTATTATTTCAGAGGATCTAAGGGTAAGTAGTCAATGTAATAGAGCAGCAGGAAATGCTGGCAGAATGCTTGGTTATGTAGGGAGAGGTATTAGCAGTAGGAAAAGGGAAGTGCTCATGCCACTGTACAGAGCACTGGTGAGACCTCACTTGGAGTACTGTGTGCAGTACTGGAGACCGTATCTCCAGAAGGATATAGACATCTTAGAGAGAGTTCAGAGAAGGGCTACTAAAATGGTGTACGGCTTGAAGGAGAAAAGTTACCAGGAAAGGCTTAATGATCTTAACATGTACAGCTTGGAAAAAGAGACGAGACAGAGGAGATATGATAGAAACATTTAAATACGTAAAGGGAATCCACAAGGTAGAGGAAGGGAGTAAATTTAAAAGGAAACAAAGTAGCAAAACAAGAGGACATAGTCTTAGATTAGAGGGGCAAAGGTTTAAAAGTAACATCAGGAAGCATTATTTTACTGAGAGGGTGGTGGATACATGGAACAGTCTTCCAGTAGAAGTGGTAGAGGCCAAAACAGTGATTGAATTTAAGCAGGCATGGGATAGGCATAAGGCTATCCTAAATAAAAGATAAATCCAGGTAAAGTATCCATGTAATTGGGCAGACTAGATGGGCCGAAAGGTTCTTATCTGACGACATTTTTCTATGTTTCTATATATATATATGTTTTTATTGATTAAATTTCATTTTATATTGACATTAATTTAGGAATCGTAATAATGGTCAACACAATTTACAGGTGCATTTAAAAAAAAATAAGGTAGAAAACATTCAGTAAAATTTACAGAGCCATGTGAAAAACATAGAAAACGTTCAATAACATTTGTAGAACCGTGTAAAAACAGTAGAAAATGTTCATTTCTAAACAATTCCTTAAAATTATAATTTTTCGGCAAGTAATCTTATAGTTTCACATATGCAGTGAGACAGTTCTTTCAATAAATCTGCTATTTAAGGCTCTGGTCAGACGAGCGCAGTGTTCACGTCAGTGTTGCTGCACATTTTAACGTCCGTGGTAGCATAAAATTATGATCAATAGAGACCCACACACGAAGTACGTCCGAACAGAAGTGCGGACGCACAACGGATGCGGCAAACGGACGCAAGTTAGGTAAGAACGTAAAACCGCTAAAACGGACGTGCGGAGTGCGCCACGTCCACATAGCTTTGTGTGTGAGTGATGGAACGTGGTCAGACGGACTGCATTTATACGTCCAGCATTTTTGACGAACAAAATGTTTTTTCATTGTAATTTATTTTCCCTCCTACATCCGTCAAAAATAACGTCAGTCACAAAAGCGGACTGTGTGGCCACTATTGCGTCTTCCGTCAAAAAGTGCGTCCGTACTGCACGGGCGCACAGTCCGTAGAAAACGTGCTCGTCTGACCCTAAGTAACATAAATAGGATTTTTATAAAGTTTCTTCTAAAAATTTCTACGTGGGAAAATCATTAATTCTGTTTGTGCTGAGGACGTCATCTGTGCTCGTTTTATTCTGCTGGTCCATATACAGATTTTGTATTTATAGGGTCACTTTCTACATCTGTATCCTTGATGTATATATAAATTCTATATCTATCAGGGTTATTTAGAGAGAGGTGAAAAGCAGGAGAATGACTGGAGAATGGAAAATTCTAGGTCAAAATAGCCGATTTGGAAAGTGAGATGAAAGGGAGAATTTTTCTAGTTTGGCTATTTTGACCTAGAATTTTCCATTCTCCAGTCATTCTCCTGCTTTTCACCTCTCTTTGAATAACCCTGTATATATAAATTCCATGATGGAAACCCATAATAAGCATTATTTTACTTTTCTTTCATTCATGGAAGCGTCATTCAGTCTCCATACCAAAAGGTACAAAGAACATGGGGAACCTGTAAAAAGTGACCACCACACCTCACATTTATGTATAATATTTCTCACTCAGGTTGGACAATATCAGAAACAAGGTTTGGGTCGCTGCCTTTGGAGTGTTATCGCCAGGATTGGCAATACTGACCAGTTTCGGGCTCCTGTTAATATGTGGAGTTCCTTTTTCCATAACTGTTGTAAATTCGCCTTTTCTTATTTTAGGTAAGTAAATATCCATATTTCATGAAGTAATTTCTATTCTACGTGTCACTGGATGTAACGCAAAGCAAAATGTAACATGATGTCATAACAGTATCTCTCAGATCTTCTTAAATTAGGAATAATATAACAATATACACTACAAAGTCTCCAAATTAATATTACAATCTTTATAAATCCACCTCTATATATAAATGCGTTTTTAAGGCGTCCGTCGCGACCACGCTGTACACGCCGGAAAAGGCGGACAAGCTGCCAAACACAGCGTAGACCAGCTGTCAGAAAAAGCCGACAAGCTGACGAACAGGGTAAAAAAAAAAACAGTACGCTTGAAAGTTTCAAAATTGAAACACTGTTTGCAAAAGTCTACTGAAAGAAAATGTCTGGAATTTACATATAAGATCCTACGAATGATAATAAAAAGGTCTGTGTCAGAAAAAAACGCTGTTAAAAAAAATTCACGAAAAATGGCTATAAAAAAAAATCTATAAATGAGGAGACTTTTTACTGCTGAATAAAATAATAAACGGTTTATTGGATTAAAACTGGAATATTTTTAACATTGAAGCCTATGGGAGTCGCCTGAATAAACCTGCCGAATGAAAACCCCGAACAGCAGGGCATTTCGGCAACTTTTCACTGCTGAATAGATTAACCATTGCTTCTCTATGGGGGATTTCACTGCCTTCGAACAGGCACCGAACTTGCAGGCAGTTGGCCAAAATTTTGCGAACTGCCTGCTCTCTGAATAGCCAAATGGCACCGAAATGCCCTTTTCGGGGCCAGATCATCTCTCTCTGAATAATCCCTCTAGTTTTTTAATAAAGAGAGAACAGACTTTCAGGGCTATTCAAAGAGAATCGAAATGTCACCATATGTTCGGTGTCTTTTCTTTCCCTGCACTTTGGGGCGATTCGACGATCCTATTTCGCCGACCCTGCGGTGTATTCAGCAAGCACCACATGGCCCCCCGTAGTGCAGGGAAAAGCCGCCGCAAACCCGACGAACACTCACTGAAACCCGCAGAAAACAGCTGGACTAACCACGTCGAACACGCCCGAGAAACCTGACTAGCCGCCGATCACAGCGCAGAGCAGCCGCTGGGAAAAAGACGACACGCAGACGAACGACGTGAAAAAAACTCAAAACGGTACGCTTAAGGCTAGGGTCAGACGAACGCATTTTTATGTTGTCTGTGAAAAAGTGCGTTCGAACGAATGGACGCATTTTTTCACAGAATACGTGATAGTGGTCATACTATGCGCATTTTCGTCCGTGATTTTGTACGGATCATCAATAAAACTCTTTTTGTGTCTGGACGTTATGTTGGCCGGACATTAGCAGCGTCTGACGTCTCCTAATCACGCACACACGCCGCTAGCGGGCGCAGCGCACTCTGTACGTCAGTACCTGCGGTTTCACGTTCTCGAAAAAATGCGTTCATTTTCCACTTGCGTTGCGCAGCCGGACTTTTGTGCGACCGTACTTCGTATATTGGCCGTCATTGCCCGGCATCTGCTGCTAGTGCGGCCGTGATTAAGTGCGCCAGAACGCGCGTTCGCACTGCCTCAGTCTGACCCTAGCCTGAAAGTTTGAAAATTTAAACGCTGTTTGCAAAAAAACTACAGAACGAAAATGTCTGGAATTTACATATAAGATCCAATGAATGATAATAAAAAGGGCTGTTACAGAAAAAAGAAAAAAAAACATTTAAAAAAAAAAAACGAAAAAGTTTGCAAAAAAATTCCAAAAAATGCCTAAGAGATCCTAAAAAAATCTATAAATAAAGAGACTTTTTACTGCAGAATAAAGCATAAGGTTTATTAGATATTGAATTAAAACGGGAATATTTTTAATATTGAAGCCTATGGGATTCGCCTGAATAAACCTGTCAAATGAAACCACCGAACAGCAGGGCATTTCGGCAACTTTTCCCTGCTGGTTTTTGTTCTCTGAATAGACGAAGCATTGCTTCTCTATGGGGATTTCACTGCCCTCGAACAGGCACCGTATGTGCAGACAATTCGCCAACATTTGGCGAACTACCTGCTCCCTGAATAGCCGAATGGCCAGGAAAGGTAAGCGGACGCTGAATTTCAGTGTCCAGTTACATTTCGGTGCCAGATCGACTCTTTTTGAATAACCCCCTTTGTTGGTGCCAAGAATACAGTTCCCTTCACCACTCACCACATAAGTGTTCTCTCTACCACCTAACAAAAAGCACATACAGAACAATACAAAAAGTGGTTCGGCGCTAAGAACATACGAAAATTACCCTCTTATTGTACACAGATATTAATTTGTTTATTTACATTAATATTTTTTATTTTGAAGAATGTCAGCAGTACAAAAGACAAGAAAGCATAACGGCCGCGCAGGCCAGCAGGATCACACATATACTATCAGGGTTATCCAAAGAGATTCGAAAAGTCACCGCACGTTCGGTGACTTTTCGTTCTCTTCAATTCAGTTCCTTTTGCCGATTGCATTTCGGTGACCCTACGGTGTATTCAGCAAACACCACAGGGTCCCCGAATTGCAGGGAAAGGCTGCCGCAAACCTGACAAAAACTAACCGCAAAACCCAGCGAATGCACGCAGAAAAGCCACAAAAACATCTGGATTAACCTTCGAAAAACCCGAGCAGGAGCCGATCGCAGGCAGCGAAGCAGCCGAACAGGAGCCGATCACACGCAGCAAAGCAGCCGAACAGGAGCCGATCACACGTAGCACAGCCGAAGCAGCTGAGACACAGAGGAGGCAGTGAATAAATTAGCAAAACCATTTGTATGAATCTTTGAAAATGAAACGCTGTTTGCAAAGAAACTACTGAGCGAAAATGTCTGAAATTTACACAGGAGGTCCAGGGAATGAAAAAAATCGGACTTTTAAAAAAAAAAAAATTAAGAAAAATGCTTAAAGTATCCTAAAAAAATCTATAAATAAAGAGACTTTTTGCTGCAGAATTTTACAATGAACGGTTTATTAGATATTGAATTAAAACGGGAATATTTTTAACATTGAAGCCTATGGGATTCTCCTGAATAAATTTGCCGAATTAAACCACCGAATGACAGGGCATTAGGGGAACCTTTCACTGCTGGTTTGTGTTCTCTGAATAGTCGAAGCAGTGCTTCTCTATGGGGATTTCACTGCCCTCGAACAGGCACCGAACAGGCACCGTATGTGCAGGCAATTCACCAGGATTTGGGGGAATTGCCTGCTCTCTGGATAGCCGAATGGCCAGGAAAGGCAACCGAATGCTGATTTTCAGCGTTCGGTTACCTTTCTCAAGCAATTCGGATCTCTTTGGATAACCCTGTATATTGCCAAAAGTATTCGCTCACCTGCCTTGACTCGCATATGGATGGGTGAGCGAATACTTTTGGCAGTATAGTGTACATACACAGCAAAATAATAATATAAACCGACGGTGGTGTTTAAATACAATCATCAAGGAAACAAAATAACAGCTGATAAAAGTCAGCAATAGGAAAGAAGGACAGAGATAAACTCTCGTTCAAGCAGATCTAGAAGGTATCGATTCTTCGAAGTTCGTACTCGCAAAAAGAAAGCACATAATATTTACGTAGCATAACATGTATAAAAAAACGCTTCTGAATATTCTTTAGTGGAAAGTATCACGCTCACATGCTGAAGAGTATTGAAGAGCTAATTCTAACAAATCGCGTGATTTTTTTAAAAATTTAACAATGTTCTTATGAGGAAAATGCTCTCACGGCCAGCATACAACTAACTTGTGCACTGATTGACTGTGCGCCGCTCAGCGTATTTAACGTGTGTTTCAGCCCTATTCCGGACCTTGAAATACATGACCATATGTACCAACTGCCCCACTTTATGCAGGACAGTCCCGAATTGGGGTGAGTGTCCTGTTGTCCCACCGAGAAAGCAATCTTCTCCACTTTTCCAGCGAGACAGTGAGCACGTCTTCTTTCTAAGTGGGTTTTTAAATTCCCACCCTTGTCTGAATGTCCCAGTTTTAAGTAGATCCTCACCCTTTTCAGGTGGGTCCATCCTTTTTACAGGTGGGTCCTCTTTTTTCATTCATGCCTTTCATGTGGGCCATTTGGTTGAGAACATCTTCCTCTGTTGAAATAAAAATAAATAGATAGGGTAGTCATTATTTTGGTATGCAATATAAACAAATTCAGATGCCCTGGGATCCTGTTGTTTTGACCCTTTAGCTTTTTTACAGGGGTGCACAGCTAAAAGGCCATAATTGAATTATTTATACCTGTCGAAGAGGGGTGTTTTCTTGCATAGGCCATTCAGTCCTCAAATATTTAATATTAAAATATAAACTCAATATGTTTTAGATATTTAACACCGCTCTTGGGGTTGAGCATCTCAGACGGCTCTTTATTTTATATGATCCGGTCATCTCTTCATTCCTTTCCACCATGATAGTTTTCTCTTTTCTTGCAGGAGTTGGAGTTGACAACATGTTTATTTTAATCTCATGTTGGCAGCAGACAAAGCTGAGGAGTAACGTAGAGGAACGAATGGCTGACACCTACCAGGATGCGGCAGTTTCCATCACCATAACCACCCTCACCGACATCATAGCCTTCTACATAGGTCTAATGACCCATTTCCCCTCGGTGCAATCATTTTGTCTTTACAGTGGTACCGCCCTTGTCTTCTGTTATCTATACTGCATTTGCTTCTTCGGGGCCGTGCTGGCACTGAACGGCCGGCGTGAGAGTGAGAATAGGCATTGGTTGACGTGCCTTAAAGTGAGCGAGACACAGGAGCCTCAAAACGGCCCTTCATATACCACTTGTTGTTTCCAAGAGTCACTGGACGCCACGCAAGAGTATGAAATCGAACACCCTATCACAGGCTTCTTTCAGAAATATTATGGACCTTTTCTTACAAACTATTGGACAAAGTTGCTGGTTTTCTTTTTATACTTGGCCTATTTCATCGTCAGTGTTTTTGGCTGTGTTCAGATACAAGAAGGCATTGACATTCGCCATCTTGCCAATCACGGCTCTTACTTAACCCATTATTTTAACGTAGATGCACTCTACTTTTCAGAATATGGCCCAAGGGTGATGGTTGTGATTTCCAACAAGATGGATTATTGGGAAATAAAGACACGTCAAGACATCGAGGCCTGCATGCAGGAGCTGGAGGGCAATTATTATGTCGCCAAGGAATTTTCCGTATCTTGGTTGAGAAGCTACGAGAGATTGTCCGCAGCGGCAGGCCTAAACATAACGGGGAAAGTAAACTTCTTCAAACATTTGAACAAGCTGTACACAGCATATCCGGCGTTCAAGCAAGATCTTGATCTACATGGGAATGAAGTCCAAGCTTCCCGTTTCTTCATACAGACGTTTCATCTGATCACAGGCCGCAACGGGAAAGACATGTTAATACAGTTACGGGAAATTGCCGCCATCTGCAGTGTTAAGCTCATAGTGTATCACCCCATATTTATTTACTTGGATCAATACTTTATAATAATTCAAACTGCTATCCAAAATATTATGGTGGCTACAGCCGTTATGCTGGTCATTTCTCTACTGTTCATCCCGAATCCTCTGTGCTCTTTATGGGTAACATTCGCAATTATATCCATCATCCTAGGCGTCATTGGTTTCATGGGGTACTGGAAAGTAAATTTAGATTCTATTTCAATGATAACCCTTGTTATTTGCATTGGGTTCTCGGTCGACTCCTCAGCCCATATAGCTTACGCCTACGTTTCGAGCAAGAAGGTGACCGCAAACGATAGGGTGATCGATGCGCTGCACGTTCTTGGTTGCCCCATTGTGCAAGGAGCATCATCGACGGTCTTGGGTATTTTAGCTCTTTCCGTGGCCGACAGTTACATTTTCAAAACATTTTTTAAGATCATGTTCCTGGTCATTACTTTTGGGGTGCTTCACGGCCTCATATTTATCCCTGTGTTCTTGACCTTGTTGGGCGAGTATGAAATAACATGCGTCAAAAAAATAAAACCTCAAACCGTCAGCATCATAGCTACAACAGAGATATTCTGGCCTTGCCCAGAGGCTTGTGAAAACCAGGTGAGAATGCAAGAGCTGCCCGGGTATGTCAGTCCCATGACCTGTGGGGTGAACGTGGCCGACCTCTACAATTTTTACTGCTACAAGGACTGGAAGAGCGGCGCCTTCATGGATGTTACGGAGAATGGAGTCAAGGTGGAAGACGAATACAAAAATACCCAGTTACAATACAGGAGGAGAATGCTACAGCTTTATTTGGAGGGTAAAATAGATCCAGATTGCCCCTGAGTCTCTTCCCCTTTAACGTTGTGTAGATCTCAGTATAAATTCCAATATATAGTGGGGCCATATCTTACTGCCATAGAAAGGATGTACAATCTAGGGCAGGTGGTTGGAGACTGTAAACCGTTACAGATAATCCATCATTCTGTCTGATATGTCTGAATACGCTGTCACTACTGCTTTGCTTGTACGAACTGAGAATCTCCAACTCATTCAGTACTTTCCATCATTTGGTATCCCTGTGTCTCCCTGCTTTGAATGGCCCTCAAGGGGTATTAACTAACTTATGTAGTTTGAAGGAACTCTGTACTCATCCTGACCACTTTAGAGAGGCAGCCAATGGATCGGATCTGCACAGGCGCCGCAGCTCCAATCCATCTTTCTGCACTCCATAAAGTCGCCAGTCCCACAGAGATGTGCAATTTTCGGTTCCCAGCTACACAAGTTGCATAGGAGCGCAAATTGCATAGCAAAGCTTCAAAGAATTTCGGGTTCAGAAGCTCCTGAGCTGAAGAGGAAGCACAGTGCGCGGTGAGGGATAAAAAGCAAGTAAAATCACTTTAAAAAATATATTAAAAAAATAATAATTGGGAAAAGTCTGTCAGCAGCATCTGCGCAATTATTTAAACTCAAAAAGGAACTCTATTTTTAATAGAGAATCCTTTCAACAACGTTGCCACGTTGAAAAACTTTGGTATTTCCCAAAAGGAAAATTTAACAGCGGCAGGAGAGGCTTCATCCGTGAATGTTCTTCTGCCGCTATTTGGATTTCCCTGTTGGGCAATACTGAACATTATTGTCATTGCGACAACGGTAAACTACGGTGCATGATGTATAAGCTTTCAAATGTTTGTGTTGATGAAGAATGTTAATCCCTTCACCACCAAGCGAACTTTGTTAAAACATTTTTTTATCATATCATTTATAGTCAAGTCCAGAAATATTGGGACATCGACACAATTCTAACATCTTTGGCTCTATACACCACCACAATGGAGTTGGAATGAAACAAATGTGCTTTAACTGCAGACTGTCAGCTTTAATTTGAGGGTATGTACATCTAACTCAGGTGAACGGTGTAGGACTTACAGCAGTTTGCAGATGTGCCTCCCATTTGTTAAGGCACCAAAGGTAATGGGACAATTGGCTTCTCAGCTGTTCCATGGCCAGGTGTGTGATATTCCCGCATTACCCCAATTACAATGTGCAGATAAAAGGCCCAGAGTTCATTTCAAGTGTGCTATTTGCATTTGGAATCTGTTGCTGTCAACTCTCAAGATGAGATCCAAAGAGCTGTCACTATCAGTGAAGCAAGCCATCGCTGAAGAAACAAAACAAACCCATCAGAGAGATAGCAAGAACATTAGGCGTGTGCAAAACAACTTTTTGGAACATTCTCAAAAAGAAGGAACGCACCGGTGAGCTCCGCAACACCAAAAGACCCGGGAGACCACGGAAAACATCTGTGGTGGATGACCGAAGAATTCTTTCCCAGGTGAAGAAAACACCCTTCACAACAGTTGGCCAGATCAAGAACACTCTCCAGGAGGTCGGTGTATGTATGTCAAAGTCAACAATCAAGAGAAGACTTCACCAGAGTGAATACAGAGGGTTCACCACAAGATGTAAACCATTGGTGAGCCTCAAAAACAGGAAGGCCAGATTAGAGTTTGCCAAACAACACCTAACAAAGCCTTCACAGTTCTGGAACAAGATCCTATGGACAGATGAGACCAAGATCAATTTGTACCAGAGTGATGGGAAGAGAACAGTATGGAGAACGAAAGGAACTGCTAATGATCCTAAGCATACCACCTCATCAGTGAAGCATTGTGGTGGTAGTGTCATGGCGTGGGCATGTATGGCTGCCAATGGAACTGGTTCTCTTGTATTTATTGATGATGTGACTGCTGACAACAGCAGCAGGATGAATTCTGAAAAGTTTCGGGCAATATTATCTGCTCACATTCAGCCAAATGCTGCAGAACTCATTGGACGGCGCTTCACAGTGCAGATGGACAATGACCCAAAGCATACTGCAAAAGCAACCAAAGAGTTTTTGAAGGGACAGAAGTGGAATGTTATTCAATGGCCAAGTCAATCACCTGACCTGAATCCCATTGAGCATGCATTTCACTTGCTGAAGACAAAACTGAAGGGGAAAATGCCCCAAGAACAAGCAGGAACTGAAGACCGTTGCAGTAGAGGCCTGGCAGAGCATCACCAGGGATGAAACCCAGCATCTGGTGATGTCTATGCGTTCCAGACTTCAGGCTGTGATTGACTGCAAAGGATTTGCAACCAAGTATTAAGAAGGGAAAGTTTGATTTATGATTATTATTCTGTCCCATTACGTTTGGTCCCTTAACAAGTGGGAGGCACATCTGCAAACTGCTGTAAGTCCTACACCGTTCACCTGAGTTGGATGTACATACCCTCAAATTAAAGCTGACAGTCTGCAGTTAAAGCACATTGTGTTTGTTTCATTCCAACTCCATTGTGGTGGTGTATAGAGCCAAAGATGTTACAATTGTGTCGATGTCCCAATATTTCTGGACCGAACTGTATTTGAAACGTGGGATGTAAAGGTAAGAATTAAGTACAGGGTATAACAGAAAATTTGCACAGAGATTGAGATAAAAAAAACTGAAAATGTAAATTTACTAATTTTTAATTTTTCATGTATTCGTTTACCCTTGACAGAAATATTGCTGGAATGAAAGATTGTAAACCCTAGATGGAGTCACTTGCTTTACACAATGTATGTATATTATGCTGTAACACCAGTTCGTCATTTTTGCTGCTGTTCCTTTTTACATGTTTTTGTTTTCAACCCCAAATGGGAAGTGCTTGGTGTGTGTATAAATAAAACACACCTTTTTTCTGCCTCTCCTTAGCTGAAATGCAACAGGAGGGCATGCAGTTGTTCAGAGGAGAAGCTTTTGGTACATTGGTTAGGACTCACTCTACCGAGAGGTGCCTTGATGGGACGTGTGAGCCTTCGCTTCAATGGCCATTCGAGCAAACTAAAACCACTGACCATGTTTTGTTGCACATGGGATTATATAGAAATGAGCGCAGATGACATCTATTTTTTTTAGCTCTTTTTGTTACAGTGAGGTTTGGGGCTGCTATAGGCAGTTTGTTTTATTTCTCTGCAGGGTGCCCGAACAGAGATAAAACAATGGATTATGTTTCTCACAGGGGGCACATTAGTCATGCTTTAAAAGTGTAAAACTGGTGCTTGTCAATGTATTACATTGCAAAATCGAGTTATCTCTATTTTGGTAGTGAATGTGTTAAAAAATATTTTTACCCAAACCGTGAGACCAACATAGAACTGCATCACAAGCTTGCAGCAGCAAACCTCAAACCCTCAATGGTAGTTCATGATTAAAACAGGTTTGCATGATAAAGTGCATGATGTTACAGGATCACAGACTCTGGTTTTGTAAAAAAAGAGGAAAAGTTTCTGTGAAGTCTCTGATTGTGTCATATATTCTATTATATATTATACAAAGTCCTGAAAATACTTAACATTAGAATACAAAAATTATGAACACAACATTCAGATATACAGAGCTACATGATCATCGATACATCCCTTCTGGCGACTCAATCGTTCAATACAATCAGTGAAATTCTTCAATTTGGAATCAAATGAAGCTGTATTTCTGCTACACAATGTCACTTCACAATTACAGCGTACATTCTAATTTTATTTTGATTGCGTAACATTATCACATCATATAATTCATAATTGATTGCTTTTCAGGGAATTCATAAATTTTATATTTTAAGAAAAACAGTTAAAATACCCTTTAATGATGTGTTTTGGTCATGTGATCCAATAAACTTTAATCAAAACTGCAAAGTACTGTCTTCTCCTTTTCTGGGTTGTCCCTTTTTATTTTGTTTGTTTACATATGTAGAATATGATCAAATACTATAATGTCGAGCCTTAAAATTTTCCCCTGTTTTTAATACATCCTGGGCCCTGTTACGTTCTTAACGCTAACGATAGTGCTCAGCTGTCTGAGCGTTAACGTAAGTGGCCCTAGCGCGGACACACCATATTACATTCCGAATGCTAACGGGTTGAAAAACCCGTTAGCGATTCAGAGATTGCGCTTTTCAGGGCGAGCTTACTGTACTCTGCGCTCCCTTTGCTTAAAATGGGGAGAGCAAAGAGTTAATTAGTGTTAGGATTACAAAGTCCTATCGCTAACTACGTCCCGCTGCGGTTAACTTGAAAATTAACTACAGCTTGGACCTGGTGCTAACTGATACGGCTTCTGCAGAATCAGTTCTCACCAGCTTCAAATCCTCCCCAATAAAATCAGATACTCACCTCTCATCCCGCGCAGTGGCGTCACTAGGGTTGGTGTCACCCGGTGCGGTAATTTATGGTGTCACCCCCCCCCTACAGTTTACGGATTTTTTTTAACTACTCTTACTCCTAAATCAGTACTCCCATATAACACTGAATGCTCATACATGGATATTGCCCCCAGCTCATGGATATGCCTCAGCAGCTCTCATGGATATTGCCCCCAGCTCATGGATATGCCTCAGCAGCTCTCATGGATATTGCCCCCAGCTCATGGATATGCCCCAGGAGCTCTCATGGATATGCCCCAGCAGCTCTCATGGATATGCCCCAGGAGCTCTCATGGATATGCCCCAGCTGCTCTCATGGATATGCCCCAGGAGCTCTCATGGATATTTCCCCCAGCTCACCTCCTTGCTCCTGCCGCCGCCGCGTGTTCAGCTCCCTCTGAGCGTCTGGCAGCATGGAGCTTGAGCGCCCGCCTGGGGGAGCCACGTGACCAGTCGCGATCTCGCGAGAACTCGGCTGGTGACGTGGTTCCCCCAGGGGAGCGCTGAAGCTCCATAGCTTCGGACGCTCGCAGGGAGCCGAACACTGCGTCGCAGGGTGAGACACCCACCCTTAGGGTTATGGTGTCACCCTAAGGCGGGTGTCACCTGGTGTGGGCCGCACCCCCGCCCCCACCTTGCGACGCCACTGATCCCGCAGCGAGAACAGCAGCAGCCCGATCCACCTCTTCTGGCCACCGAGAGCAGAGTGAGACTGGGGGGGAAGCCCCCAGTCTCCCTCCGCTATCACTCCGCCAACCTGCAGGATCTTGCGAGAGGCAAGATCCTGCAGGTCATGTGACCAGTAGTCGAAGTCTCAATGGAGTCCTTTGAACTCCATGGAGGGGATGCTCGCAGCGGCGCTTAGCGCTGCCTCGAGTAACCTCAGGCTAAGCGCTACATTACGAACCTGCCCCATAATATGGAGCTAAAATGGGGACGCTAAGAAAAAACCTGCAGGCACAGGTTTTCTTCCTTAGTGTCCCTTATTTAGTGGGCAGAATGTAATACTGCCACTGTATGTAGATAAAAATTTAAAACAAAACAGCAATAAGGAAGAAGCTGGTAAACTATCTGAGCATACGCCCGTCGCCTATATCAATGAATGTTTGTTGCACACAAATGATTTCATACACAAGACTATTCCCACAGTATAGCAATTAGACATGTGCACCGCCAAAAAGTTCAGTTTTGGATTGAATTTTTAAAAAAAATTCCGAATCCAAATATTTCAGATTCAGAAATATTTTAGAATGATAAAATATATATTGGATTCTGAAATTTCCATTTCAGATTGATCTGAAAAAATCAGAATGATCAGTATTAGGTCAGTTCAGAAAATTCAGAAATTCCAGGTCATAAAATATGATTACTATAGGGTTAGAATTACTTTTAGGATTAGGGATAGAATTACTTTTAAACTAGGCTCATGATTAGGCTTAGGTCACTTTTAGGGTTAGGGTTACTTCTAGGGTTAGGGATAGAGTTACTCTTAAGATAGGCTCATGATTAGGGTTAGGTTACTTTTAGGGTTAGGGTTAATCTTAGGGTTACTTCTACGGTTAGGGATAGAGTTACTCTTAAAATAGGCTCATGGTTAGGTTTAGATTACTTTTAGGGTTAGGGTTAAGTTTAGGGTTACTTTTAGGGATAGAGTTAAATTTAAGATAGGCTGATGATTAGGGTTAGGATTAGGTTACCTTTAGGGTTAGGGTTAAATTTAGGGTTACTTTTAGGGTTAGCTGTGGGATTACGTTTAGGCATAGGGTTACTTTTAGGGTTAGGAGCGTGATTCTGCTCATTTTAGGGTTAGGGTTCTTCTTTCTGCTTGTTTTACAATTAGGATTAGGGACTTTGCATTGCACAGTGAGTGCACTTTCTTCAGTTATCTGAGTTCACCTGATTATATTCAGGAAACTTTATTTTGGACTGATTCAGTTAGTCAGCTCAACAATTCAGAAGTCTGATGGTTCAGAATAGCTGAAATCTGCAATATTCAGCCAAATTTGTGTTCGATCCAAACCAAGTTGCACAATTCTAATAACAATGCACTAGATGCGAAATCACTGAGGATACGTAGCAATAAGAACACTCCTGGATCTCTGGGCGACCCACTCAGCAACCAATCTCAACAAAAATCCAAGCAGGAGCCAGGCATTCCAAAAATCAAGGAAAAAGGTTTATTAAGACAAAAGCAACATTTCAGCCAGCTCATAGCCTTTCTCAAGTCCCCCAAAACATTGCTTTAACGCATAACCGCTGGATGGGATGTGCCCGGTGGCAGGTTGTCAACGTCAGCGTAGTGTACTAATATGCCACCCTTGCCAGCTGCTGCAGCTGGCTCCTCCTCCAGCCTGACCGCAGCTGGCACATGGCACACGTTCTTGCCTGCAGGGGGATTGCTTGGTTCAGGACATCTCGCGGCAGCCAACGACACGCTCCAACTGGTGGGCAGGGCAGTCAGGTCTTATAGATGCCAGCTGGGTGTGCTATACCGCCTTGAAGCGTTCATGCACACCTGCCGTGGGGATGGCATAGTACGCCCCATGGCAGGAAAGCGTTAAATAAACTTTAGTCTTAAATTTGGAGTGCCTGACTCCTGCTTGGATTTATAACCAAGACTATTGTGATGTCAGTATTGTATTTTTAAAGCTACTCTGACTTCACATATCTTTCATCTCCTCCCATTAACGGAACACTACCACGAACATAAGCTGTAACTAGGTTACTTGTGCATTACAAATAAAAACACATGCTGTTGTTGTTTTTATATTCTTTGTTTGAAGTAATTCCACGTAAAAAGGAAAAAGAAAGTTAGGTTTTTATCCCCTGTTTCCATTTTGTGGATTTTTCCCATGATGCAACATTTGCCAAAAACTTAAGGCAAGTCTCGCTTTACAGCTGTGGTATGGGATAAAATGCTAGTGAAGAGTAAATGAGGTGGGGAGGGAATGTTTATACAAGGCTGCAGGGGATTGTGTTGTTAATTCTGCCCAAAAGATGGCAGCCGGGTGAGATCTGATAGTGGGCTTCCAGCACTGAATCATAGCTCCTGGTGATATAATTTACATACATTCTGTGCCATACAAGTCAATAGAACAGTTCCCTGGACCTATGACCCATAGAGTCCATTCCATGCCCAGTGCCCCGCAGCGAAGAACAAGTGCTGGAAAGTTGCTTTGTGTGTGTGGCGGGCAGTTTTCAACACAAAATACCAGAAAATGCAAGCACAAAGTGACACATATAGAGTAAAATATTATTTTAACTAAACATACAAGAGAAAAACAAAGCACATGTAAGATATCAGCAACATCAAATAAAGAAAATAAAATGTTTTGATTTTTTTTGCTGGTTTTGGCCCCTTAAGGGATTTCTGAACTCACCCATTCACTCTTCTTACAGGGGCGATCAGGGACAGATGTCATTAACAAGATGCAAAGGACTGTCTGTCTCCCATTATCTCAAAGGGACCAAACAATAGTTGGTGATTCACTTAATTAGTTGTGGTGACTAGAGTGTCCCTTTAAAAATTATCTGTAAATGAAAAATAAGCAATCGTCACCTATACAATGAATCGGGTGGAGGGAACGCCCCATATCCATTAACACCCCACTCTGTATGTTGCCCAGTATTTTTGAGGAGGAGAACTGTCAATCTGAGGCATATTGATCTTTATGATCCATGTGATATCCAACAGGGTTATTCAAAGAGATTCGAAAAGTCACCGTATGTTCGGGGACTTTTCGTTCTCTTCAATTCTGTTCCTTTTGCCGATTCCCATTTCGGTGACCCTGCAGTGTATTCAGCAAGCACCACAGGCCCCCGAATTGCAGGGAAAAGCTGCCGCAAACCCGAAGAAAACAAAACGTAAAACCCAGCGAATGCACGCCGAAACCCGCAAAAACAGCTGGATTAACCTGCCGAAAACCACAGAAAAACCCGAGCAGAAGCCGATCACCCACAGCGAAGCCGCCGGAAAAAGCCGAGAAAGCCGAGAAAGCCGAGATCGCAGACAGAGTGAAGTGAATAAATTAGGAAAACCGTTTGCATGAATGTTTGAAAAGTGAAACGCTGTTTGCAAAGAAACTACTGAGCGAAAATGTCTTAAATTTGCATAGGAGGTCCAGGGAATGATAATAAAAAGGGCTGTTACAGAAAAAATAAGTAAACTTTAAAAAAAAAAAAAAAATCGGACTTTATAAAAAAAAAAAAAATTCTGAAAAATGCTTAAAATATCCTAAAAAATCTATAAATAAAGAGACTCTTTACTGCAGAATTTTATAATGAACGGTTTATTAGATATTGAATTAAAACGGGATTATTTTTAACATTGAAGCCTATGGGATTCTCCTGAATAAATTTGCTGCATTAAACCACCGAATGGCAGGGCATTTCGGGAACCTTTCACTGCTGGTTTTTGTTCTCGGAATAGCCGAAGCAGTGCTTTTCATGGGGTTTTCACTGCCCTCGAACAGGCACCGAACAGGCACCGTATGTTCAGGCAATTTTCCAGGATTTGGCGAATTGCCTGCTCTCTGGATAACATACAAGCACCCCCAGTCCACTCCCAGCCAGCTGCTGTCAAAGTAAACAACCAAACCCTGCAACACCCCCTAGATGTAGCAAATGCCTTTAATGATTATTTTGTTGGATGCGCCACCACTTTGAGTGCCAAGCTAGGAAATGACATGCAATCAGAGAGGCCTCATGCAGGTCAGGCCCCCCCAACTGTGCAAAGTCCTTGTATCAGACAGGAATTCAGTTTTAGTCCAGTGCCTGTCAGTGTCCTTATTAAACTTCTCCGTAAGCAAAAAATGAAATACCAGTCCGGACCTGATCAAATACCAGCAATGCTGCTGAAAATCAGTGCGCCAGCAATTGCAAATCCTGTCGCAACCCTAATAAATGAGTCACTGGCGACTGGATACATACCCAAGCTCTGGAAGACTGCGAGAGTGGTACCTATCCATAAAAGTGGTGACAGTACTTTGGTATCCAACTACCGTCCGATATCGTTGCTCCCTGCAATGTCAAAAGTCTTGGAAAAATGCGTCTACACACAATTACGTGATTATAATCAATATTGGAACTACTTAACCCCGGATCAATCAGGCTTTCGTCCAAATCACTCAACTACAACCGCCCTTTTAAAAGTCTGCAATGATATCCAAGCTGGGATGGAACAAGGAAACCTAACTGGAACCATCTTCCTTGATTTTGCCAAGGCCTTTGACACGGTAGACCATGGCATCTTGTTAGAAAAACTTAAAAACTCTGGCATTGGTGATTGCACGCTAACCTGGTTTCAATCATATGTATCCGACCGTTCACAATATGTGTCAATTTCTGGCAGCTCCTCCCTCCCGCTCCCAGTCACTTGCGGTGTACCCCAAGGCTCGATACTTGGCCCCCTGCTATTCACAATATTCATAAATGATCTGCCCAACGTCTGCAAAGCCTCAACTGTACATATGTACGCAGACGACACTGTAATCTATACCAGCAAACCAAATCTCCCCCAGCTGGAGGCCGTGCTGCAAGAACAATTCACAGAGGTAGAAAAGTGGATCAAAAACAACAAACTTTTTTTAAATACTGACAAAACTGTAACGATGCTCTTTGGAACAAAACCTAAACTACACAAATTGCAAAATCCCGATCTATGTGTTGGGACAAAATCAAATGGCACGCTGACCACAGTCACTTCTCTCAAATATCTAGGTATGTGGTTGGACCCTAGTCTATGCTTTGGCCCCCACATCGAAAAACTCTCATCTAAACTTTACCCCAAACTAGGTGCCCTGTACAGAAACAAATCCTGCCTGAGTCCCGCGGTAAGAAAGCAGATTGTACAGCAAATGCTTATGCCGGCTATTGATTACGGAGATGTAGTGTATGCAGCCGCCCCGCAAACACACCTTCATAAACTTACTACATTGTATAACTCATTCTGCCGCTTTGCGCTACAATGTAACTACATGGCCCACCATTGTGACATGTTAAAAGAGCTAAACTGGCCATCGCTGGAATCCAGACGCACCCTTCACCTTTCCAGCCTGGTGTTTAAGAGCATTTCTGGGAAGCTGCCACCCTACCTGAATAGACTGCTTCCCCCAGCAGCTCCCTCATCCTATAACCTCCGATCCAGGACCAGCACCTTACTTGCAATACCACAATACAAAAAGAAAGTGGCTCGGTCCTCATTTTCCTACAGAGCACCACAATTATGGAATAACCTCCCAGACACCATCAAATCTTCCCCCAGTCTTAAGTCACTCAAGAGCTCCTTACTAACATACCTCAATACAGAATGCACCTGTAAACATGTAACCTAGTGACTATATTTCCTACATATTTTTCTTTTCTGTTAATCTGTAGACTTGTGTTGTTTTTTTAATATCTTGCATTGTATTACTTTGTATTTCTGTAACTGTAACACTTCAATGTTCTTGAACCCAGGACATACTTGAAAACGAGAGAAATCTCAATGTATCCTTCCTGGTAAAATCCTTTATAAATAAATATATAAATAAATAGCCGGATGGCCAAGAAAGGTAACCGAACTCTGATTTTCAGCGGTCGGTTACCTTTCTCTTGCAATTCGGATCTCTTTGAATAACTCTGCAAGTGTATTCCATTAAACGTCTAGCTGTCCGTGACCGTTTCCCTTTACCATCACTGTTTAGTATAAACACCTCTATCATGACTATATAAAAGATGTTTTATGATGACTCACTTGTCATTAGCAAGCTGTTAATCGTGTCTACATTGGCACGCAATGTTCCTGCTGCATTTAGATATAATTAAGTCCCTGGGCGACAGAATTATGGACCTTAAAACCCTTCCGTAGGTTTGCTTCTTTAATGACATTTATTGTGTTTGCCGGTGAAATGAGGTGCGCCGGACTCACAAATTGAATGTCAACATCGTTATCATTGCTTTGAATTTTGCGGGGGTGGGTAACATGACCTGACACAGGACACTTAGGGATCTATTCCCTAGTGAACGCTAGCTGTAGTGTTCAGACATGTAAGTGTTGTCACTAGGATTAGTGACGCATGCCCCCATATTACATTCCTAACGCTAAACCTGTAGGAAATCACTTAGCGCATTTGTGATTGCCCTAGGTTGCGCGAGCTTACGGTCAGGTCCCTCGCCGCAGTCGCCACAAAAGGTCCTGATCTGGGTCTGTGCCATCCTGTAACCCAGCTACATCTTCCCTGTTATGTCCCATTCCAGGTTTTCCATCCAGTTCGCTCCCTCATCCAGTTCCTTGATTCTCCAGCCCAGTGTTTCCCTTCTGTCTACTCTTAGGTTAATCCCCCCTCACCTGCCCAGCTCTCCATATAGGGAGACTACTCCCGATGCTCCCCACTTCAGCATTGACGTTCGACTGTGAAGTCCATACTGTGTGGAGCCCTGCTTGTTCCTATATCCCAGCCCTGTTGAATCAGATTCCTTGTGTACCAGACCCCTTGCCTTTCTTACTGGACTTTTGTTTATGGAATTGCCCCTTGGACATTACGCCTAGGAACCCTGCTTTCGTGGACTTTAGGACTCAGCACCCCTGGACAGTGGCGTCACTAGGGTTGGTGTCACCTGGTGCGGTAACTTATGGTGTCAACCCCCCCCCCCGAGTTTTACGGATTTTTTTAACTACTTTTACTCATAAGTCAGTACTCAGGGCCGGTGCTATACTATTTTGCACCGTAGGCAAGACCAGCTACTTGCACCCCTCCCAAAAAAGATGGATATAATATATTGCCCTCAGCTCACATGGATATATTGCCCCAGCTCTCACATGGGTATATTTGCCCCCAGCTCTCACATGGGTATATTTGCCCCCAGCTCTCACATGGATATATTGCCCCCAGACTAGCTCACATATGGATATATTGCCCCCAGACTAGCTCACACATGGATATATTACCCCCAGACTAGCTCACACATGGATATATTGCCCCAGACCATCTCACACATGCATATATGCCCCAGACCAGCTCACACATGGATATATTGCCCCCAGACCAGCTCACACATGGATATATTGCCCCAGACCAGCTCACACATGGATATATTGCCCCAGACCAGCTCACACATAGATATATGCCCCCAGACCAGCTCATACATGGATATATGCCCCAGACCAGCTCATACATGGATATATTGCCCCAGACCAGCTCACACATGGTTATATTTGCCCCAGACCAGCTCACACATGGATATATTGCCCCAGACCAGCTCCCACATGAATATGTGCCCCCAGACCAGCTCACACATGGATATATTGCCCCAGACCAGCTCACACATGGTTAAATTTGCCCCCCAGCTCATATGGGTATATTTGCCCCCAGCTCTCACCTTCTGTCTGCAGTGCTCCCCCCGAGAAGATCCTGCCGGCGGCCCGCTGCCCCCCTCTGCACGCCGCTTTCCCCCTCTGCACTCCGCTGTCCCCCCTCTGCTCTCCGCTGTCCCCCCTCTGCACGCCGCTGTCACTGATCATGCTGCGCGCTTGCTCTGGGCGCAGCGTGATCATGGAAGACAGCTCGCGGTGGCTGTCCATGCTGAGGGGGCGGGATTATCCCCGCTTCCCTCACTCTCTATTGGACAGGAAACACGAGCGGTCTTCCATGATCATGCTGCGCCCAGAGCAAGTGTGCAGCGTGATCAGTGACAGTGGCGTGCAGAGGGGGGGGGTGACAGCGGCGTACAGAGGGGGGAGGTGACAGCGGCGTGCAGAGGGGGGACAGTGGTGTGCAGAGGGGGGGACATCGGTATGCAGAGGGGGGCAGCGGGCCGCTGGCAGGATCTTCTCGGGATCTTCTTCGCGTGATCAGTGACAGCGGCCAGCGGAGAGGTCTTGGCTGCGCCCTAGGCGGTGCTGCGCTCTAGGCTGGCGCCTAGCTTGCCTATCGGTAGCGCCGGCCCTGTCAGTACTCCCATATAACACTGAATGCTCATAATACACAGCGCACATTACTGTGAGGTTTATTGCTGTGGAGCTCTGTGATATGCTCATACACAAATTTTGGAAAACTGACAGCAAGTACGAACGATGCCTGTTTGAAGGCAGTGAAAGTCCCCATAGAGAAGGAATGGTTAATCTGTTCAGCGACACCAAACAGCAAAGAAATGTCCTGATGTCCGGTGTTTTCATTTGGCAGGTTTATTCAGGTCAAACGAATACCATAGGTTTTGATGTTAAAAATATTCCTGGTTTATCCAATATCTAATAAACCGTTTATTCCTTTAATCCATAGTAAAAAAATCTATTTATTGATTTTATTTTTTAGTCAATTCAATTTTTTTTTCTCTAATAGCAATTTTAATTTTTTCTGTAACAGCCCTTTTAATTATAGAAACATAGAAAATGTCGGCAGATAAGAACCTTTCGGCCCATCTAGTCTGCCCAATTACATGGATACTTTACCTGGATTTATCTTTTGTTTAGGATAGCCTTATGCCTATCCCATGCCTGCTTAAAATCAATTACTGTTTTGGCCTCTACCACTTCAACTGGAAGACTGTTCCATGTATCCACTAGGGATGAGCTGTTTGGTTCAATCAGTTCGGAGTTCGATTCGAACTTTGGCCATTCGCAAGTTCGCGAACTTCAAACTTTTTGGTGTGTTCGGTTCGAGTTCGAAAAAGAAAAAAAATTGAAAAAAGTATAAAAAATGCTTAAAAGATACTAAAAAATCTAGTAATAAAGAGACTCTTTACTGCAGAATATTATAAGCAACGGTTTATTAGATATTGAATTAAAAATTATGTCTGGGTGCAAAGATTCTCACCTCTAAATGACCTTTGCTCTCAAACGGCGTAAACAACAGGTGTTTAATTAGTGTTTGGAAATAACATGTGCTTCTAATTAGTCTGTCTCATGAATTTGTTACATTGTATGCAGACTGGAGGTGCCAGGTGTAGTGTGTGGGTCTGTGATGGCGAGGTTTCCATACATCCTACAAATCCGCCACTTCACGGGCAGGTTATGGGGACCTCCTAGGCACGATATTTGAAGGAATTTTTCATATTTATTTTTAATCCTTATTTTATGGAAAACTCACTGTTTCTTTAACCCTTTCACTGCTGAGGCATTTCACCGCTGTGTGCTGAGCTAATTTTTACTGCTTTCGCTCATCATGTTTAAACGCAATTTGAAGCCACATTTTATTATACGACCCAGACATATTATATATCGTTCTTTCTGGCAGACTCGGCAGATTCATAATATATCATTTTATATGTATACGTCATGTTCTGCCTGTATATTATAAAAAAAAATACAATAAAACTTGAATTTTTAATCATCTGCAGCGTGTAAAGTGTTTTTTTTCACCTTTTATCACATGAACATTTGCGATTATATTTTCTATGAGGTGTGCTTGTACAAAAATTTGAAATGGGGACTTATTAAATTTTTGGGGGGAATTATGTGATTTTTAGCAAACGCACACCATAGAAAAAAATCATTAGTGCAGCATCATTGTTCACATTATAATTGAATTGTGAACAATATTGCTGCATTAATAAAAATAACACATAAAAAAATACATGTTTTTTTTATTTTTATTTTATTTTTTTACTTTATACCTGGTCATGTTGGGTATCATTCTAAAGGCCATGCTCAGGCCTTTCGATTGACACCATCCATGACCCCCTAGCTGTCACGGTTTTGGAGATATCGGGGTTCAAATGAACCCCCTATCTCCACCAGGGGATTCTGGGCAGCTAGGGGTTCTCCGACTATCTGACGTCATCACGCTATGCGTGAAGACGTCAGGCAGTGAGGGGGGACCCGGGGTGGAGCCGCCATCTAAGATGGCAGCCCCCACCGGAGCTAGGCTGCACTTCGGCTCCGCAAGGTGCCTAAGGGGTTAAAGCCAGGCACCGCTTAAAAGGGGAGACTCTCCCCTTTTAAGCGGTGCCTGGCTTTTTTTTGTGGGACCTCCCGATCGGGAGGGAGAGGGATCCGAACGGATCCCCCCCTCCCTTCCAGGCGATCTCCCGGCATTGCCGGGGGTAGGGCCGGCGCTAGCGTAAAGTGGCACAGGTGGCCGCCTTACTATCTGGCTTCCTGCCAGTTTATGGGGGCAGAATTCCCTGGCTATGAGTGCCGCCATCTTGGTCGGTCGGGGAGACCCGGCGCAGCGCTAGGGGCCGAACCACCTGACCAGCGCCGCGCACGATCTCGCGAGACGCGGCTGCGCTGGTCATGTGGTTCCCGCACGGCGAGCGGCAAAGCTGCATCATGTCAGCGGCCACTCGCCACCATGAGGAACGCCGGCGGAGCCTGGGGGACCCGGCAGCAGGTGAGAGCTGGGGGCAGATATATCCATATGTGAGCTGGGGGCAAATATCTCCATATCAGCTGGAGCAATATATACCCATGTAATCTGGGGGCAAATATATCAATGAGTTGGGGGCAAATATATATATCCATGAGCTGGGGCAAATATATCCACATGTGATCTGGGGGCAAAATATCCATGAATTGGGGGCAAATATATATAAATCCATGAGCTGGGGCAAATATACCCATATGAGCTGGGGGCAAATATTTCCATATGAGCTGGGGCAAATATCTCCATATGAGCTGGGGCAATATATACCCATGTAATCTGGGGGCAAATATATCTACATGTGATCTGGGGGCAAATATATCCACATGTGATCTGGGGGCAAATATACCCATATCAGCTGGGGGCAAATATACCTTTATGAGCAAGCCTAGTGTGTGTATATATATGTGTATATATAGAGATTATCATGGCACCTCTATCCTGGTTGGCTTGACATGACACGGATGGGGAGGCACCAAAATGCACCTTCGCCTGAGCAGATAAAAATGCTGGCCGGGGGTCGCCTGGAAATGACATCATCGCGCATGGCGTGATGACGTCATTTACGTCGGGAGGAGCTTGACTTCAGCGTCTGAGGACGCTGAAGTCAGAACGCCGCGGGACCCCGGACAGAGAGGTGAGTATCTCCGCCGGGGGTCCCGCAAAGCTGATGACATGTGGGACACGTCCTCCTCAGCATACAGCGGGAGTAACTGAGGACGTCTCCCACACGTCGTCAGCAGTGAAGGGGTAAAAACATATTTTTTTAAACTTTTTGTCCTTGTTTCCTCTCCCCCAGGGCACTACCCGGAACCGGACATTGTTTTTAAATGTTTCTATAAATCCTAGAAATCCGCCACTTCACAGACAGGTTATGGGGACCTCCTAGGCACGATATTTGAAGGAATTTTTTGTTTTTATTTTTAACCCCTATTTCATGGAAAACTCACTGTCCCTTTAAAAACTTTTTTTTAACTTTTTGGCCATGTTTCCTGTCCCCAGGGCACTACCCGGACCCCCATACACCTTTTATGGCAAATATCTAGCATATATGCCCTCTTGGAGGGCACTCTAAAAATCGAATTTTGAGTCCCATTGACTTGTATTGAGTTTGAGTTCGAATTCGAATTTGAACTTTTGAAAAGTTCGAGTTCGAATGCGAACCGAACTCGGGGGTGTTCGGCTCATCCCTAGTATCCACCACCCTCTCAGTAAAATAATGCTTCCTGATGTTACTTTTAAACCTTTGCCCCTCTAATCTAAGACTATGTCCTCTTGTTTTGCTACTTTGTTTCCGTTTAAATATACTCCCTTCCTCTACCTTGTGGATTCCCTTTACGTATTTAAATGTTTCGATCATATCTCCTCTGTCTCGTCTTTTTTCCAAGCTATACATGTTAAGATCATTAACCCTTTCCTGGTAACTTTTCTCCTTCAAGCCGTAGTAGCCCTTCTCTGAACTCTCTCTAAGATGTCTATATCCTTCTGGAGATACGGTCTCCAGTAATGCACACAGTACTCCAAGTGAGGTCTCACCAGTGCTCTGTACAGTGGCATGAGCACTTCCCTTTTCCTACTGCTAATACCTCTCCCTACACAACCAAGCATTCTGCCAGCATTTCCTGCTGCTCTATTACATTGACTACTTACCCTTAGATCCTCTGAAATAACGACCCCTAAATCCCAACCCTCAGATGTTGAGGTTAGGACTGTATCAAATATTCTATATTCAGCCCTTGGGTTTTTACGTCCCAGGTGCATTATCTTGCACTTATCCACATTAAAACTCAATTGCCACAACTCCGACCATTTTTTTAGTTTACCTAAATCATTTGTCATTTGGCTGATCCCTCCAGGAACGTCAACCCTGTTGCAAATCTTTGTGTCATCACCAAAAAGACATACTTTACAATTAATACCTTCTGCAATATCACTAATAAAAATATTAAAGAGAATGGGTCCAAGTACTGACCCCTGAGGTACCCCACTGGTAACAAGACCTTGCGCCGAATAAACTCCATTTACCACAACCCTCTGTTGCCTGTCACTCAGCCACTGCCTAATCCATTCAACAATATTGGAATCCAAGCTCAAAGATTGCAATTTATTGATAAGCCTTCTATGCGGAACAGTATCAAAAGCCTTACTGAAATCTAAATAAGCAATGTCTACTGCACCACCTGTGTCTATTATTTTTGTTACCCAATCAAAAAAATCAATAAGATTAGTTTGGCATGATCTCCCTGAGGTAAACCCATGTTGTTTCTGATCCTGTAATCTATGTGTGTTTAGATGTTCAACAATCCTTTCCTTTAACATGCTTTCCATTAATTTCCCCACTACTGACGTAAGACTAACTGGCCTATAGTTCCCCGATTCCTCCCTACTACCCTTCTTGTAAATGGGCACAAAATTTGCTAATTTCCAGTCTTCTGGGACTCTGTGGTGAATTCACCGGGGAAAGTATATGTTAATTCCAGACATTTTCGTTCCGTAGTACTTTTTAAAACAGCAGGCGACGGGTTTGCGGCAGTATTCGGCGGCAGTATTCGGTGGCTGATTCTCTGCACTTCAGGGACCCTGTGGTGAATTCACCGGGGAAATTTGATTCCCCGAAGTGCAGGGAACAACAGAACACTGAAATGTCTGCGTCATTTCGGTGCTCTGTGAATATCCTCTTTGTGGTGGTTTTTTTGCCACCCCCTGGAAAGTGCCAGCCTTGGCCTTGCCTACCCAGGACATACTTGAAAATGATAGAATTCTCAATGTATACTTCCTGGTAAAAAAAAATTGTGTTAAAAAAACCTCAGGAATAATGGCTTGCAGGGATAACATAAAAGTCCAGGGGCAGGGGCCGCACCCCCACCCTAGCGACGTCCTTGCCCCTGGACTTTTATGTTATCCCTGCAAGCCATTATTCCTGAGTTGAGTTCATTAAAAGATTATATTACATAGAACTGATATAAATGGGCCCCAGTGGCAGGTAGCTGGATTGTCTTCTGATTACAGAGGAGCAACGACATCTAGTGGTAAATATATTAAATGGGCCACAAGTACGTTATTGGGCACTTGATGATCTCCACTTTTGGAAAGGATAAGTGCCCCACACTCGGAGAGCTGAATTAGTGCTCCGAGACACCCCTGGTCCTGGAAGGAGAGCAGTGAAGACACTCGGATCACCGTGACCACTCCAATACATTGAGTGGTTGCAGAGGCTAGACTAGCCTTTAAACCAGTGGTTCCCAACCCTGGTCAACAGGGCCCACTAACAGGCCAGGTTTTAAGGATTCCCTTGGGGAAATGCAGACTGAATCCTGCAATCACTGAATTGATTCGGCAGTCTCTTTGGCGGGTCATTGGCCTTTTTCGGCAGGTTTGCGGCTGCGTTTGGTGGTTTTTCTTATCGATTAGACGGTTTTTCGATTCGATTTGGCGGCTTTGCACCAATTTTTGCATTTGATTTGGCGGTTTGAGGATGTGTTCATCGGGTCCATTGGCCACACTTTGGGGACCCTGCGGTGTATGCCGAATACACTGCAGGGTCAGCGAATTGAACTCGCAAAGTACAGTGAACGAGAGAGCACCGAAATGTCGGTGACTCTCTGAATAACCCCTTATGTACTTGCTATATTTGCATTTATTTTTAATGTTTGCCTCTCTAACCTCAAATCTAGCCCCGAGCACCCTAAAATGTTTACAGGGTTATTCAGAGAGTGTGAAAAGCAGGAGAATGACTGGAGAATGAAAAATTCTAGGTCAAAATAGCCGATTTGGAAAGTGAGAGGACAGGGAGAATTTTTCTGGTTTGGCTATTTTGACCTAGAATTTTTCATTCTCCTGTCATTCTCCTGCTTTTCAGGCTCTCTGAATAACCCTGTTAGTGTTATACCTATGGTAAGCTTTTGGCTGATATCGATAACTGTATAGTATACGAAGATATAAACTATCAATTTAACATTTTAAAATGAGAGAAATAATGTTTAAAACAACAATTCCTTTTATCTGCGACTAAAGTTTAGTTTTGGAACGCTGAAAAGTGACAAAAAAGGGTCCAGAAAACAGAAGAGTTAATTACTAACCCCTGCCGACAGTTACACCTACAAGTATTTATAAAGCGCCAACAAATTCCTTAGCGCTGTACAATGGGAGAGACAGAATAACAGATATACATATACGTTACACACACAGAACAGAAGGAGGGAGGACCCTGCTCGAGAGCTTGCAATCTAAGAGGAGAGGGGTGACACATTAGGTGAGGATAAATAGAGAACCTGAAGTAGAGGGGTGCTTGTGGGCTGGGTGGGAAGACGGAGCAAGAAATGTACAATGGGGGAAACATGGAGTGAGCCAATAGGCTTTTTTAAAGTAATGTGTTTGCAGAGACTTCTTGAAGGACTGGAGAGAGGAGGAGAGTCTAATGTTACAGGGAGGGAGTTCGATTGAAAGGGGACAGCTCGGGAGAAATCCTGAAGGCGGAGTTGGGGGTGCAGGTATGAAGAGCTGATAGCAACAGATCATTGGCAGAGCGGAGTGTTCGGGACGAGATGTACTTTCTATTAAGGGAGGCGATGTAGGCAGGGGCGCAGTTATGGAGAGCTTTGTACGTGCGCACCAATATTTTGAATTGGAATCTATATGAGACAGGGAACCAGTGTAGAGATTGACAGAAGAGAGTGGTGTGAGAGGTGCGTGAGGTGAGGTGAGGTGGATGAGCCTGGCACAGGTGTTCATTACAGACTGCAGAGGGAGAATCTGGGATCTCTTAAGGCAAGAGAGAAGGAGGTTACAGTAGTCAAGGTGGGAGATAATAGGAGCTTGGATGAGCATTTTAGTAGAGTCCGGATTAAGCAAGGGACGGATGTGAGCAATGTTTTTTTCGGTGGAAGTAGCAGGACTTGGTTAATGAATGTTTAGAAGTGATGGATAGATCATAGCCCATACTGTAGATTTCATTTTTGATCACTGTTTGCTTAACATTGTGAAACTCTTGTTTTATCCCATCCCATGGTCTCCCCATGCCCTCTTCTGGCTGGTCGGGATCTCACTACATGAAGCAGCTTGAATACTGACCTACTGAGGGTTGGCAAGTCTGCAGCTAGCACGCGTGTGAACGTTCAGATGCCTCAGAAGTCATACAGGGTTATTCAGAGAGAAACGAAAAGTTACCGCACGTTCACGACCATTCTGTGAATTCACTATCCACCGCAGAATCACTGTAGCGCACCAAAGATGGAGTCACTGAACACCACAGAACACTGCCAAAGACCACCGGACTGCAGATAAAAAAAACAGAACTCTCCTATTGCTTTGTGAATAACCCCTTATATAAAACTGTTGAGTTTTCATATATAGACTTTCCCAAATGTTCAAAGCTCATTCACATTTTCGTGTAACTCAATGAGCTATAAGTGGATAAAGTGCACATTTTTAAGACTGTAAACAGGGTTCAAATAGTCGAGCAGGAACACCAAGAGGAACTTAGTTCCAACTTGGCTGAGATAAAGGAAAGCTGCAATACCTTTCTATCAGACACAGTTGTACTGAAATGTCTATGTTTGAGGGTGTTTGCAGGGTTTGAATCCATTGGGAATAAATAGGAATATGCTTTCTCTTTATTTGCTAGAGGAATGCAGTCTTCTACATAAGGAGGCGCTGCAGTTGCTGCATTGTGAGTCATGGGTGCACAGAAAGTTGTGTGGTGGGTGTAGACATTTTTTTCCGACTTAACTCCGACTCAAATTTCTTATACCTTACATTATGTTGCAAACAAAGGACCCTATTCCAACCCTGGTGCAAAATTAACCAGAGCTGTTGAAAAACAAGCACCTCCATAGAATATAATAGCTCTGGTACATCAGCTCTGGTTATTCCAAGATTGGGCCACAGCCCAAAGTCTTTTATACCTAAAAATAACAACAATACAGCTAATATTATATATTTTTATTTTATCGCTTTTTTGTTTTTTGTGTCCCCTTTGTTTTATTTATCTATATATGGAAAGCACTGGTAATCCATTTCTTCTTCTTTTATTTAATTTTAGTTTTTTGGTTTATAAGTTTTCTATATTTGTATAATTTGTTTCTGTAGTCGATGATTAGGAATTTGTATTGAATGTGTATGAATGTGTTACTCATGTTTTTATTAATTTATTTTTCCTGTATAACATATCGGGAGGATGTATGGGACGGCATTGGGGTTGCCAGCCATTTGCCCTCCCTTAAGATGGTGTCGAGGACGTTTCATTAAGAACACTTTGATTGGTAGATGATGCATGATCCGGCCCCACCATCGACGTATCCCGGGGATGAGCGAGGGACGTAGTCAACATCATTCTGTATCGCTGAGCTTGGGATGCATTTCGTCATCGTGGGTGGTTGGCGCATGCGCGATGGATCCAACATGGTGGGCGTCGCAGGTGGAGGAGATCGAATGCCGATTCGGGCTAATTTGTACACAAAGGTGGACTATAAAAGGACTTACATTGAGGGGAAACTGTTATACTTTTGAACTGCTCCTGAGAAAGACCTATTTGGGTAGAAACGCGTTGAGCTAAGTAATTTGTCTCCAGCGATGCTGTGTTGTTTTATCTACTCTGAAGAGTAAGTGAATAAATGTTTATTGTACCCATATTGATGATTGGTGCTACATTTATACTCTTTATTTCGAGATCCTCCACCAACGGATCGGTTCGATGTCGACTTGATCCTAGCCACACACAGCACTGCTGGAGAATGATGGGCGTATTACATTTTGTGCTTCTGTGAGTTGCCAATTTATCTGCGCACTTTTTTGAATGTGGATATTACCCTATATGTTTTTTCTATTCGATTTTAGAACATATCCCTGTTTGGTATCCAACAATACAGCTCCATATGAACTAGAAGGCCCATTGATCTAAATATCCCATGAGGAATCCAGGCACTATTACTCAGTAACAAAGGTTTAATATACAAAAAAAAACTATTAAATATATTCACTACATTTGTCTGAAAAGTTAGTTACAAGTTTTTTATAAAGCGCTAACAAGTTCCGTAGAGTGGGAGGCAGAACAACAAATAAACATACAGGATAAACACACAGTACAGTAGCTGAGAGGTTCTTATTCAAAGTTTAATTCATAAATAAAAGTGCAAATGACTGTCTCCTTCACTCCATAGGCTACATAAAGGCTAGGAGGTAATGAGAATAGAAAACATTTCAGTGTTAAACCATTCGCTACCAAGCACTTTTTCCTGAAAGAGATATTAGCATATCATTTACTTGAAACAAGGCATGCGTAGCTAACAATTTGATATTGATTAAAATAACACTTATGCATAGAGATTGTTTTACTCTTTTAACCATCTCACAATTATAATGTAAGTTTGGTTATTTTTAATTTGTTTATCCTTGCAGAAATATTGCTGGAATGCTGGAGAGATAGGTTCTAAACTCAAGCTGGTGTCCCTGTCCCTTATTTTGCACAAAATGAAATGGGGTCTGCATTATCAGCATACGGGCAGAATTGGCCTTTGTGTAAAATACAGTAAATGTGCTGCAGACAGATAATAAACTGGTCAGATCTCCTGCTTATGGGGATTTGTAGTGACCATAATAATATTACTGTAAATGCAGCTTCCAAAAATACCAATATCTGTATGTGACATAATGCCCGTATATGGAAATTACAGTAACACCTTGTATCTGTACTTTAGAGAATTTTCAGTCATTGTAGCTCTTTTTATCCCTGTACAGCAGGGAGTGACTCCAGAGTTCTCCCTGTATTCTTCCCTCTCCCTCGATTTTGTACAGCAGCAGTAAAGTGTGTTGAACGTTTTGTTACAGAGTGGGTGAAACTGCACCTTGCAGCTTCTTTATAGTAATGCAGGGTGAAAGGAGTGAGATCTCCGTGGGAATTTTGTTCCTCTTGCATTAAAGAGGATGGAATTGTGGTATTATATGCAATTTTTTGCTTTTTCGTTATATTACAATTCAAACTTGTGTATACACATCCTTGTTAGTGAAGGGGTTAACGTAACGTTTGTTAGGAAACAGGTGTTCAATACAGTTACTTTTTTATCACAGTTGTCAAATAAGAACTGTATGAAGCAATTGAAGGATACTTATTAACCCTTTTCGCCTTCCACTTGAGGTTTTGTGAGATCTTCATAATGAGTGGAATTTCCACCCAATATCGATACAATATCTGAGACCGTAGTACTTGGATCAATTAGTTTAAGAACTGGTGCTTATGCCCTCTTGCTGAAAGATGCGACTTTGTAAAGTCATACCCAGCATAGAATCAATCCCCAAGACAATTAGGGAAGAGTGACCAGTGATATCGCTTAAAATAATCCTGGTTAGCTCACTGACCAACAACATAACTTAATCTTCTGGTTTCATGTCTGTAGCTTTAGAGGATATGTTTACAAACTCATCTCCCGGAGGTACCAAATTGAGGAACCGCTTTCTCAGTGTGGGAATTTGGGACAAAGGATTAGAGTACAGGTTTTCAAAATCAAATTTGGCAATGGCTTGTTGGGTGTGATTCAGTTGCAGGCATTTTTTAAGATGTGTAGGAATCTCCTCTGCTTCCAAGAGAAGTATGCCTTTTGTGTGCAGAACTTTCTGAATATCGTATTCTTTATCCAAAAGTCCTAGGTTGAGTGCGCCCCAGTTGATTGCTTGACCAGGAAGTCCCATGTTCCTCCTGTACTGACAGAAAATATCTAGAAAAGAGTTGGCAGCAGCATAGTTCGCTTGTCCCGTATTCCCGATGAATGAAGTAATAGAAGAGTAACATACAAAATAATCCAGATCATGGTTCATTGTAGCGTGGTGAAGATTTACTGCCCCGTCTACTTTTGCAGTCAGCACCTTCTCAAAAAGGGACATATTTAGATATTGTAAGAATCCATCATGTACAACTACAGCACTGTGAAAGACACCCTTGATTGGAATGTTTGGGTATGATTTCTGTATAGTGTGCATGGCTTTTGTCACCTCTGAGTAGTTGGTTATATCACATGAGACAGCCATTATTATCACATTGTCCTGTCCAGCTTTAGCCTTTCTTATTTCCTCTTGCATTTCAGGTGTGGGATTTCTTCTGGACAGAATTACAACATGACCTCCACCATTCTGCACGATAAACTTTACAGTTTCAAATCCAAGACCAGTCAGTCCGCCTGTGACTATGTAGATAGCATTGTGTTTGAAAAGATTCTCTTCATGTACAAATAACGGAATACTCAAGACACTGGCTGTGTCCAGCTTAATAACTGGTAAAGATCGTACCTTGAAGTAACTGGTCTCTGCGATGCTCAAACTGGCCGTACTGGCATACGACAGCATGGAATATGACTCGGGCATTTCTATATGTGCTGACCTCAGCCACTTGAATATTTTTTTGGCAAACTCCTTGAGATATGCCTTCTGAAAGACGGTGATATGATTGAGTATGTGTATGTGAACATCCTCTTTGCAGTGCTCACTCAGGGCCTGGAAATGTTCAAAGCTCTTCGGGCCCGATATTATGACTACGTTTTTGAGCAGGGGTAACTGAGTTGTGTCCATCTCCAAAATGTTTTCGAATGAGGGCAGAATGATCATGGCACTGCACTGCTTGGTGTTTAGATCAATGTCTGGAGACACTATTGGTTCCCAGCCCCTTCCTTTTGCTGTGTAAGCCAGAATCTTACTTAGAATTGACTTCATTTCACTAGAGATGATTAACAGCTTTGATTTATTTTTTGCCACTGGCAGTTGTCGATGTAAAACTTCCCAGGCTAAAATGAAGTGGGAAATACAGGGCAACTTCTTTAAAACTGGGACCTTCTGGACTGGAAAGCAAACAGACTCTGGGAGGTTCACTCTTGATGACACAAGTGTCGGATAACATGTAGCTATTTGATCACCCACTTTAAGCTTCTTGACGTGTTTCCCAACTGCTGTTACAGTGCCGGTAAAATCCAGAGCGAGGAGATTATGTTTTTCTGTTGACAATTCGCTCCAGTACACACTGTTTCCATATTTCCAACTCGAGGCAGTAACAGGGAAAAAGTCTTCTGTATGGGAACATATTTGATCTATTTGGACCTCAACAGTTTTTTGAATAATGTTTATGTCTTTGGGAGTAGCAATTTCAGCAGAGACATTAGCCATTCTGTAAGGATCATCAGTGTACAGGGTGAACATGTCAGATGCTTTCAACTGCACCGTGTGCTGTGTCTGACCAACCACGTCTAATTCAGTCCTGATAATTTCACCTGTGTATATTTCACCATTATTTATCCAGACCTCTGGATAATGCTTTGGTTCCAAATTGTGGATGACATGTGCCAAAGCTTCCACATCTTCTGGATTGGAAGAGTTTATGTCGATCAGTTGAAATGTCATGTCGGGCATCTCAGTGATACAACCTCTAGTCATGCCTATCAAAGCAAAGCCAGGGTTAATGTGATCCACTGTAGCGTCAGAGGTTCTGAAGGTGACTATTCTAACACAAGCCCCAGAATACAATAGTCTTGCTCTGAGGATAACTCGTCTATATGTCTCACAGCACTTGCAAGGTACTGTGACAGGTTGTCAGGAAACTCTTTATTGGGTCTATGAATTCCCCACATGAACAAAATCTCCTTATATTTCACATTGTCCTTTTCAGTAAATGATTGGTCTAGGTCCAAATTGTTGAACATCACGTGTTTTAGCTCACAATTTGTGTATTTGGACAACGTTTGGCCAGCCCCAGAGCTGTCAGTGAACACTAGTATGCTCTCTTTTGGGGTTGTATTCACTTGCTTTGGTACATTAACCCATTTATTTTCAAAGAAAATTATATTCTGTTGGCTCAGACTTTGTTTTACAAATGTGACCTTTGCATGCCTTACTTCGACTAAAACAAAGCCATTCCCATCGACAAAATACCCACACAAAACAAAAGAGTTTTCCGTCTTTTTGACAGTTTTTAAATAAAGGAACATATGTTTTTGGAGTGGTCTGAATACCATCAGACTTCCAATTTGAGAAGGAAAAAACACAGTGGATGTTGTGGAGCCTCTTGCAGCTATTACACTCATTTGAAAGAAGCAGTCTAAGATAACAGGGTGTATGCAATATTCATGCATTGTTTGGGAAATCTCATCACTCACTGTGACTCTGGCCAGACCTTCCTTCAATTCACCTCCATAATGAATATCTGACAGTTGTCTGTATACGTCCCCATAATGAAAACCGAGCATGGACAGTGAGTCATAGATCTCTTCTGGTTTTAAAATCTGGTTACATCGTTTCAAAATGTGTTGAAAGTTAATTCTTTTTTCTTCTAAAGCCCTGTCAATTTTTTCAATACGTCCTGTTGCAAAAACATGCGAAGACAGAATTTCAAAATGGGTTACATTGTTCCTTTCTTCAAGCTTAATTGTTAAATTAAGAGATTCCTGGTTAACAATACAGGGACTGGAAAAGGTTACACTGATGGTGAGGGAACTCAAAGGCACCACAGGTTTTAGGCCAGTCATAGCACTTGCCAAGCCAAGCTCTGCATAAAATGATCCAGGAACTAGAGCAGTTCCATGGTTCTTGTGCTCGTAGACATACGGTGTGAGTGCTTTAGAAATGGTGCATCTATATTCTGTGGAGTCTTCACTCATCTTCTGGACCAGAGGATGACTTGATGTCTCTACAGGCAGAGTTCCTTGAAGGATTTTCTCGAAATTCACATCAAGCTTAATGTGGTCAAACTGGTATCTGGGAATAGGAGCAGGCACAGATTTATATCCTTCAAAAACATTACACCAGTCAGGATTGTATCCCCCTACAAAAAGTTTAAGCAGGAGAGAAAATATTGTCTCATACTCTTTACCAGGCTCCGCCGTCGGCAAAATTATGCTGTTTTGTCCTAAAATATCAACTATGTTTCTCTGCAATGCTCTCCGGGGGCCAATTTCAATGAAGACTGGATTTTCTTTATCATTGATGGAAGATCTTAAAGCTTGATCAAAGGCCACTGGTTCCCGAATATTTGTGGCCCAGTATTTGCCAGTTGTAAAGTCCCCTTTGGAAGATTTTACCCCAGTCACTGTGGAGATAATATCAACGTTGAGTGTTTGGGCTTTCAAGTCTTGCAGCTCTTCTTCTATTTCTTTTAATATGGGATCCATCATGTGACTGTGGTATGCAGCAGGTACATCTAATTTATAAAGAAATATATTTCTTTTACTGTATTGTTGGTTTAATCGATCATAGAAACGTCCCACTGATTCTGCGTCCCCTGACACTGTACACGATACAGGGCTGTTATAGGCAGCCATGTTTATTTTTCCTTTGTGCGACTTAATATCTTCCGATACCTCAGTCACTGGAATATTGCCCACCACCAGCATTTTCCCCCCAGTGACTTTGGTTTGCAAGGTACTAATGCAATAAATAACTTTCACTGCATCCTGAAGTGAAAGAAGTCCAGAACAATGAGCTGCAGCCACTTCTCCAACCGAGTGGCCTACAATGGAATCTGGTTTGACTCCCCAATATCTCAGGAGAGTCGCTAAAGCAATCTGAATGGTAAAGAGCAGCCACTGTGTAATGTCTGGTCTGGAGAAATCATCATATTCATTCTCTAGTAACCGTATTACAGAAAGAGATGTATATTTCTGAAGTAGCTCGTCTATCTCAACACATTTCTTTCTGAAGACAGGTTCCGATCTCAGTAACATCTTGCCCATCCCTTTATATACTACTCCGTTTCCACAGAATACAAACACTATGTGAAGGTTCCTTTGAGTTGGAGATGTTTCAGTGTTTCCAGAAGCCAATTGTTCCTGTAAATGGTTTAATGAAGATGCCAGAAAGGCTTTTCTGTATTTGTAGTCGACATGAGTCCTTCTACAGGCTGATGTATACACCAAGCTCTCCAGAGACAGAGAGCACAGCTTGTTTATCTGCTTCCTCGTGTCTTCAATAGTGAGATGGAGGGATTTACTGGAAAATGCGGATATAACAAATATCTCAACGGGTCTTTTCAAAACCAAATTAGAGTTATTTTGCTTATGTTGCTTTACCACCATATGGACGTTCGTTCCTCCAAAACCAAAACTGTTTATTCCTGCAGCTCTGCCGAATTTAGAATCTTTCTTCCACTTTTCAAGAGTCACAGGGACTTTTAAGTTTGATTTCTCGATTTTTGCACTTACCTCACTTGAATAATGTAATGATGGTGGTTGCTTCGTGATGCATCATTAAGTGAACCTTAATTAAACCAGCCATCCCAGCTGCTGATTCCGTGTGACCAATATTGCCTTTAACCGAGCCAATCTTTAAAGGAGGGGACCCGCTGGGACGTCTTTTGCCAATGATGTTTCCAATGATGGCTGTTTCCACTGGATCTCCAACAGGGGTTCCAGTGCCATGAGCCTCCACATACTACAATGCCGACGGGTCAACCTTAGAATACACTGTACTGAGCAAGGCCTCCTGCTGGCTTTGGGATGGTTTGGTGATTGGTGTCACTGATCTTCCATCGTGAGTGACCGCATTGGCACATATGACTCCCCACACTTTACTGCCATCTTCTTTTGCCTATAAAGCAAAACCATAATAAAAAATATATATTATGTAATCTGGATAGTATTGCCTTCTGTATGTAATACTGAGTGGCTGAATTGTATGAATAATGCTGATTTACTGTATGTACTAAAATCAATATAAATTGGTTTATTGACTCAACAAAGGCAGAATTATGCATTTGTTGCCTCTATTTATTTTTATAAAGTATTTTACCAGGAAGGATACATTGAGATTTCTCTTGTTTTCAACTATCAATCAAATTTGTGTTTCCAAACGTCTGAGTTTAACCCCTTAGGGACCTTGGACGTACCATGTACGTCATGGCCGCGGGTCTCTTTTAGACCCGCTGACGTACATGGTACGTCCTGCGGTGTTTTGAGCGCTGGAAGCGATCGGATCGCTTCCAGCAGCTCAAACGCCATTACAGGATGCCTGGGAGTCCAGGCATCCATGCAATGGCGGTTGCAAGTGCCGGGGCACCTTGTGATCGCTCCCCGGGAGCGATCAACATCCGGTTTTACGGAGAGGTGCCCGGCACTTCTAGAGAGCGCTGGAAGCGATCGGATCGCTTCCAGCAGCTCCAGGGCCATTGCACGCTGCCTGGGAGTCCAGGCATCCGTTCAATGGCGGACAGAAGTGCCGGGGCACCTTGTGATCGCTCCCCGGGAGCGATCAACATCCGGTTTTACCGGAGAGGTGCCCGGCACTTCTAGAGAGCGCTGGAAGCGATCGGATCGCTTCCAGCAGCTCCAGGGCCATTGCACGCTGCTTGGGAGTCCAGGCATCCGTTCAATGGCGGACAGAAGTGCCGGGGCACCTTGTGATCGCTCCCCGGGAGCGATCAACATCCGGTTTTACCGGAGAGGTGCCCGGCACTTCTAGAGAGCGCTGGAAGCGATCAGTATCGCTTCCAGCTGCTCTGTGTATATTGCAGGGATGCCTCGACATCGAGGCATCCCTGCAATATGCTTACCTGCCGCCGGTCCGCTCAGTGATCGCTCCCCCGAGCGATCACTTCCGGTAGCAGCAGGAAGTACTGAGTGCCACGAGGTATCGTGGCACTCAGTACAAAAAAGATCACATGAGTGATCAGGTGCTCTGCTGGGTGCCTCGAGGGATCAAGGCACCCAGCAGAGTAAAAAAAGTGTAAAAAAGTGTAAAAAAAAAATAATAAATGAATAAAAATGAATAAAATAAAATAAATGTGACAGCCAAGATGGCGCTGCCCTTCTAAGGGCAGGGTCATCTTGGGGCTGAGTGGGATGTTCCTAGCCTGCCTCATCAGAGAGGCAGGCTAGCAACATCCAATCAGAAGTAAGAAAAAATCAAAATAAAATTTCTAATTTGTCAGGTCAGGTCAATATTTTGTAAATATTGGCTCTGACCTCTGTGATTCTCCCTCCCTCTCCTCACTTGTGTTTTGGTGAGCGAGAGAGAGAGATCAGATTTGACAGGTTAGAGATTTTAGGTAGATTGAGTGAGATTAGAAAAATTGAGGCAGATTTAGAGAGAATTTAGGGAGATTTAGAAGAATTGAGGCAGGTTTAGAGTGATTTAGAGAGATTTAGGTGTTTATTTGTATTTTCTTGTGAAACCCAACGGTTCTTCTAAGAACCAATAATCCGCTTATATATATAATAATTATAAAATTTATAATCTGTTATATATAATGTCTGAGAGGGTGTACAGCGCCGAGGAGGCATATGCCATCCTGGCGTCAGAATCTGAGGCATCTGCGTCAGACTCAGACCCTGATTTCGACCCCGCTAACTGCTCAGAGACGTCGCTAGATACATCATCTACGCTGGCTGATGTATCTAGTGATGTTTCTGATGCAGATCCTGGTCACCACCTGTCAGCAGGAGACGCACAGCTCCAGCTGAGGAGTGGGTAGTGCCTCATCGCCAGAGGCCAGATATCCCTCCTTTCACGGCAAATCCTGGCATCAATATTGATGTTGCAGGATTTACCGCCACACAGTTTTTTGCAGGTGTTTATGGGGGATGATTTGTTGGGCCACATCGTGGCCCAATCAAATCTGTATGCCCATCAGCATTGTGCTGCGAAGCCAGACTCCTACTTGGCAAGGCAGCAATGGACCCCGCTAGATGTGCCAGAATTTCTGAAATTCTGGGGCACTTACTATGCTGATGGGCATCATAAAGAAGCCCTCAATTCGCTCCTACTGGAGCAGTAGCCCCATCTGCTCTACCCCCATTTACCCCCAATCAATGTCACGTAGAAGGTATGAAAACATTTTGCGTTTCATGCACTTCAGTGACAACAGCCTGTGCCCTCCTAGAGAGCATCCCCAGTTTGACAGGCTGTATAAAATCCGCCCCCTGATTACCCACTTCGCCGCAGGTTTGCAGAGGCTTATACACCTGGAAGGAATATCTGCGTGGATGAATCCCTAATGAAATACAGGGAAGGCTGGGATTCAAGCAGTATATTCCTTCCAAACGCTCCAGGTATGGAGTGAAGGTGTATAAGCTCTGTGACAGTGAGAGTGGGTATACTCAGGCCTTCCGGTGTACGAGGGAAAGGATAGTAGCCTTGACCCTCCAGGTTGCCCAGAACACATGGGAACCAGTGGCAAGATTGTGTGGGACCTACTTTTTCCCCTGATGAACAAAGGGTACCACTTGTATGTTGATAATTTTTATACGAGTGTCCCTTTGTTCAAGCTGCTGTATTGTTTTGATACAGCAGCATGCGGTACTGTTCGCAAGAACCGCTTAGGTTTCCCAGCACAGCTTGTCCGCACCCGGCTAAAAAGGGGGGAGACCTCAGCTCTGCGCCAAGAGGAGCTGTTGGCGGTCAAGTACAGAGACAAGAAGGATGTATACCTTCTATCCACCATCCACACTGAGAGGTCTGTGCAGGTCTCTGTACGTGGCAGAGCTGAGCGCATCAGGAAGCCAGTGTGCATCAAAGACTATAACCGGCATATGGGTGGGGTTGATCTGGCAGATCAGCTGCTCCAGCCCTACCAGATTAAGCGGAAGTCAAGGGCTTGGTACAAAAAGGTTGCAATTTACCTGATGCAAATTGCAACCCACAATGCCTTTTTGCTCTGCAAACAGGCAAACCCCGGAGTGACGCTGTCCTTTTTACAGTTTCAGCTCCAGGTCATTTCGGGGTTTTTGTACCAGGATGCACATGCTCCCCGGGCGGTGATGGGGGACAGAGTTGGGGCTACACATTTTATTTATAAAATCCCCCCTACTGAGGGCAAACAGAAACCCCAAAAAGTGCAGGGTGTGTTTCAAGAGGGGCAGAGGAGAGACACAATCTTTTACTGCCCAGAATGCCCTGGACAACCCGGTCTGTGTCTTGGGGACTGTTTCAAGATGTATCACACTGTGCGTGATCTGTGATTTTTTTTTCCTTTCTATTTTTTCTCACACTCCAGTTAGTTCAGTTTAGTTTTTTTTTTCTTTTACTGCACCTGACTTTTACATTTTATTCGTACATTTTTATGTTCTACAATTGGTGCTGTATTTTGCCAAAATCTTTGCACACCTATGCATGGGGGACATGGGTGTACTCAGGAGACCTTGCAGAAAACAACCTGGAGAGTTTTCATGCAGTAACCAACAACAGTGTCTCCTAAATCACAGTCCAAAACTACTGTGGGCGTAAAAATCTGAAAATTGAAAAATTACCGCCACACACCTTCTCAAATGTTTTGGGCTAAAACCGTTGCATCCATGGCATCAAAGCACTCCATATGCAATACCTTGGGGTGTCAACATTTCAAATATAAACAATTTTCTGGCAATAATTCAAACTGGGGTATGCGGTAGACCCAAAACCAAAGCTAGGCCTAGCTGAAGAAATAATCTCAATTTCAACTCCAATGACAAAGTCATAAAAATTGTATTTGAACCTTCCCAAAATCCTGGCAAACCTATGCATGGGGGGCATGGGTGTACTCAGGAGACCTTGCAGAAAACAACCTGGAGAGTTTTCATGCAGTAACAAACAACAGTGTCTCCTAAATCACAGTCCAAAACTGATGTGGGTGTGAAAATGAAAAATGACCACCAAACAGTATCCAATTTGTTTGGAGCAAACGGTTGCATCCATGGCATAAAAACACTCCATTTACAATACTTTGGGGTGTTAGCTTACCAAATATATGCACGTTAATAAAATTGGGGTATGTAAAAAGGCCCCTACAAAGAAGATAAGCAAAGAAGATACTGTATGTCAAATTAGAAAATTGACAAGCACATGTCAAAGATTGGCGTAGCACCCCAAACAACAGAAAAATCTATATATGGGTGGTATCAATTTACTCAGAAGATGTTGCTGAACATATTTTGGGGTGTTTTTTGGCAGTAACCCATAACTGGATTTGACAATTCATGCCTAAAGTACAATGTGTGTGAAAAAATAACACAAAAAGTGACTACCTGAAAGTTTGACATAGAGCTAGTGCATGGAAAGTGTTAAAATACAACTCTTTGAAGCACCCTAGGGTGTGCCCTTTCTAAAAATATATGGTTTGATGGGGGTAAATTACTTTGGCCGGCTTCAAAAATGTCCCAAATAGGACATGGGTGCATGATGACGAAATGTGAAAATTCCAAGTTGGAAAACTGAAATGCGCACCCCCCAAATAAGGCCTATTAGCCCCCAAATGACCCGACATACCTATACATGGGTGGTATCAATTTACTCAGAAGATGTTGCTGAACATATTTTGGGGTGCTCTTTGGCAGTAAACCTTAAAGTTCACAGTACATGTATTCCTAAATTGCGTTCAAAAAAAAAAAATCACAAACTTTTTTTTTTCTCAAACTTTGGCATAGATTTGTGGTAAAATCGTTTGCATGGAAAGAGTCAAAATACCCCAAGTTTAATACCTTGATTTGTGTACTTTAAAAAAATATGTATATGTGGAGGGTTATTCAGGAATTAGTGACAGATATCAGTGTTAGAATGTCACTATCACTAGTTTTGAAAATAAACTCTTTGGAAATGGCAAAGTGCTACTTTCACTTATTGTTGCATAAGATAAGGAAAAAAGCGAGGAATATGTAAACATTGGGTATTGCTAAACTCAGAACTAAATTTAGAAACTACTAAGGAATTTAAATTTTTTTGACGGTTGTTGATACATAAGAAATTTTGGGGGTCAAAGTTCGAAAAAGTGGTGTTTTTTCAATTTTTTGGTCATATTTCACAATGTTTTTTATAGTAAATTATATGAAATGATGAAAAAAATGGTATCTTTATAAAGTCCATTTAATGACGAGAAAAACAGTGTAAAATATGTGTAGGTTGCATAAACGAGTAAGAGGAAAATTTGTCCTAAACACTAACAGCGCAGAAACGTAAAAACAGCAGCGGTCACTAAAGGACGGATTTGTGTAAAACCGCCCGGTCACTAAGGGGTTAAAAGCCATATGGCTTTCCATCGCTACCGCGAGAAGTATGATTTAGAAAAGGGAACCATTAGAGCATACAGTGTATTTTTATGATAAAAAACCTTTGGCTGCTTGTTGCAGACCTAACACCTACAGGGTTATTCAGAGAGAGCGTGAAAAGCAGGAGAATGACTGGAGAATGAAAAATTCTAGGTCAAAATAGTCAAACCAGAAAAATTCTCCCTTTCATCTCACTTTCCAAATCGGCTATTTTGAACTAGAATTTTTCATTCTCCAGTCATTCTCCTGCTTTTCACGCTATCTGAATGACCCTGCTAGACCGTTCAATAACTAAAATCTAACTTTTATTAATTTGCTAAAACCAGATGGCCTGATCACACATTCAAATAACACACATATATAAACACAAATGATAGATAAAAATAATAAATTAAAAAAATCGGATTCCGACTTGTACTAGGTGATACTATTAGTGGTAACAATCCCCCTTGTGATTTCAAGAGTATCATAGTTACATAATTACACAGGCTGAAAAAAAGACACGTGTCCACCGGATTGAGCCTTTCACACATCACCTACTGCTGTTGAACCAAAAGAAGACAACAAACCCAGTCTGAAGCGCTCGCCAATATACAACATACTGGGAACACATTCCTTCTTGACCCCAGAATGGTGTCAGATTTCTCCTTGGATCAAGATGCTTTTAGCCACATATTAAATATTATAACCCTTAATATTCTGTGTCTGCAGGAAGTCATCCAGCCATTGTTGAAAAGTCAGTACAGTCTCTGACCCAACCACCTCAACAGGCAGAGAATTCCACAGCTTTATTGTTCTCACCGTAAAATAACCCTTCCTATGCTGTAGGCTGAATTTCCTGTCGTCCAGTCTAAATGTATCACAATAAAGAACCTCGGGGCATAAATAATAATATGAAACTTTCAAACAAATAAATTGGAATCTGCCATACTGTGGACAACGTTAGTCTCTATATTGGATGTAACGAGAATATTTTAACCCAAGGGTGCAGAACGGAAGGGCACATTATTTTTTCTCTTTAAACTCAGATGTTATTTGGTACCTATCAATGTCGATTGTTGCCACTGTGATCATGCAACCATAAAATATTCTTTAAGAACAATTATGTTGTTGAAATGGAGCACACGTGCTGCTTGGTTATCTTATTTTAACGGCTCTGCAGAGGTTTCTACAGGCTGGGTTGAGCGTTTTAGTAATACCAGTGTTTTTTTGAGTCGGTATGTGCCGGTACTAAGTACCGGCACCTCCGACCTACGTACTGGCACCTATTTTGTCACCGGCACCGCCGCGGCAGAACCTGTTGGAGACAGGGGCGTTCTCCGGCTGTGCGCGGCGGCGCACTATCAAACTGCCGCAGCTACTCTGCAGCATGCTCAGTAACAACTCGAGCTTGCTGCAATAGCTCCGCCCCCACACGCGATGCGCAGCTGTAAGCGGCAACAGAGGAGCGGCGCGAGAAGAGGAGAGAGCCCGGCCCTGAAGTTTTTTTTCCATATGGTGAGCGATTTATTGTATATATTGATATGGGGGGCTTTTGATTTGACTAATTTGATGGGGGGTTGAATAAATTGATGGGGGGGTTGAATAAATTGATGGGGGGGCTTTTGATTTCACAAATTTGATGGGGGTTTGAATAAATTGAGAAGGGGTTTGAATAAATTGAAATGCTGGGGGCTTTTGATTTGACTAATTTGATGGGTAGGGGGTTGAATAAATTGATGGGGATTGAACATATTGATATGGGGGGCTTTTGATTTGACAAATTTGGGGGGTTTGAATAAATTGATAAGGGGGTTTGAATAAATTGAAATGCTGGGGGCTTTTGATTTGACTAATTTGATGGGGTTTGAATAAATTGATGGGGGTTTGAATAAGTTGATATGGGGGCTTTCGATTTGACAAATTTGATGGGGGTTTGAATAAATTAATATGCTGGGGGCGGTTGAATAAATTGATGGGGATTGAATAAATTGATATTGGGCGCAGTTGAACAAAGTGCTATCGGTACATTACTGTGAGTTTTGTTGCTGTGGGTGCTCTGTGATACTGTAATGTGCGGTGTCATGTGTGCATGAGCGTATCACAGCCCCCACAAAGAAATAAAAATAAAACTAACTGTAATGTGCAGTGTGTATGAGCGCATCACAGAACACCCACAGCAATAAAACTCACATTAATGTGCAGTGTGCATGAACATGAGTTTTATTGCTGTGGGTGCCCTCTGATACATACATTGTGCATCATGTCAGTAGATGGTGCTGGCCTGGCAGAGGGACGCCATGCTGTGTGTGTGTGACCCCCTGCACTCAGCCTGGCCAGGACACACCGCTGCCAGTGAGGATGTTGATGTTTGGGGCTGTTTGTATAATAATCTGGCACTCTCTGGTTGGTATACTCTGCACTGATTTCATTTTGTTTTTGTGTATATATAATATATATGTGCTATTATTTTTCAGCCCTCCCTCCTGGCTCCTTCCGACCGACTGCAGTACCAGCCTCCCACAGGACCAACCGACCGGACCACGTAATGTATCTGAAGTCTCTCTGGGGTATACATGTATCTGGGGTCTGTATTATTTATATAGAGAATGAGGCTGTGTATATGTGGCGCTCTGGGATACGCTCATACACACCGCACATTACAGTGAGTTTTATTGCTGTGGGTGTTGCTCTGTGATACTGTAATGTGCGGTGTGTATGAGCGCATCACAGAACACCCACAGCAATAAAACTCACTGTAATGTGCGGTGTGTGCGAACATGAGTTTTATTGCTGTGGGTGCCCTGTGATACATACATTGTGCATCATGTCAGTAGATGGTGCTGGCCTGGCAGAGGAACGCCAAAACACAGTTTAGTAGACTGAGCAGAGCTTAATTAAGGAGTATTTATTAGGACACAAAAAATAGTCATAATAATCTGTTTTTCCCTGGGCGTGAGAGTACCCCCACCTGTTTTTCCAGAAAAAAACACTGGTAATATATAAAATTTCGGATAGGATCTATTGAATGCTGACATTTACAATCAATGCAAAAACAGTGTGGAACCAGCTGAATAGATAGTTACAGTCTGATTTACCCCTTAACCACTTAACTGCTGAGCCATTTCATGTCCGTGTGCTGATCTAATTTTTTTTACTGCTTTTGCGCGTCATGTTTAAACGCGATTTGAAGCCACGTTTTATTATACGACTCAGACATATTATATATCGTTCTTTCCGGCAGACTCTGCAGATTCTTAATATATCATTATTATATGTATACGTCATGTCCTGCCTGAATATTATAACAAAATTTTTAAATTTTTGATCATCTACAGCGTGTAAAGTGGTTTTTTTCACATTTTATCATCCGAGCCTCTGCGGTTATATTTTCTATGGGGTGCGCTTGTTAAAAAAATTAGAAATGAGGACTCGTTACATTTTTTTGGGGGGAAATTATGTGATTTTTAGAAAACGCACCCTATAGAAAAAAATCATTAGTGCAGCATAATTTTTCACATTATAATTGAAATGGGAACATTATTGCGGCATTAATAAAAATAACACAAAAATAAAATAAAAAAACATTTTTATTTTTATTTATTTTTTATAATTTTTATTTTTATTAAATTTTATATTACTTTAAACATGGTCATGTTTGGTACCATGACCCTCTAGCTGCTACCATTCGGGAGATAAGGGGGATCAAATGAACCCCCTATCTCTACCAGGAAGGTTACTTGGGAAATCCCCAGGCAGCTAGGGGTTCCCTGGGTAATTGACCTCATCGCGTCATGTGTGATGATGTCAGGTGACGAGGGGGACCCCGAGGTATAGCCGCCATCCATGATGGTGGCCCCCACCGGATCGCGGTCTAGCACCTCAGGGGTTAAAGACAGGCATCGCTTGAAAGGGCAGACACTGCCCTTCCAAGCGATGCCTGCCTTCAACTTGTAGCACCTCCCAATCGGGAGGGGGATTCTAAAGGATCCCCCACTCCTTCCAGGCGATCTCCCGGCTTTGCAGAGGGGGTCGTCTGGAAATGTTGTCATCACGCATATCGCGATGATGTCATTTCCGCCAGGAGGCCCATAAAAGAGGCGTCTGACTTCCCTGAAGTCAGAATGCGGCGGGACCCCGGAGAGAGAGGTGAGTATCTCTCCCTGGGCTCCCGCTAGCGGATGACTTGTAGGGAACGTCCTCTGCATATAGCGGGAGTCAATGAGGACGTTCCCCACATGTCACCCGCAGCGAAGGGGTTAAGGACCAAGGAAGTAACTGTTACGTCATAAATGCATTGACTTTAAAGACCCTTGGTCCTTAAGGGGTTAAATGTGAAACTCATTAGCAATGCAGTATCAGGGCTAACTGTAAGAATTTTTTAAAAAAATCATAGAGCTCTATTACACTCCTAACGCTAATGGTAGCGCTCACCTGCGTGAGCACTACCGTTGCTACGGTATCTACCGCATATTACAATCCAAACGTGTTAAAAAACTCATTTGCGTTTGGTACCTTGTGCGCTTCTCCGCGTGAGGTTAATGTACTTTGCGCTCCGTATACTTAACATGGGGAGCGCAAAGTGTTAATCAGCGCTGGATTACAAAGTCCTAACTCTGATTAACGCCTGGCTGTGGTTAGCGAAAGGTTAACCAGAGCCAGGACTTGGTGTTAACGGATTCCGCTTCTGCAGAATCCGTTAACACCAGGATAATTTTTTTTAAAAAATAACCACATACTCACCCTCTGTCCCGCGGCGAGGACCGCGGCTCTGTCCGCCTCCTCCGGCCGGCGGGAGCAGGGAAAGACTGGGGGAAAAAGTCCCCTCCGTCTCTCCCTGTGTATCTCTACGCCGACCGGCCGGATCTCACGAGGCGAGATCCGGCTGGTCATGTGACCGCCGGCGTCTGCTTCAATGGAGTCCTATGGACTCCATTGAGAGGATGCGCGCGGCTGGGCTTAGCACTGCCGCGTGCATCCCGGGACATAGCGGGCGCAAACAATGCAGGCAGCATTTTTTGCGCCTGCATTGTAATCCCCTGTTAAAACGGGGGCGGTAGGGTGAAAACTGCAGGCGCAGTTTTTCCTCCCTACCACCCCCGTTTTAGCGCGGGGATTGTAATAGTGCCCATAGAATGCTGCCGATCTTGATCTACCGAATATTGCTGGTGCTAGTTAGACATATGACTACCGACTGACCTTAAAAGAGAATGATTATAAAATTATTTCCAGTAATACAGTATCAACAACTGACCGTATGTGTGACGTTCTGAGTCCGTGGCGCCCCCTCTGGCATACTGTATGTGAACATTGCACTGACGTTCTGGACTTTTGTCTCCTTTGGATTTCCAGCCCTGGATACTCACCTGTTCATTTCGAACTCTGTATATAAGGAGGCATCACCCTAGGAAGGGCACTGCCTCATTTTGATCCTCACTTTGATTTGGATCCTCATTTTGTTATTTCTATTTTGTGTTTCCCTGGTTTTGTATAGTCGTTGTATATTTAGTTCAGGTCAGTCTGCCTGCTTGCTTTTCCATTTCTGCCCTTCTTATAGCCCTGTATCCTGCATTGCTTTTGTGTCTCAGTATTTTGGTTTCTTCCTATGTTTTGCTGAAAGTTTATGAAGTCTGGTTTCTAATAAATTTCTTGATTGCTGTTTATACATATCCTGGTTCATGTCTGATCACTGCGTATTTAGCTCACACCCTTCTGCACCCATGCCAGGCCAGGTCCACCGTAACAGTATGATATTCTGGCGGGATGTCTCGGTGGATAAATGACTAATCATTGAGCGTTATTGAGAGTGAATTGCTGAGCACTGCTGAATAAATGATCCCCACTTAACTGGGAGTCAGTGTATATGCTAATGGCGTCCAGCTCTGAATGGACTCCTCATTGAGTGCTGCCGTGATTGAACTTTTCAACACTGCTTGGTTAATAACGATTACATTAACCCGTAGAAATGAATGATTAAAAATACACAGCCCTATTACATTCTTCGCGCAAACATTAACGCGTGCGCAAAAATGCATTAACGGGAGGGGCAAAACCCTTCGCGCAGAACATCATATTACAATGTCCGCACAAAAAATGCAGGTTAACGTCTACTGCAGGTGAACCTGCACAAACGCTGTGCGAGCTTACCGTACTTCACATCTCCTATACTTAACATTGTGAGCGCAAATGCATTTGTGCACTGGTATGCGGATGGTATTACAATCTATGCGCAAATTTTAACGGACAACGTTTGCGCGCATAAATGTAACGCCTTTGAAAAGCTGATGTTAATGTCAAATCTGAACGTCCTGGCCGAACCCAAATACTCCAGCCAAAAAAAAAATTCAGCTAAGTATAGTTACACATTCTACACATACCCAAACAATAAAATGGAGAGGTTGTGCGTGTTTTTATTATTGCTGCAGCATATATACTCAGATTGACTTTGACAGGCGCAAAAATTTAACGTGAGTCAATTAAGGTTCTTAATTATGATTGGCTGAATCCCGTGAAAAAAAACCAGCCGTACACCGATTTCTGCGCGCGTAGTTACTGCGTGCGTATTTTTCTGCGTTTTGCGCGTCCGTTTTACTTGCGTTATTTTTTGACGGATGAAAAAATGCGCGAGGATTGTAATACCACTGTTAATTTTCGCGCGGTAACGCTCAACGCTGTGTGCAAAATTGAATGCGCCGCGCGCGTGTTTTTGAGCGAAGAATGTAATAGGGCCCACAGTGTATAAGTCAAGTGTGTTCATTCCCACTGGTCATCTGAAGTTTGGTAAAGACTGAGCGAATCGAATCAAATAGCTGATTAACAGCTAATTATATTAGACAACATCAGTCACAAAAAGCAAGTGTCTATTACTGTTAATTTGGGCTAGATGTCCTCTGAGGCATTTATTATCAAAAGGCATTGCTAATCAAGCTGACACAGTAGTGAGAATACTCTTTAATGATTAACGGCAAGAAATCTCTGGAGGCACACAGTTCAGAGATTATCGTTAGAAGGAATTATCAATCCTAATACTTTATTACTGTCTAATAGGCTAAATTATCACAATTCACTAATCTTCAATTGATAACCAAGCTCTAACTCCGTGTGTTTAACCGATACGTAGTCAAACAGCACAGCAGGACTCAATTCTCTTCCTCTATTCTCGTTACATCCAATATAGAGACTAACGTCGTCCACAGAATAGCAGATTCCAATTTATTCGGTTATTATTATTTATGTCCCGAAGTACTTTATTGTGATACATTTAGATTGGACGAAAGGAAATTCAGCCTAAAACATAGGAAGTTATTTTACGGTGAGAACAATAAAGCTGTGTAATTCTCTGCCTGTTGAGGTGGTTGGGTCAGAGACTGTACAGACTTTTAAGCAACGGCTGGATGACTTCCTGCGAAAACATAATATTAAGGGTTATAATATTTAATATGTGGGTAAAAGCTTCTTGATCCAAGGAGAAATCTGATGCCATTCTGGGGTCAACTTACACAAGAAAGGAAATTAAACACCGGGGATATGAACTGAAGCCAGTGTCAGTGTGGGCATAACCCTAAAGTATATTAAAAAAAAACAAAAATGGTAGACACCGGCTACCCAATAAACTTTATTTTATGGATACAATGTAAACAAAACAATAAAAACACATTTGATTGAAAATTGAAAACCTCCTTTTAAAGGTAATGAACCGTGCCTCCCAAAGATGGGAAATACCTAATCAGTAGTGGATTACTATAATAGTTTACCACAAAGTGTGGATAGGTTGTGCTTATGAGTGATCCAATATCTATAACTTGAAACTAATCATGTATTGGGAAAACAGGCAATGTCATAAATGACCAATGACAGTTCTAGGTATTAGATCAAAATATAGTTGAACAAAATTGTATCAATTGCTAGTGGAATGCACTGCTGTAGTATCATAAACAGTCTGCGGTCCGTCAATGCAGAAATGCTCAGAGCGGAGTTGATTCACGATAGATTGAATTGCTGCATAGTAATCAAAATATTCAATGGTAGTGCCAAAATCATTTATCACCACTCGTACCGCACATTAACAATAGTGTTACAGACAGAACAACTGCTGCGATATAATGGTACAGAGCAACGATTGATAATTATAGTAGGCATTAACCAGCAGCCTGAATCACAACGTTTTCAGATCTGCAATTATATCAGCAGCATATAAGTAGCATGCAAAGCGCATATAAGGCATCGGTAGCTAATTATTTTTTTGGATTTTGAGAAAGGATTTTACCAGGAAGGATACATTGAGATTTCTCTCGTTTTCAAGTATGTCCTGGGTGGCGAGTATGTACTGTTTGGTGTCTTGCCCATGGAAACTTACTGGAAAGGTTGCTCACTGGGATCGAACCCATGTCTCTCTCCACAGGCTCTCTCCATGCAGAGCAGTGATGTTACCTCTACTCCACCCAGCCGGTACAGTAGTTGTTCACCGCGTAGTGAATAAATAGTGCTTATAAACGATCTGGCTGCGGTATATGATGTACAAAGCAACAATTACTAAATATAATGGGTATTGCAGTAGTCTAAATCACAACATTGGAGGTCCACAAATTATATCAGCATCGTATAGGCAGCATACAAGGCACACATTGCCCAATACAAGGAACCATCATAAGCTATACCCTCATTGGGAAAAAGGCAAACAAGCAGCTTCCAAGGAGGAGGTAAATCACAAGAATCCCTCAAAACTGTTAAAAGACCCCCTCGACGTGTTTCGCCGCTAAAGAAATGCGGCCTTATCAATAGATGACTAGTCCCCCAAAGTGCTTGCCTTAAATAAGGTAACCTGAATGATTGCACAATTAGCGCTGTGTAACTCCTCCCATACGTTACGTACATTGTCCTGAGGTCCTTCCCCTAAAGGAATCCCTCGCTTCACGCAATTCGATGTCGGCCCACCTCCTAGTTCGCTTTCAACCAATCGCAGAAGTGCAAGTCAAAATAAGGCACAGCGATTACAGGAAACGATAACATACCGGTACCGTCACTAGGCAACGCTACACAGAGATCTATAAGGACCGAGATCATGTAAAAACCACTGCCAAGCAGTAACCAATGGGCAGGAAACCATGCCAAAGATGATTGTATTATATTCGGTCACTAGCGTATGGCCAAGAAAACGGCCGGTAAAAAAGACGCGCCAATTAGTACATCGACTCAATATGAATGTAGGCTCGAACACAGCATTCATTAGTGGTTACTCTCACTTCCTCATTGGCATGTTGGGTTGATATAAATATATGCAAAGACACGGAATTCAATGGTAGTTACTAACATCTCCCTCATTAAACGCTAATAATTGCACGCATCTCATTTTTAGATATTCATCTCCCTCTTGGACATAGAACATACATAGAATACATACATAGAACGGGCAGAAAGTCCCAATATAGATTATAAGGGCTGATGATAGCAATTGATAAAATATAAACCTGAGGTAAAACTTAGGAGGGAGGGGAAGGGAGGGGGAGGGGACCAATGAGGGAAATATATATGTAGTATGGGAGGGTAGAGACCACTTGAAATGATCTATAGATACAAGGTACCCTGAAATTGATGTAATGGTAGGGGGAAAAAGGGGGGTAGTGAAAGGGGAAACGTAGTAAAAAACAGACATAAATAATCATTGAAATTTGAAATCAATTATTAATCAATGGGGTGAAGGTACAACCTTCATTTAACCCTGCTGGATACAAAGTATTTAATTTCGTATATCCAAAACGCTTCTCATCGGCGTAATTTAAGATAAAAGTTTCCGCGACATGGACCTACATGGACTTGTTCAATCACCTGAAAACGCAGCCCATCAGCATTTCCATTATGATCCAATCTGAGGTGGTGAGCCAGTAGTGTGTCACGAATATAACCAACAGACCTAACATGTTCGAGAATTCGTATCCGGAATGGTCTAATAGTCTTTCCAACGTATTTTTTACCACAGCTACACGTCATTAGGTATACCACGCCTCTAGAGCTACAGTTCGAAAAAGACTTGGTCTTATATATCTTACTTCTGTCTGAGTTAGACATTCCTCCAGTTCTCTGTGCAATGTATTTACATGCTTTACAGCGGCCACACTTATAGGTCCCTTTCAATGTTGTTTGGAGCCATGTTTTTTGAAGGGTCTTGAAAAGTGGCTTCTAACTACTTGATCACCAATGTTAGAGCATCTTCTAGATGTAATGGATGCTTTCTCAGTAAGGACCTTTGAAAGGTGAAGGTCATGTTTCAGTACTGGCCAATATCTGCCACAAATGTTATGAACATCTTGCCACCCAGCGTCAAAATTGCCAATTAATCAAATTTTTTTTTCGATTCTGATTCTGATTGTGGATGATTTGTGTCTAACAGAGTCTCTCTGTCCGTAGCTATGGCATGTTGGTAAGCTTTTTGTAAGGCATCTATTCGGGTAACCCTTATCTCTGAACATTTTATGCAGATCTTGTGCTTTTTCATGAAACTCATCAATATTAGATCAGATTCGGCACAACCTCAAGTATTGTCCCACTGGAACACCCATTTTAAGGGGCAATGGATGGAAACTCTCCCAATTAAGGAAGCTATTAGTTTCCGTGGGTTTGCGAAACAGAGTGGTACTCAGAGAACCATCAGCTCCCTTGCTTATGGTGAAATCAAGAAAGTTAATCTGGTTAACATGTATTTCTTTGGTGAATTTGAGGTTCAAATCGTTGATGTTAAGTCTCTCCACAAATAATTCAAAATTTTCCCTGGTCCCAGTCCAAATGAGAAATACATCGTCGATGTACCTTTTCCATACGGCGATACAGGAGTCAAACTCCACCATACATTTACTGAAAACAATGTGTTTTTCCCGCCAACCTAAAAAAAGGTTGGCATAAGCTGGTGCCATGGCTGTACCCATGATAATCCCAGTGGCTTTATTATAGAAGGTACCGTTAAAGATGAAATAGTTGTGAGTACGTATAAATTGGATCAGACTGGCTACAAAATTTGTATGTTCATGATGTTCAACCCCTCTATTGGACAAATAGATTTTTACAAAGCGTACACCCAAATTATGGGGAATGCTACTATAAAGGGCTTCTACATCGAGACTACATACAAAGTTTTATGGTGGTACATCTAGCGTGGATAAAAATTAAGCATCTCCTTAGAGTCTTGAATGTGAGAGGGTAGTTTTTGAACAAGCTGCTGAAGGATCCGGTCTACATAGATGCTGGCATTTTGAGTGAGATTATCCATGCCGAAGACTATAGGTCTTCCAAGCACAGGTGTCCTCTGCTTGTGGACCTTGGGGAGGCAATAGAAGGTGGCAATCTGAGGTGCTATAGGTTTCATAAAGCAGAATTCTCTTTCAGAGATTTTCTCATCCCTCCTCCAAAAGGATACATAATTCAGCTACGTAGTTGACTGTTGGATCACTCATAAGAGGAATATAGATTTCTCTATCATCAAGTATGTCAAGAGTCATACGTCTATATTTATCTGCAGACATCAGTACAATGTTGCCCCCTTTATCAGATTTTTTAATAACTAGATCTGCATCCTGTTGTAAGTCTCGAAGAGTGGCCCTTTCCTTATTAGTGATATTAGAGGGTATTCTAATGCCTAGAACTGTCATTGGTCATTAGTTTCAAGTTATAGATATTGGATCACTCAAAAGCACAACCTATCCACACTTTGTAGCAAACTATTATAGTAATCAACTACTGATTAGGTATTTCCCATCTTTGGGAGGCACGGTTCATTACCTTTAAAAGGAGGTTTTCAATTTTCAATCAAATGTGCTTTTATTGTTTTGTTTACATTGTATCCGTTCAATAAAGTTTATTGGGTAGCCGGTGTCTACCATTTTTGTTTTTTCATTCTAGGGTCAAGACGGATTTTTTCCCCAGAATGTTGCATATTGATGAGCGCTTCAAACTGGTTTTTTTTGCCTTCTTTTGGTTCAACAGCAGTAGGTAACGTGTGAAAGGCTGAACCCAATGGGCGCATGTCTTTTTTCAGTCTGTGTAACTATGATAGTCTTGAAATCACAGGTGGGATTGTTACCACTAATAGTATCACCAAGTACAAGTCAGAATCTGATTTTTTAAGTATTATTTTTTTATCTATCATTTGTAATTATATACAGTATGTGTTATTTGAATGTGTGATCAGGCCATCTGGTTTTAACAGATCAATAATTAAAATATAACCTTTATTAAACGGTCAATGTGTTAGGTCTGCAACAAGCAGCCAAGAGTTTTTGTTAATGCAGGGTTTTTAAGCCCATCACTAGGGATGAGCCGAACACCCCCGTGTTCGGTTCGCATTCGAACTCGTACTATTTCAAAAGTTCGAGTTTGAACGTGAACACGAACCAAACTCAATGCAAGTCAATGGGACTCAAAAGTTAGATTTTTAGAGTGCCCTGCAAGAGGGCATATATGCAAGATATTTGACATAAAAGGTGTATGGGGGTCCGGGTAGTGCCCTGGGGTACAGGAAACAAGGAAAAAAAGTAAAAAAAAGTTTTTAAAGCAACAGTGAGTTTTCCATAAAATAAGGGTTAAAAATAAAAATGAAAAATTCCTTCAAATATCGTGCCTAGGAGGTCCCCATAACCTGCCCGTGAAGTGGCGGATTTGTAGGATGTATAGAAACATTTAAAAACAAAAAAATTACGTTTCAAATGACGGTAAACGGTTTTCCTTTAATCTATTCATAAACAACTGCTTGGGGCGGCAGTCTGTATTAAAAAAGGAGACATTTTAGGACACGCAGAACAAGTTTAGTGATTTTTTGGCCAAATTATGGTGAAACTTATGCAGGCTTTGGATGAAAGTAACAATAGGTGCTTTAAAATTGGGCCTTTAGTGTCGGCAACAGTCCCGTCACACCGTAACCCCTCTGTGGTATTGTGGAAGAGTGCAGGGTTGGACCCTGCGGTCCAAAAAATTAAAATGATATAAATCTGGTAATATAGGCGTCAGTGCAGCCAAATATTGTGCCTTTGGTGGCAACAAGTGCCTTCACACCGTAACCCTTTTGTGGTATTGTGGAAGAGTGCTTGGTTGGACCCTGCAGTCCAAAAAATTAAAATGATATAAATCTGGTAATATAGGCATCAGTGCAGCCAAATATTGTGCCTTTGGTGGCAACAAGTGCCTTCACACCGTAACCCTTTTGTGGTATTGTGGAAGAGTGCTTGGTTGGACCCTGCAGTCCAAAAAATTAAAATGATATAAATCTGGTAATATAGGCGTCAGTGCAGCCAGATATTGTGCCTTTGGTGGCAGCAAGTGCCTTCACACCGTAACCCTTTTGTGGTATTGTGGAAGAGTGCTTGATTGGACCCTGCAGTCCAAAAAATTAAAATGATATAAATCTGGTAATATAGGTGTCAGTGTGAGTGCAGTCAAATATTGTGCCTTTGGTGGCAGCAAGTGCCTTCACACCGTAATCCGTTTGTGGTATTGTGGAAGAGTGCTTGGTTGGACCCTGCAGTCCAAAAAATTAAAATGATATAAATCTGGTAATATAGGTGTCAGTGTGAGTGCAGTCAAATATTGTGCCTTTGGTGGCAGCAAGTGCCTTCACACCGTAATCCGTTTGTGGTATTGGGGAAGAGTGCTTGGTTGGACCCTGCAGTCCAAAAAATTAAAATGATATAAATCTGGTAATATAGGCGTCAGTGCAGCCAAATATTGTGCCTTTGGTGGCAGCAAGTGCCTTCACACCGTAACCCTTTTGTGGTATTGTGGAAGAGTGCAGTGGTAGAGGTTTTGTGAATGCAGAAGAGGACATCCCCGATCTATTCCATTACTTCAGCATCAGGGGATTGATAGCTGCTGATCCAGGACTGATTCATTTTTATAAATGTCAGCTGGTCTACAGAGTCGGTGGACAGACGCACTCTTTTGTCTGTGACAAAACCTCCAGCGGCACTGAATGTCCTTTCAGAAAGCACGCTGGATGAAGGGCAACCTATTAGCTGCATAGCATATTGGCTAAGTTCTGGCCAGTGATCCAATCTCAACACCCAGTAAGCCAGTGGATCATCTGCTGGAAAGGTACCCAGGTCTGCTCTTGCCCCTAGGTAGTCCTGCACCATATGGTGAAGACGCTGGCAATGGGTGCCTACATTTGACATCCCTGGGTGTCGTGGACTAAAAAAATCAGAAAAGGCATCAGTCAAGAGACCCCTTTCACCGCTCTTCCTCTGATCAACCGCAGCCTCAGAAGCACCTGTGTCATCACTTGGTAATCTACCAGTGCCTGTAAAGGTGTTACACAAGTGTCACTTTAGAGCGTCCTCAAGTTTTTTCATCCTGTCCTCCCTCTGTGCGGGCAAGATGAGCTCTGCAACTTTATCCTTGTATCGTGGATCAAGAAGGGTTGCCAACCAGTAATGATCCCTCTCCTTGATAGCACGAATCCTGGGGTCCTTTACCAGGCTTTGCAGGATAAGGGAGCCCATGCAGCGTAGGTTGGAGGTGGCATTAGCTTCCGAGTCTTCCTTGTCAATGAGGAGGATGACCCCCTTGTGCACTTCCTCCTCCCAGCCACGTACTAGTCCTTGGGTTTCTGGGCACACAAAACTCTCCCTTGAGGAATCCCTACCTTCAATGCCCCCACTACTTAAATATTCCTCCTCATCCTCCACCTGTCTGATCTGAGGCGGACCCGCTAAAATGCTGTCTGCGGAAAGACTGGTGCCTTGAGAGCTAGGGAAGGCCTCCTCTTCCTCCCGCTGCTCTGCCTCTAGAGCCACATCTATAATTCCCCACAGACTGTGCTCCAGCAGGAACACTAAGAACACAAAGATTAGAACAATTCCCAGATATTTTGTATAAATAACTGACCCCCAAAATAATTGGTGGCAGTGAGAACGCAGATTACAACAATTCCCAGATATCTCCTAGAAGTGAGACCCCCACAATTGCTGCTGGCAGTGACAACACAAAGATTAGAACATTTCCCAGATATTTTGTAGAAATGAGACCCCCACAATTGCTGGTGGCAGTGAGAACACACAGATTACAACAATTCCCAGATATCTTCTAATAGTGAGACCCCCACAATTGCTGGTGGAAGTGAGAACATAAAGATTAGAACAATTCCCAGATATTTTGTAGAAAATGAGACCCCCCAATAGCTGCTGGCAGACTGGCAGTGAGAACACACACTAACAATCTCCTCTCAAAAACCACGTGCTGGGGCTGCAAGGGACGCCTTATATAGTGTGCTGCGGGACTTAGCTCTGTGAGCCCATGATTGGGCAAAATTTGCCCATTTAGGACTCTGAGCCGTTATTGGCATAGTTTTGCACCTGTCTTGCACCTGACCTGTGATCAGGTGCAAGGCTGTAGCCAATTACAAGCTTCAGGCCAGTGGAAAAGTGCATTGTGGTCCATTGTGGTCCATTGTGGTCCATTGTGGGCGAACATGCGGCGATTAACATGCAGAAATGTTCGTAGTTCGCGAACATGCGAACGGGCGATGTTCGAATCGAACTCCGAAGACATCGAACCGAACAGCTCATCCCTACCCATCACATGGACTTTTGTTTAGGAGACTGCTTATGCTTATTGGGGTCTTTGCAGATTCCGAAGTTGGTTATTTTTATTATTACTTTTATTTATTGAGTGCCAACTCATTACACAGCGCTGTAGCAAAGGTACATTTGGTAAAGACAAAACAAATTTTACAATACTGTCATGCCCACGCCTGTCATGCCCACAGTTGCCAGCTGTCAGGATCCATCCCTGCATCATTTCATGCAAGTGGCAGCTACATGAATGGTGCTGCCCTTCTGCTGAGTATCAGTACTCAAACAGTTAAACACCTGAAACACAAACACCACACCTCTCTTTCAGAATAAAGGTTCCACACCCCTTCTGCTCCACGCTCCATTATTGTACCTCATTCTATGAGAAATAGAGGTACTGCACCCTGCTCTGAACCCAAGTTATACCCTGATCCCTATCCAGATACCAGTCCCAGTTCTCCCACCTTGCCTTCTGCTTCCTCCATCAACTACTCCCATCATCCTGCACTATTGCTCCTGGTCTGGACCTGCTTGTGAACCATTCCTCAGACCCATCTACACCAGATCAGCTGCACCCCTGCATACTGGGCTCAGACCCCCTGTACCGGCGCTGCCACCCCTGTGGCAGACCCTGACAAATACACCAAAAAGGCAAGTCGATATTTCACCAAGAGACACAGGAGGAATTGAGGGCCCTATTTCCATGGGGACTTACAATTTAGGTGTACAACTAGCAAAGGTCCCTTAATATGTTTTTACCTTTTTATGTTTTAAGGATATCTTGGATTTAATTGTTAAAAAAATACAATTAAAACATTACAAAGTATTCAAAGGAGAAGATGAACATTACTGGGGAACAAAAGAATAGCCCGGTCACAAAATGATGCTATACCTTTCCCAGCTTTTTTAGTAGAACAATCCCACATCCTTCTCCTCTTCCATATCCATCACCTTTTGACGAGAAAGGTTTGCTTGTTCCTTCTGGAGAGATCATTTTTGCCTTAGTAAGAGCAACAAAGACTCGTGGTTCCAAAAGGCAGCTCACACCTCCGCACACGGCCATCTCACAGTCTCCTGTTTAAAAAAATGTTAGATTATTTTTAGTTAATACAGCTCTTGAGGGGTTATTCAGAGAGCACCGTAATGTCACCAACATTTCTGTGCTCTCTCGCTCCCCGCACTTCGAGAAATTACATTTCCTGACTCTGCGGTGAATTCAGCATTCATTGCAGCGTCCCCGAAGTGCAGGGAAAAGCCGCCACAAAAGCGCCGATTAAAAAAGACCAAAATGCAGCAAAACCACCAAAATTATCGGATTCGATAATTTCGGCAGGTCTGGCAATTTATCGAATCGGATCCAATAATTTGGCAGTTATGAGGCTTTTTTTAAAAATTAAATTAGCAGAAATCATCGTAGTGATCGTCCGATCCGAAATTTTATCAAATCTGGTCCGATTCGATAAGCCGCGGCAAATCCGCCAAAAGTGTCCAGAAAAAGATGCCGAACTGCCGAACATAGCGCCGACCAGCCGCTGGAAAAAGCCAACAAGCTGAAGAATGGTGTAAAAAAAAAAACAGCAAAGAAACGAAACGATTGAAAATGTCAAAATTTAAATGATTGCAAAACAAACTACTGAACTAAAATGTCAGGTATTAACAGTCTGGTCCTATGAATGATAATAAAAAGGTGTGTTACAGAAAAAAAACACTATTAACCCTTTCGCTGCTGAGGCTTTTCCCGCCTCTGTGCTGAGGTCATTTTTACTGGTTTCGCTCATCATGTTTAAACGTGTTTTGAAGGCTTGTTTTAGTATATGACCCAGACATATTATATATTGTTCTTTCCATCCGACTCGGCAGATTCATAATATGTCATTATTATATGTATACGTCATGACCTGTCTGTATATTATAACAAAAAATGCAATAAAATATGAATTTTCAATAATTTACAACGTGTAAAGTGTTTTTTTCACATTTTAAGATGTGAGCAATTGCGTTTATATTTTGTATGGGGTTCGCTTGTTAAAAAAATTAGAAATGGGGTCTCGTTACATTTTTTTTGGGGGAAAATTACGCGATTTTTAACAAACGCACTGCATACAAAAATCAAAAATCATTAGTGCAGCATCATTGTTCACATTATAATTGAAATGGGAACAATATTGCTGCATTAACAAACCAAAAAAAAAAAAAAAAAAACTTGTTTATTTTTTTTATAATTTTTTTTTAAATATTTTATTTTTTATTTTTAATTTTTATTTTTTTTAAAAAACTTTTTTCACAGTCGTGTTTGGTATCGTTGGAACGGCCATGCTCTGGCCGATCCAACAGTACCAAACTTTAACCCCTAGCTGCCACGGATCGGGAGATAGGGGGTTCATTGGAACCCCCTATCTCCACCATTGGTGGCAGCTAGGGGTTAACTCCAGGACTGGCGTCATCATGCTATGCACAATGACGCAGTCCTCAGGGGGAGTTCCCGGAGGCTTGGCCGACATCCAAGATGTCGGCCAGCTCCGGGAAAGGATCCGGCTCCCCAGGGGTTAATGCCAGGTACCATTTGGAAGGGCAGGCTGTGCCCTTCCAAAGGGTGCCTGGCATTAAGCTCAGGACCCCCGCGATCGGGAGGGAGAGAGGTCCGAAAGACCTCCCCCCCCTCCCTTTCAGGCGCCTCCTCCGCAGACGCGGGGGGGCGCCTGAAATAGATGTCATCGCACCACCGCGATGACATCTATGGTGCCCGCGGCGGTACCGGATTGTCGGGCTGACATCCAAGATGTCAGCCCCCACCGGGGGGCACAGCGATCGGCCGGAATCCTCAGCGCGTCCTCCGCAGCCAACCCTTCCTGCGGCAGGACGCGCTGAGCGCGTCCTCCGCAGCGAAGTGGTTAAAAAATCTCAATAATTTTTTTGTCAAAATAATCCTGAAAAAAAATAAAAAGACATTTGTTGCAGATTAAAAGAATAAACGGTTTATTAGATATTGGTTAAAACCGGGAATATTTTTTTAATATTGAAACCTATAGGATTCGCCTAAATCTGCCAAATGAAAACACCGAACAGCAGGGCATTTCACTGACATTTCTCTGCTGTTCGGTGTCTCTGAATAGATTAATCATTGCTTCTCTATGGGGGATTTCACTGCTGTCGAACAGGCACCATATTTGCTGGCAATTTAGCAAAATTTGGTAAACTGCCTGCTCTCTGAATAGCTGAATGGCCACGAAATTGCATCGTATCGGCTCTCTCTGAATAACCCCATTATTTTTCCAGGTTCATTAATCATACACGCCTTAGTTTGTAGCGAGTGGTGTACTGGGGCGTGAGGGTATGAGTCCAGAGTTCAGTGACACAGCAGGCAGACAAGGAGTATGGTCCAAAATTGGGATTTATTGTAATGAATACAGAGATAATGGCAACGGAAAAGATAAGGCAGGCATCCAGGAAGATAGTGAGGGACAAGGCATGAAAAAGGCTGACCGTTGGACAAAGCAGGGAGGAGAGACAGAGGCAGGGTAAACTGGAGACAGGGCACAGAAGAACAAGACACAGAGGGCAACATATATCTGATTCCATGATTGTTCCCCTTTTTTGGTTCCAGTCTATACCATAGAAAAGGTACCCCAATATTGACTATAATATGCATGACTCCTATCAGGCATGGACTGGGGCTGAAAACCAGACTGGGTTATGTCCACGGGTGGAAGACGAGAGCCAAAATGATGGCCCCATGATTACAGTATATATCGATCTAGTCATGCTTTCTGAGACAGAGCTAACAAGAGAAGGGTTTGGGGTGATTTGTGAAGGATTTGGGTGGGTTAGAGTATCACCCCGGTCTGCCACATGACTGTAATGGTTAGCCCCTGCTTGGGCCATCGTGGTGGCTTGGAACATGAGATGAAGCCCTTAAGGCAGGTGAGTAACTGACTGGACACAAGGACAGACGGATTTCTCCAAAACCAAGGAGCTCCAAAAAACAGAACAGAATTGCCACTAAGCTCCGAAGGCTTCAAGACCGACAGACAACTTAGGACACTCAGAAACACAAAGATACACTTGACAATCCGTGAAGGGAGCAGGCTGCAGGACAGTAAACAAAACAGACAGACTATACTAAAAGAGGTCCTTATAAGCGGCCTCTGACTATAATACTAAACTAAGACAGACAAGGTACATAAAACATGAAACATACAAGAATCGTCAATCAGGCAGAGGTTGGCAACAGATCAGAAATATACGGTACCAGGGGGGAGTAGAAGGGATAGTCAAAAATAAAGCCGAGGTCAGAACCAGAAAACACTTGAACAGGAATGCTTTGCAGCAACTCTGGAAACACGAACCAGACAGAACCACCATCAAACTCCACAAACAGTCAATGAGGCTCTGTGCTGCTGGGAATATATAGGGAGTGGATCTGTGTGATTGGGCCATGTGACCCCAGACCAGGAGATCACAACAGAACCCCAGATCAGCCCTAAACAGCACAGCCAGACACACCATAGGGGAAAAACAAACATGAAGACCCTTCACCACCAGGGGGCAAGGCCGAGACGTGACAATGACCAGTCCAGGCCTGGCTCCTCCATAAGGAGCAGGGTAACCAGAAAAATGTAAAAAACAATAAACCCATTGGATTATTAATGTAATGTTCAGCAGCTTCCTAAATACTAGGAACATACTTGAAAACGAGAGAAATCTCAATGTATCCTTCCTGGTAAAATCCTTTTATAAATAAATAAAAAATTATCATATTGCAGCCAGCGATTCAATTTCATTTAAAAAATACTGCACCGTTTTCAATGGCTTGGCAGGCGTAATGCAGAGCGACAAGGGAGGACGAACAGGCAGTGTCAATCGTCAGGGATGGTCCTGTCAGGTTGAAGCAGTAAGAGATTCGGTTTGACGCTATGCTTGGTGACACTCCAGTTGCATAGTAGTGATTCATGCTGTATTGATCATTCGTATATATCCTCTCAAACACTTTATTCGTTGACCCTGTAAATAAAATGTAAATAAATAAATGATATAATGGTCTTGTAGAATAGAGAATGAGCAGCTCACACAGGTCAATAACCTTCATTCACTACGGGTTGTAAAGTTAAAGTCAAGTAGGTGGGCGATCTGTGTGTCATTCCATCATCTGATAAGGCTGGGGTCAGGCGAGCGTTTTGAAGAGCGGAAGGAACGTCCGTGTGGGTGGACATTCCTTCCAGGCGACGCCTGTCTGACGCCCATCTGGCCGCCTCACTGAGCTCAGTTAGTGCGCTCAGCGCTGCAAGGCTCAGTCCTCCTATGGAGGATCGTGCTTTGCAGCCCCGTCAACGCGCGCCCTAGCGCTTTGACAGGGAAGCTTGCTGCACGGACACAACGCAGCCGCTGTTGCGTGTGCAATTCGTGCGCTTGCAACAGCATGTGGCCAGCCCCGTCACAGCGTCACAACCTAACACTGGAATAATAGTGCACATTTCATCACTGCATAAACACAAACATACAAGTTTGGGGTATACAGGAAGACTCACATTTATGGGAATTAAAGCAAGACCTGCATTTACAGGATGTACAGAAAAAAAATGCACATGTCCAAAATATACAGTAAGCCCGCATGGCTCTGACTGTACAGTGAATGTAATTAGCAGCTTGAATAAAAAGAAGAGGGTGGGATTTGGGGGTTCACTCTGTGCACAAAATATCAGCAATTCATTTGGTGTATTTATAATTTAAGAAAATAACCAATGCTGCTCTGAATAAGAGATATACTGGGTTATTCAAAGAGCACCAAAATTCCGTTGCTCTTTCGCTCCCTGCACTTCGTGGAATCAAATTCCCCGACCCTGTGGTGAATTCATCATTCACTGCAGGTTCCCCGAAGTGCAGGGAAAATCCGCTGAATGTATCCGAAAAACCGCTGCATCGAACAGATAAACTGCTGCAAAACTGGCAAAAAAAAAAGCTGAACACACCCAATGATCCGCTGAAAAACTGCCGAAAAAAGTCAAATGCATCCGAAAAAATCAGATGATCTGCTAAACAGAACGCCGACCAGCCGCCGGAAAAAGTCGACAAGCTGATGAACAGGGTAAAAGATAGCAAACAAAACAAACAAACAAACACACCGCAACTTTTAAAAGCTGTTTGCAAAAAAAAAACTGCTGACTGACCGGAAATGCCTGGAATTAATATATAAGGCCCTATGAATAATAGTAAAAAGGTATGTTACAGAATAAAGAAACTAAAAAAAAATCGTACAAAAATGTTGCGAAAGATTCCAGAAAAATGCCTAAAAAATCCTAAAAATTTTATAAATAAAGAGACTTATTTGCTGCAGATTAAAAGAATAAACAGTTTAATAAATATTCAATTAAAAACGGGAATATTTTTAACATTAAACCTCCCGGATGAAACCACCGAACATCAGGACATTTCACTGACATTTCTCTGCTGTTCGGTGCTCTCTGAATAGATTAACCATTGTTTCTCTATAGGGGATTTCACTGCTGCCAAAGATTACCGTATTTCGCTGACAATTCACCAATATTTGGCGAATTGCCAGCTTTTAAATAGCAGAATGGTAACAAAAATGCACCGTACGGTGAAATTCACTGTTCGGTGCAATTTCGGGGCCAGTCCGGCTCTCTTTGAATAACCCTGGTAGAAACTTTTAAACAAGCTAATTGCATTCGTGACATCCTTACCTAGGAAGACCCCAGTGTTGCTGCCGCTGACGCTCTCCAGCGGATAACCCGCATCTTCAAGGGCACGATAGGTACATTCAAGCAATAGTTTGTGCTGTGGGTCCATTTTTTCAACCTCAGAACTGGTAATTCTAAACAATTTATTATCAAACTCATTCAATCTATACGGACGGGAAAAAAAATGAAGAATTTTCACCTGATGCAAATACAAGGGTTGAGCACAGAGGTGGGTATAGGGTGCTGAAAACTATTTACAAATTAAAATGTTAGGTGTCAGGAACGCTTCTATTTTCATATGAAGATCATTTAATGAATACCGCAATGGTATTAAATGTCATACTGTATCCCTTTATCCAGAGGTCAAGTCCTGGGGGAACGAGTGGGAACGCAGTTCCTGCACTATTTTTGCAGAGGGAACAGAGTTCCTATTGGTCCCACACACTATAACACTTACATTTAGGTGTTATATCATATGTTTCCCTGTTATGTCACTATAAATATAGGATTTGCCATACATTTTCATTACAATCCACATATAAGAGTATGTTTGTGTTATGTGCGAGATGATAATTGCTAATTGGGAGACCGGAATCTTGAGGAGTTCCCACATTTATCTTTTAAGGACTTGTCCCCTGCTTTTATCCCATAAACCTCAGTAGATGATACATTAAATATATTCTGACTGCTAAGGATAATCAATGAATACATATGACCAGGAAATTACCCCTCTATGAGGGCGGCCCAAGCGGTCCATATCTTCTCTGACTTGTTTGGGTCTGGATCATACCACTTCTTTGTGTCAAATCTGTCTATTGGAATCTCCACTGTGCGGTTTCTTCCCTCCGAGATAATTTTCCAGAAATTATCTAATCCTTCTCCTGTTTATAGAAACAGAATACAATTTAATTGCAAATAGCGGAAAAAGCGAAAGGAAGGAACAACGAATGAAAATGGTTGCAAATAAAGACTACAGTTTGTGGAGAAGACATGACACAACTGCCAGAGGTCTATGTTGTTCCTGAACAGATCTTCAGTAATATAGGGCTCAATCTATTTCTATAGGCCAGTCTTTCGGGAAAAATATTGTCTGCGAGCGATGCTTTTTTATTTTTCTAAATTTCTTTATTTATTTATAAAGTATTTTACCAGCAGATTCTATTAAAAAAAATAGCCAACTCTGATATTCAAAAAATACTGCTGATCGGATAAAAAGCAGGACAGTAAAACGCCCACAAAAGTTTATTTTAGTCAGCATCACACATATTTGTGCTTTTAGGCTAGGGTCAGACGAACGCATTTTCACGTTGTCTGTGAAAAAGTGCGTTCGAACGAATGGACGCATTTTTTCACGGAGTACGCGATAGCGGTCATACGATGCGCATTTGCATCCGTGATTTTGTACGGATCATCAATAAAACACTTTGTGCGTCTGGACGTTATGTTGGCCGGACATTAGCAGTGTCTGACATCTCCAATTCACGCACACACGCCGCTAGCGGACGCAGCGCACTCTGTACAACCGTACTAGCGGTTTTACGTTCTCGACAAAATGCGTTCGTTTTCCACTTGCGTTGCGCAGCCGGACTTTTGTGCGACCGTACTTTGTATATTGGCCGTCATTGCCCGGCATTTGCTGCTACTACGGCCGTGATTAAGTGCGCCAGAACGCGCGTTCGCACTGCCTCAGTCTGACCCTAGCCTGAAACATGTCTATTAGACAAATCTGTTGTTTTAAAAAACAGATTTCAGTCTTATTTCCTCTATTTCCTTGGCTGAAACACCATTTATTAACACTTTTCAGCACATGTAATTATTCCGGAAATCGGCATACCGAAAGGTTTGAATTGAATCACTAAACCATTAAAATGTATAGTCGGGCGGAGCTTACTGCCGGCAAGCACAGCCATGTTTTGAGGAATTCTCCAGCAGAAGCCGTTTATTAGACAGATTTTGGAGACCCCCTCGTTGGCTATGAGAATTCCTGAAGGTTGCAGGAGTGTAGGATTTATTATCTCTGCACGTGTCTACAACATGTCGAGATTTATATTCAATAAGAAACTTATACGAGACACAGATATCAATCATTTACATTTCCTAGAAATGCTCCTAAATTCTTTTAATTGTCTGTGTTTTGCTTTGAAGAATACACTAATCAATAATCGGATAAAAATATATATGTTTATTACGTATACAAAAAAGTTTCAAATCTCAAATCATAATCAAAGATTTATAATCAACCACAACATCCATCAGCACATAGACACTAGCTTCTCAATATATGTATCTCCTGTTAGTAACTGCATATATGATTAATATTATTTACCTTATCAATTAGTAACTATACACAAATGGTTAATAAACATTTCTGCTTAACGAAAACAATTAACATGTATTTCCCAGCAAACCAATGTTTAACAAGCTAGATCTTAGAGATACAGTTGTGTTCAAAATTATTCAACCCCCAATGCTGTAAAGGGTTTTAGGGAATTTAGTGTACATTTGTAATTGTATTCAGAATGAAATCCTACAAGGACTTTTTAAAGAACCATATGCAACTAAAATGACATCAATTGGTTTTGTAATACAGTAGTAAATGTTTCTTTTGTGAATTCTTCATTGACACAATTATTCAACCCCTTAAAGACTACCACTCTGAAGAACAGAGGTTCATTCAAGTGTTTTCAATCAGGTATTGAAAACACCTGTGGATGTCACGGAGCAGCAATAAAGCATAATAAGCACCAATTAGGCAGCTTTAAAATGACTGTGATACTCAGCTCCTTCTAGACATTTACTGGTGTGGTTACAAACATGGTGAAGTCAAGAGAATGGTCCAGGAAGACAAGAGAAGAGGTGATTACTCTTCACAGGAAGGGCAATGGCTATAAGAAGATTGCAAAGATGTTAAACATACCAAGAGAGACCATCGGAAGCATCATTCGCAAATTCAAGGCAAAGGGCACTGTTGAAACGCTACCTGGTCGTGGCAGAAAGAAGATGCTGACTTTGACTGCTGTGCGCTACCTGAAGCGTAGAGTGCAGAAAAGTCCCCGTGTGACTGCTGAGGAACTGAGAAAAGATTTGTCAGATGTGGGTACTGAAGTTTCAGCTCAGACAATACGGCGCACACTGCATAATGAAGGCCTCCATGCCAGAACTCCCAGGCGCACACCCTTGCTGTCTCCAAAGAATAAGAAGAGTCGACTGCAGTATGCCAAAAGTTATGTGGACAAACCACAGAAGTTTTGGGATAGTGTTCTGTGGACTGATGAAACAAAATTAGAACTGTTTGGGCCCATTGATCAACGCTATGTTTGGAGGAGGAAGAACAAGGCCTATGAAGAAAAGAACACCTTGCCTACTGTGAAGCATGGCGGGGGGGTCAATCATGCTTTGGGGCTGTTTTGCTTCTGCAGGTACAGGGAAGCTTCAGCGTGTGCAAGGTACCATGAATTCTCTTCAGTACCAGGAGATATTGGATGACAATGTGATGCAGTCCGTCACAAACCTGAGGCTTGGGAGACGTTGGACCTTTCAACAGGACAATGATCCCAAGCATACCTCCAAGTCCACTAGAGCATGGTTGCAGATTAAAGGCTGGAACATTTTGGAGTGGCCATCGCAGTCACCAGACTTAAATCCGATTGAGAACCTCTGGTGAGACTTAAAGAAAGCAGTTGCAGTGCGCAAGCCTAAGAATGTGACTGAACTGGAAGCTTTTGCCCATGACGAATGGGTGAAGATACCCATAGATCGCTGCAAGATACTTGTGTCAAGCTATGCTTCACGTTTAAAAGCTGTTATAACTGTAAAAGGATGTTGTACTAAGTACTAAGATTGAATGTCACTTGGGGGTTGAATAAAACTGATAATGATGTGAGCACAGAAAAGACATTTGTGGTTATTTCATTATAAATGTTATGTTATATTTGTCTGACCTACACGTGCCTCTTTGATTTAATTGTAAGCAAGATGACTGAATGATCAAAATCAATGTCAAACTGGCCAAAACACTCAATTTCAGTGGGGGTTGAATAATTTTGAACACAACTGTAACTATCTGAAGTATACAGGACAATCACCCCCAAGATGGTTAACAAACCTCCTTGTAAAACGGGGTAACCAAGAGAATGCAAAGCATCGACTATCTTGTCGTTTTGCATTCGGTTTGATGTTAGCTACATAAGCGTATGATATATGAGCTGAGAAATTAACTGAGAACCCGATACAAATAACCAGGTTGATCATTGATATACCATCTAGATTTACATCCCAAAAAAAAAAATTAAAGAAGTCTGGCTGACGGACTGGCCTGAAACAGTCCGTAAGGCGAATTAAATAGAGCTAGGAAGCTCTCTAAAAGTGTGAGTCCATTACCTCATTGAACCTTGACCATATATTATATATTTTAGTGTTACTTATTGATCTGCACTATTGTATTTTTCTTCTGTTTGCCTATTTGAGATCTGTACCGGTCCATGTGGTTTTGCAACTCTATTCATGCCAAGTTGCCAACTACTCTGGGAACTATTTTTTCTACAAATACATCTAGAAACGTAAGATCTTTGTCGTTCCATTTCACACATTAGTGGTGTTGTGGAGGGCATACTAATAATTATTAAAAGGGAGCGCTGTTCTCCTACCTGTTTTTTATTCTATAGATTTACATCCCAGTAGGCCATGAAACCAGTAACACCCACTATGATGGAGGCAATTGTAAATGTCACCCACAAGGAACAAAGTGGATTTGGGATTAGAAGTATCGAAATAACAAACATGGCGGCAGCAGCAACAATTATATTCTGGATTGTGTTCTCAACAATGATAGCAAACTGGTCAAAGTATATACAAATGCTGGATGGTAAACCATTAATGGGACCTCACAGGCCTTCGCTCGGTCTCTGACTTAGTTCAACATATTTTTCTCATCAACTGAAGTAACCACATTGATGGTTTGGATGAAAAAACGGGAAGCTTGTATGGTGATGGATTGAAAATCAATATCTTGTTGGAATTCTGGAAGAGTTAAAAACAATTTTCATTTTTGGGCAACAGATTGTACTCGAGTCTGCAGGAGAAGAAGTAGCATATTATCTGTTGCCCAAAAATGAAGCTGATCTGTTGCATAGGGCTATGGGTAACTCTAACCATAAAAGTAACCCTAGCCCCATCCCTAAACCTGACACATGCGTCAATATTGCACCATATTCACGCCAGTAAAATGACGTTTTAAACGCAATGTCCTCAAGGGTGCAATTTTACCATAGTAAACTGTTTAAAAGCAGGAGCAACTAGGCAAACAGGCTCAACCATCTCCACGTTCATATGATTACGTGACTTCTAAACTCAATATAGATCAATATCCATTTAAAGGGACATGCGTGCTTTGCTAGTGTGCTTTTAAAAACGTGCAATGCCTTTTGAATGGGTCAGTAGTGTCATTCGGCAGGCATAAAAAGCAAGTAAATATGATATTTTTTCATATTTACCTGCTTTTCTTTCTTGGAGTTTTCCCCCCGGGACTCCCCTCGCTGTCTGACGTCATCACGCATAGCGTGATGATGTCAGATAGCCGGAGAACCCCTAGCTGCCGGGGATTTCCCAAGGAAATCCCCTGGTGGAGATAGGGGTTCTTGTGAACCCCGATATCTCCAGAACCGTGGCAGCTAGGGGGTCATGGAGGGTGTCATTTGAAAGGCCTGAGCATGGCCTTTCGAATGATACCCAACATGACTAGGTAAAAGTAAAAAAAATAATAAAAAAAAAAATTAAAATAATAAATAAATTTAAAAAAAATAAATAAATAAAAAAAAACATGTTTTTTTTTTGTGTGTTGTTTTTATTAATGCAGCAATATTGTTCACATTTCAATTATAATGTGAACAATGATGCTGCACTAATGATTTTTTCTATGGGGTGCGTTTGCTAAAAATCACGTAATTCCCCCCAAAAAAGTAACAAGTCCCCATTTCAAATTTTTTGTACAAGCGCACCCCATAGAAAACATAACCGCAAACGCTCATGTGATAAAATGTGAAAAAAAACACTTTACACACTGCAGATGATTAAAAATTCAAATTTTATTGTATTTTTTGTTATAATATACAGGCAGGTCATGACGTATACATATAAAATGATATATTATGAATCTGCGTAGTCTGCCGGAAAGAACGATATATAATATGTCTGGGTCATTTATTAAAATGTGGCTTCAAATCGCGTTTAAACATGATGAGCGAAAGCGGTAAAAATGAGCTCAGCACACAGGCGTGAAATGCCTCAGCAGTGAAGGGGTTAAACATACCAAGAGAGACCATCGGAAGGATCATTCACAAATTCAAGGCAAAGGGCACTGTTGAAACGCTACCTGGTCGTGGCAGAAAGAAGATGCTGACTTTGACTGCTGTGCGCTACCTGAAGCGTAGAGTGCAGAAAAGTCCCCGTGTGACTGCTGAGGAACTGAGAAAAGATTTGTCAGATGTGGGTACTGAAGTTTCAGCTCAGACAATACGGCGCACACTGCATAATGAAGGCCTCCATGCCAGAACTCCCAGGCGCACACCCTTGCTGTCTCCAAAGAATAAGAAGAGTCGACTGCAGTATGCCAAAAGTTATGTGGACAAACCACAGAAGTTTTGGGATAGTGTTCTGTGGACTGATGAAACAAAATTAGAACTGTTTGGGCCCATGGATCAACGCTATGTTTGGAGGAGGAAGAACAAGGCCTATGAAGAAAAGAACACCTTGCCTACTGTGAAGCATGGCGGGGGGGGGGGGTCAATCATGCTTTGGGGCTGTTTTGCTTCTGCAGGTACAGGGAAGCTTCAGCGTGTGCAAGGTACCATGAATTCTCTTCAGTACCAGGAGATATTGGATGACAATGTGATGCAGTCCGTCACAAACCTGAGGCTTGGGAGACGTTGGACCTTTCAACAGGACAATGATCCCAAGCATACCTCCAAGTCCACTAGAGCATGGTTGCAGATTAAAGACTGGAACATTTTGGAGTGGCCATCGCAGTCACCTGACTTAAATCCGATTGAGAACCTTCTGGGTCTTAAAGAAAGCAGTTGCAGTGCGCAAGCCTAAGAATGTGACTGAACTGGAGGCTTTTGCCCATGACGAATGGGCGAAGATACCCGTAGATCGCTGCAAGACACTTGTGTCAAGCTATGCTTCGCGTTTAAAAGCTGTTATAACTGTAAAAGGATGTTGTACTAAGTACTAAGATTGAATGTCACTTGGGGGTTGAATAAAGCTGATAATGATGTGAGCACAGAAAAGACATTTGTGGTTATTTCATTATAAATGTTATGTTATATTTGTCTGACCTACACGTGCCTCTTTGATTTAATTGTAAGCAAGATGACTGAATGATCAAAATCAATGTCAAACTGGCCAAAACACTCAATTTCAGTGGGGGTTGATAATTTTGAACACAACTGTAACTATCTGAAGTATACAGGACAATCACCCCCAAGATGGTTAACAAACCTCCTTGTAAAACGGGGTAACCAAGAGAATGCAAAGCATCGACTATCTTGTCGTTTTGCATTCGGTTTGATGTTAGCTACACAAGCGTATGATATATGAGCTGAGAAATCAACTGAGAACCCGATACAAATAACCAGGTTGATCATTGATATAACATCTAGATTTACATCCCAAAAAAAAAAATTAAAGAAGTCTGGCTGACGGACTGGCCTGAAACAGTCCGTAAGGCGAATTAAATAGAGCTAGGAAGCTCTCTAAAAGTGTGAGTCCATTACCTCATTGAACCTTGACCATATATTATATATTTTAGTGTTACTTATTGATCTGCACTATTGTATTTTTCTTCTGTTTGCCTATTTGAGATCTGTACCGGTCCATGTGGTTTTGCAACTCTATTCATGCCAAGTTGCCAACTACTCTGGGAACTATTTTTTCTACAAATACATCTAGAAACGTAAGATCTTTGTCGTTCCATTTCACACATTAGTGGTGTTGTGGAGGGCATACTAATAATTATTAAAAGGGAGCGCTGTTCTCCTACCTGTTTTTTATTCTATAGATTTACATCCCAGTAGGCCATGAAACCAGTAACACCCACTATGATGGAGGCAATTGCAAATGTCACCCACAAGGAACAAAGTGGATTTGGGATTAGAAGTATCGAAATAACAAACATGGCGGCAGCAGCAACAATTATATTCTGGATTGTGTTCTCAACAATGATAACAAACTGGTCAAAGTATATACAAATGTCGGATGGTAAACCATTAATGGGACCTCACAGGCCTTCGCTCGGTCTCTGACTTAGTTCAACATATTTTTCTCATCAACTGAAGTAACCACATTGATGGTTTGGATGAAAAAACGGGAAGCTTGTATGGTGATGGATTGAAAATCAATATCTTGTTGGAATTCTGGAAGAGTTAAAAACAATTTTCATTTTTGGGCAACAGATTGTACTCGAGTCTGCAGGAGAAGAAGTAGCATATTATCTGTTGCCCAAAAATGAAGCTGATCTGTTGCATAGGGCTATGGGTAACTCTAACCATAAAAGTAACCCTAGCCCCATCCCTAACCTGACACATGCGTCAATATTGCACCATATTCACGCCAGTAAAATGACGTTTTAAACGCAATGTCCTCAAGGGTGCAATTTTACCATAGTAAACTGTTTAAAAGCAGGAGCAACTAGGCAAACAGGCTCAACCATCTCCACGTTCATATGATTACGTGACTTCTAAACTCAATATAGATCAATATCCATTTAAAGGGACATGCGTGCTTTGCTAGTGTGCTTTTAAAAACGTGCAATGCCTTTTGAATGGGTCAGTAGTGTCATTCGGCAGGCATAAAAAGCAAGTAAATATGATATTTTTTCATATTTACCTGCTTTTCTTTCTTGGAGTTTTCCACGCCCACCTCAGGAGGCAGTTTAAGCTAGCCAATCAGTGCCTCTACCTAGAAAGACGCACTTAGCATGTGCGTCTGAGTTGCTCCTCCTCCCTCCTGCACTGTGAGCTAAGGGGAGGGCGGGGCTGACCTTTCACACCCAGCTACTGCAGAGACAGGGAAGGAAAGAAATCCATACACCCAGGGAGAAAAAGAGACAGCAGAGAGAGAGACAACAAAGAAAAGCACAGAGACACAGCAAGAAACGGTAAAGAGAGAAAGACAGCTGGATAAAGCAGAGAGAGCACAAGAAAAGGTACAGTGAGAGAGAGCACGCACAAGAGACAGCACAAGAAAAGGTACAGTGAGAGAGAGCACGCACAAGAGACAGCACAAGAAAAGGTACGGTGAGAGAGAGCACGCACAAGAGACAGCACAAGAAAAGGTACAGTGAGAGAGAGCACGCACAAGAGACAGCACAAGAAAAGGTACGGTGAGAGAGAGCACGCACAAGAGACAGCACAAGAAAAGGTACAGTGAGAGAGAGCACGCACAAGAGACAGTCCAAGGAAAAGGTACAGTGAGAGAGAGCACGCACAAGAGACAGCACAAGAAAAGGTACAGTGAGAGAGTGCGCACAAGAAAGAGTGAGAGGGGGTTACTGTGTGAGGGACTTTGAGTGAGACAGTGAGTATGTAAATCTTGAAAGAGAGCAAGAGAACGTGTCAGTGGGTGAGTGAGTCTGTGTGAGAGAGTGTGTGTGAGCGAGTCAGCGGGTGAGTGTGTTGGCGAGTCATCGGGTGAGTGTGTGAGCGAGTCAGCGGGTGAGTGTGTGAGCGAGTCAGCGGGTGTGTGTGTGAGAGAGTCAGCAGGTGTGTGTGTGAGCGAGTCAGCGGGTGTGTGTGTGTGAGCGAGTCAGCGGGTGTGTGTGTGAGCGAGTCAGCGGGTGAGTGTGTGAGAGAGTCAGCGGGTGAGTGAGTCTTGCTTTCACAGTTGCAGAGATGCTAATATTCAGTTCCTCGGTTTCCCCAGTCTGAGGTCCTGAGCTGCATAGCTTGTGTTAGTTCATACAGTCACAGGTATTTAAAATGCGCTAGCAAGTTCCGTAGCGCTGTACAATGGGTGAGACAGAATAACAAATGTCCATACAAGTTAAACACATAGAACAGTAGGAGAGAGGACCCTGCCCAAGAGCTTACAATCTAAGAGGAGAAGGGTGACACTAGGTGAGAGCAATAGTTGAGTATGTGAAGTAGTGGGGTGCATGGGGGCTGTGGGCAAGATAGAGCAAGAAATTTAGTTCATGTGAAGCTTTGATGGGTGCAATAGTGGGCGGGGAGGAGGTGGGGAATATTTAGGAAGTATGAGCTGAAGAAACACCCACAGCTGAGGGGCGTTGCCAGAGAAGATGAAATGATAGAGTTTAAAGCAAGAATATAATTTTTTTTTACACATTTTTAAAACTTTTATTGATTTATTCTAGTTTGTCTATAGGTATAAAAGTGTTTAAATGTCAATTTAAAAAAACTTTTTCTAGACATGCATATCCCTTTAACAATCTAACATCGAGCAATGAAATCTGACTCCATCATCAACGGGGACTCATTAAAGAGCAAACCTAAAACAAGTCTCACCTCTTAGAGAGTCGATTACATTTGGAAGAACCACAAAACAAAGCAAAAGAGGAGGGAGGAAGAAAGAACCTATATTTCCTCCACTATTGTGATCATTTGTCTCTAGTATAAGCTAGAGCAGTGTTTCTAAAGTGGTGGGTCGCGACCCAAAAGTGGGTCTCGACCAGAGGCGGACTGGGTGGTGGGCAGTGCCCCCAGGCATCTCTAATGCCTGGGACCTGCTGATGTATCTTACCTGCGGCGTCCTAGGCGGCGCGGCTACCTCTGAATGTTCGCAGGTGCCACCTGGGACCTGCTGCATCAGGTAAAATACTCTGTAATGGCAACGTGGAGGGAGAATCTGTAATGGGAACAGGGCCGGCCAAGACATTGTGCTGCCTGGAGCGAAGGATGAAATGCTGCCCACTCCCCAAAAAACCACACGCAGTGTGTATGAGCGTATCACAGTGCGCCACAGCAATAAAATTCAAACACTCATACACACTGTACATTATAATTTTCTTGCTGTGGAGCTCTGTGATACAGTAATGTAAGGTGTGTATAACTGAGCCCAGCGTCACATACCCAGCAGTGCCCCACGTCACATACCCAGCAGTGCCCAGCTTCACATGCCCAGCAGTGCCCAGCTTCACATGCCCAGCAGAGCCCAGCGTCACATACCCAGCAGTGCCCAGCGTCACATACCCAGCAGTGCCAAGCGTCACATACCCAGCAGTGCCAAGTGTCACATACCCAGCAGTGCCCAGCGTCACATACCCAGCAGTGCCAAGCGTCACATACCCAGCAGTGCCAAGCGTCACATACCCAGCAGTGCCCAGTGTCACATACCCAGCAGTGCCCAGCGTCACATACCCAGCAGTGCCAAGCGTCACATACCCAGCAGTGCCCAGTGTCACATACCCAGCAGTGCCCAGCATCACATACCCAGCAGTGCCCACACATGGATAGATTTGCCCCCAGGCTCACACATGGAAATATTTGCCCCCAGACTCACTCATGGATATATTTGCCCCCAGACTCACACATTGATATATTTGCCCCCAGACTCACACATTGATATATTTGCCCCCAGGCTCACACATTGATATATTTGCCCCCAGGCTCACTCATGGATAGATTTGCCCCCAGACTCACTCATGGATATATTTGCCCTCATCATGGATATATTTGCCCCCAGGCTCACCTCTGCCAGGCCCAGGCTCCGACGGGTAGATCGTGTGGCCGCCGCGTTCCTTCCTTCAACGAGCGGCAGCCTCATGAGTATCTGCCGCTCGCCTGGGATCCACCTTCCAGCCTGCCGCGATATCGCAAGATCACGTGATCTCGATCGCGGCAGGCTGGCGGATGGATCTCAGGCGAGCGGCAGATGCTCATGTGGCTGCCGCTCGAAGGAACGAATGCGGCGGCCGCACGATCTGCCGCCGCCGGAAAAACAAAATAGTGCAGAGCGCAGCAGCGGTGCCGGGGGCTGAAATTTGCCGCACCCGAATTTCTGCCGCCTGGCGCCGCTGCTCCACTCTGCACCATTGTCGGGCCGGCCCTGGATGGGAAGGTGTGGGGTGGGACTCAGTGACTGGTGACACACTCTGTACTCCCAACACCAGGAGCCACTGTGCACAATGCACATCTCAGTGAAGCAAAGTATATTTATATAGGCCAGCCTCCCATGGAGGCGTTTTTTGAATGGCTTGGGCCAATGGTGCTTTCCCTTTGACCCAAGCTATTCCATTATTCCATTGCTCTTCAGTGTCTCTGAGGCACTGAAGAGCATAGGTTCATGAAGTAGGCAGCGCCAGACACCTGCTGCAGACTTCTGAATCTCTTGGCCAGCTTCAGCTTATGCGATTAGTGTAGCGTTTATTCAGTTTTAAGTTTATTCAGTAAACCATATAATTTATAAAATCCACAACGGTGCTGGTGTATATTTATTCCCTAGTGCGGAGAGACTAACCCGAGGTTAATTCAGCGGCTCCTACGGGAGTGAGCGCTACAAGAGCAAGAAGCATCCCCAGTTTTCCCTTAAATTCTAATTTCATATGTTTCAATTACAGTTTAATTTATTGGGTTTTTGCCTCAACAGCACTTTCCTTTTCACTAGTTTTGTGATTACTGCACTGTCCATTTTGGAAAGAATCCCTGTTTGTTTACAAAATTGTTTAAAAAGTGTATACATCGTAGAATATTGCGCACGTTGTTTTGTGGAATAAATTATAATGTTTCAGAAATTCAATTATTTTTGGGTCGCGACTTAATGACAAAGGACAATTGTGGGTCCTGAGGGTCCACAAGTTGAGAACTACTGAGCTAGAGACAACACACCTGCTGATTAAGGATTCAACCTAAAAATTGATAATACAACAAACAAAAAAGCAGAATCTTACAGAGGAGGTACCAACATATAAGCAGGAGTGCCGGGTATTGCCGTCTGAATACACCTTTATTAGAGACACTTGGAGAACAAATAGTTGAAATCACACAAAACACTTGGTAAAGGACAGAGCATATATTTAGGTCTTAAAATGGCCAGAAAGTGCAGATTGAATGGTCAATGACTATATCAGCATGCTTAGTAACAATATTTAAAGGGTACAATCTTTCCCCAACATAAATCCAATGCAGGCAATTACCATGTATAGACAGGTTTCTGCTCTAGCTCTTACACATACATCATACAAGACCACATATTAAAAGAAACACAGCTTGCCGCTCGACGTGTGTTTCGCCGACCAGCGTCGGCTTCAACTGGAGCAAAATTGACAGCTGCAAAGGGATTGTCTTAGCTCTCCTTTAAAGGCAAACCCCTTATACGATGGGCCAATCGGCTTCACGACTACTCTCACGCCCCTTGCAACATTCATTAATCATTCCTGAGCGCTGGGGGCAATGTAAGATCACATGGAACCTAAGAACAAGTAGAAAGTTTTCCGGCTACAAACTATGGCATCAATGAAAGGTCATTCACATATCTAAGCCAATCATCTTAACATCCTGCAATGAAATAAGCAGATGATTAGCCCAAAGAATGAATGAATGAATGAATACAGCAGAATGATGGGCAGCATACTGATATTAGTGACGCTTCAGGATGCTGGCAGCCAGTGCTTGGGAAAAGAAAAAAAAAAAACTGGAGAACTCAGAACAGAATATCAAGTTAACGTACAATTATATTGGCGCCCAGCACTTGTCTGTCTGACCAGTTATGTCACATAATTATAGCAGCATTTACTAAAGAGGAGGGAGGAAGAAAGAACCTATATTTCCTCCACTGTTGTATTATCGTAGTAAAACAATCAGATAAGGGAGGAAATGTTGGACTGATGTCGGTTACTTATTATTTTTATTGGTACCTTGCGCTTCTCAGTGCGAGGTTACTGTACTTTGTTCTCCCTATGCTTAACAGGGGGAGCGCAAAGTGTTAATCAGCGCTGGATTACAAAGTCCCAGCGCTGATTAACGCCTGGCTCTGGTCAGCAAAAGTTAACCACAGCCAGAACCTGGTGTTAACGAATTCCACTTCTGCAGAATTCGTTAACACCAGCCAAAAAAAAAACGAAGCATATACTCACCCTCTGTCCCGCAGTGAGGACCGCGGCTCCAACCGCCTCCTCCGGCCGGCGGGAGCAGGGAAAGACTGGTTGAAAAAGTCCCCCAGTCTCTCCCTGCGTATCACTACGCCGACCAGCCGGATCTTGCAAGGCAAGATCCGGCTGGTCATGTGAGGGAAACTCGATGGAGTCCTATGGACTCCATCAAGTGGATGCTCGTGGCTGCGCTCAGCGCTGCTGTGAGCATCCCTGATTTTAACGCGCGATCACAATGCAGGCAGCATTTTTTGCGCCTGCATTGTAATCCAGCATTAAAACGCGGGCGCAAGGTGGAAAACTACAGGCGCAGTTTTTCCTCCCTTGCACCCACGTTTTAACGTTAACAATGTAATAGAGCCCTTCATGTGTTACTCCTATCCTGCAACCTATCTTCTACCATCAGCATCCAGCAGTGAAACAGTTAACACCACACGTCACACCACGCTGAAATAAAGGGCTACGCCCCAGACTAACCTGTGTTGATTCATTACAGCTGATGTGTTCAGAGAGTGAAGTGCTGTGTTTTGCTGCCCTGCTACTCCAACCTGTTCCTGTTTATCCATATCTGGCTCCTGCAACCTCAACTACCATTCCCACCATCCTTCAGGATACAACCTGGTTAGTCTCCATATCCATTCACCCTCCTCCACCCATATCTACCTCTCTGTCTGTGCAGATCACTGCACCCTGGGCTCATATTCCCCTCACCCCGGTGCCACCCCGGTACCGGCCGCTGACAGTTTCATATCCCTGGTCCTCACGTTCCCCTAACAGGCCAGGTTTGCTGGATATCTGAAGCACAGCGCAGGTGATATCATTTGCTGCTCAGTGATTACAGGATTCAGTATGCATTTCCCCAAAGGAATCCTTAAAACCTGTCCTGTTAGGGGGGCTTGACCACTCACCTATACGGAAATGTTACTCTACTTGAACCTTTCTTATATTAGAAATGATTTATTAGTATAAATGGATAAATTAAATCGAGCCTTATGAGTTCTCATAAATATTTCGGATAGCTCTATTTCATAATATCATCAGGATTGCTCATTCCGACAGGCAGGAAGTATCTGTCTGCAAGTATCTTGCGGATTGCACCATTGGGTGTCACCATTCTAGTAATAGTATAATTGTATATACTTTTTCATAGTTATCGGTTTTTGGTGAATGTGTCCATTCGACAAATATATTTTATTGTTCCCCAGCAACCAATCGACCGGGCAACTCCTTGCCCTAGAAATGCTTGTTTATACTTGGAGTTAGGTAAAAGTAAAGCTGAAATGAAGGTTTTAAATTACTGCACACAGAAACATGTTGGGCACAATTACATTTTAATGCTAACGTTAGCGCTCAGCTGTGTGATCATTAACGTTAGCTTTGGTGGCCCTAGCGCAGGCCGTCCATATTACAATCCGAATGCTAAAGGGTTAAAAAACCCTTTAATGATTCGGATCTTGCACTTTTCAGCGTGAGGTTACTGTACTTTGCGCTCCCTATGCTTAACATGGGGAGCGCAAAGTGTTAATTAGCGTTAGGATTACAAAGTCCTGACGCTAATTATGTCCCGCTGCGTTTAACTGAAGAGTTAGCCACAGCTAGGAGCTGGTACTTCTGCAGAATCAGTTATCACCATCTTCAAATCCCCCCAAAAATCACATACTCGTCTCTCATCCTGCGGCGAGAATGGCGGCTCGATTCTCCTCTTCTGGTCACCGGGAGCAGAGTGAGACAGGGGGAAATAAAGTCCCCAGGCTCCATCCACAAATCACTCTGCCGACCCTCAGGATCTCACGAGAGGCAAGATCATGCAGGTCATAAGACTGGCAGTCGAAGCCTTAATGGAGTCCTATGGACTCCCTGGAGGGGATGCTCACAGCAGCACTTAGCGCTGCATTACAGGGCGGGCTGCTGAATTGGCGTCTGCCCTATACTATGGAGCTAAAACGGGGACACTAAGGAGAAACCTGCAGGTTTTACTCTTTAGCGTCCCTGTTTTAGTGGGCAGAATGTTATAGAGCCCGTTATGTTTTACCTACTATGAAGTTTCCATTTTATAAATGTAATTCAGAGACAGAAGGTATTTCCTTACCTCTGTATATTTCAGTGTCAATGCGTTGATTTCATTTGGGATGGTGTTGATGTAGTGGTTGATCCATAGAAGGCTGCTTTCTCTGTCCTGTTCCCCGTCCTCTCGCAGGTAATACACTAACCTGATTGCACGTGCTTTCTGCACCATACTGTACGAACCCAGTGTGACACCTCCGAGATACATTCCCAGGAATATTGTACCTTGGAACAATGGATAAGTCACATTGATGGACTCTATCTGGTCAGGGTTACTGTGCACTGCCTGCAACAGAGGGTTTGGTGAAAGGCATTGAGGAGGAGAACCTGCGACCTCTGCACAGAGTTTGTGGAAGAATAATTGTATTACTCTTAGGATCTGTGATATTCAAACTCCTCACAATCTCATCCAACATACACTCTGACAGGAATCAAGGAGACAAAGGAACTTTCCGTGTAGAACCGTTGAGGGGAAAAGTGTCCAGTGTCGTTGACTGGGAAATGAGTCTTTGTAAAGTCTCGCTCAGCTTTAGCCGGTCCTCCGATTGGTGTAAACTGGTCTTCTATGTTATTAGCTTCTCTTTGAGGTCGAAAATAAAAACTGAATCCCAAACCTGGAGACTTAAAAAAAGGGATCAATAAGAACCATATGGGGTGTCTGCCGATAACATTACCAAGTTTTATGTGGAGAAGGAACAATTGATAAGTCTTTAACCTTTTGACCGCATGATTCATTTCCTCCTGATGGTTGTACGAATAACTATCATGTGACGTTTCTGAATTAACCAACATTATCTATTGGTAGCACTTTTTTTAAAATAATCTGTCAGTATGTTACCCTCATACTGACCAGGCAATTTTACCATTGTCTGTCCGAAAGTACCCACTGCTGTTTTCATGTTTCTGCGCTGTTTGTGTTTAGCTCTAATTTTCCTCTTATTCGTTTATGCAACCCACACATATTGTATACCGTTTTTCTCGCCATTATGTGGACTTTCTAAAGATACCATTATTTTTATCATATAGTATAATTTACTATAAACAAATTATGAAATATAATGAAAAAAATGGAATAACATACTTTTTTGAACTTCGATCCCCAAAATCTACAACCGCCAAAAAAGACCCCGACCAAATAGTTTCTAAATATTGTCCTGAGTTTAGAAATACCCAATAGTGCAAGCCCAAAGGCTGTGATAAATACAATCTCTTTGCAATCATGTGGGCCGAAATGGCTGTGGTATACAGTTTATCATGGGCTCTGACGCCACCTAGCACAAAGAAATACAATTGTCCTTCCAATACTAAACAGCACACCATAGGTTAAGTGTATAATCAATCCAAAAATAAAAATGTGGGTCATTTGGTCATGCAGTCCATACATAGAAATGTATTAGCAATGTCCAGACTAGTCTTTCTAGTGAATCACTGGCGACTGGATACATACCCAAACTCTGGAAGACTGCAAGGGTGGTACCTATCCATAAAAGTGGAGACAATACTTTGGTATCCAACTACTGCCCAATATCACTGCTCCCTGTAATGTCAAAAATTCTGGAAAAATGTGTCTACACTCAATTACGTGATTATTATCAGTATCAGAACTATTTAACCCCAGATCAATCAGGCTTTCGTCCAAAACACTCAACTACAACCGCCCTTTTAAAAGTTTCCAATGATATCCAAGCGGGCATGGAACAAGGAAACCTAACTGGAGCATCTTCCTTGATTTTGCCAAGGCCTTTGACACAGTAGACCATGGCATCCTATTACAAAAACTTAAAAACTCCGGTATTGGTGATAGCACGCTAACCTGGTTCCAATCATATGTGTCTGATCGGTCGCAATATGTGTCCATTTCTGACGGCACTTCCCTTCCCTTCCCAGTCACGTGCGGTGTACCCCAAGGCTCGATACTCGGCCCCCTGCTATTCACAATATTCATAAATGATCTGCCCAATGTCTGCAAAGCCTCAACTGTACATATGTACACAGACGACACCGTAATCTATACCAGCAAACCAGATCTCCCACAGCTGGAGGCCGTGCTGCAAGAACAATTCACAGAGGTAGAAAAGTGGATAGCAAATAACAAACTTTTTCTAAATACTGACAAAACTGTTACAATGCTCTTTGGAACCGCACCTAAACTACACAAATTGCAAACACCCCATATATGTGTGGGGACAAGATCAAATAACACACTGACTACAGTCACTTCTCTGGGTATACCTCTATCTAGGTATGTGGTTAGACCCAAATCTATCTTTTGGCCCCCACATTGAAAAACTCTCATCTAAACTATACCCCAAACTAGGTGCCCTGTACAGAAACAAATCCTGTCTGAGCCCCGCGGTAAGAAAGCAGATAGTACAACAAATGCTTATACCAGCCATTGAATACGGAGATGCAGTGTATGCAGCCGCCCCTCAAACACACCTCCAGAAACTTACTACATTGTATAACTCCTTCTGCCGCTTTGTGCTACAATGTAACAACATGACCCACCATTGTAACATGTTAAAAGAACTAAACTGGCCGTCGCTGGAATCTAGACGCATCCTTCACCTTTCCAACCTGGTGTTTAAGAGCTTTTCTGGGAAGCTACCACCCTACCTGAATAGGCTGATTGCCCCAGCAGTTCCCTCATCCTATAACCTCAGATCCAGGACCAGCACCTTACTTGCAATACCGCAATACAAAAAGAAAGTGGCTCGATCCTCATTTTCCTACAGAGCACCGCAATTATGGAATAACCTCCCAGACGCCATCAGATCTTCCCCAGTCTAAAGTCCCTTAAGAGCTCCCTATTAACATACCTCAATACAGAATGCACCTGTAAACATGTAACATAATGACTTTATTTCCTACATATTTATTTTTCTGTTAATCTGTATATTTGGTTTTGTGTTTAATATCTTGCATTTTACTATTTTGTATTTCTGTAACATTTCAATGTTCTTGAACCCAGGACATACTTGAAAACGAGAGAAATCTCAATGTATCCTTCCTGGTAAAATCCTTTATAAAATAAAATAAAATAAAATAGTCTTCTAGTCGTATAGATGATGTAATGGGCACGTTAAAATCTGTATAAATTGTTCTTCCTCCTTGGCCTTGTTACCTCCAAAGAAATGAACAAACAATAGTGCAAATACGGTTTACTGACAGAATAAGTTAAAAGGGTAGATGTATCCACTCACGTGATTTAGAGCCTTCCGCAGTCAGGCTGAACGGTAGCGCCCCCCTTCCCGCTCCTCTCTCCCAGCCGTCCCGGTTCTATCAGCCGTGCGGATTCCTGGTGAGCGATGGAGTATGTTCTTTTTCCTAGGGGTTCCTCCACCTATATCTTGGTAGCAGTCAGTAGGGGTTTCTCTCAGTATTTCTGTCATATAAAACCAGTGCCAAGCGGTAAGATTAAAAAAAATAAAATAATAATATAAATAAAATAAAAAAATCGTGTTTATTACAGAAATAATATAATAAAATACAACGGCAAAAAAACTTACAAATTGGCCGAAAGCATTAAGGCTAGGGTCAGACTAACGCATTTTTCGCGTTGTCCGTGAAAAAGTGCGTTCGAACGAATGGACGTATTTTTTCACGGAATACGTGATAGCGGTCATACGATGTGCATTTCTGTACGTGATTTTGTACGGATCATCAATAAAACACTTTTTGCGTCTGGACGTTATGTTGGCAGGACATTAGCAGCGTCTGACCTCTCCTAATCACGCACACATGCCACTAGCGGACGCAGCGCACTCTGTACGTCAGTACTAGCGGTTTGACGTTCTCGAAAAAATGCGTTCGTTTGCCACTTGCGTTGCGCGGCCGCACTTTCGTGCGGCCGTTCTTCGTATGCTGCCCGGCATTGGACGTCATTTGCTGCTAGCACGGCCGCGATTAAGTGCGGCTAAACGCACGTTAATATTGCGCTCGTCTGACCCTAGCCTTAGCCAGCCGCTCGCTGGCTTCATCAGTGGGATATAACCTCCCCTGGTGTATTTACATACTTTTATAGTCCAGGAGATCATCTTTGCAGGCTTCGGCTGAGCGCCTTTCCTTGCCATGTGGTTACTTTCACATACATCACTTGGTAGTGCAGAGTCGGCGACCATCTGCGGTATTGTATCTATTGCGCATGCGCGCACTTTCAGTTTCGCTTGTGGTATGGCTGTGAACCTTGGATCTTCATAGGCTTCCTCATTAGGCTGACAGAGCATCTTGGGAAATGTAGTTACCAAAACATGAGGGAGCCAAGGTTGCAGACCCCTGCCCTAACTCTATATCTAACCATAACCCTAACACTAACCAATACTAACATTTGGGGATGTAGAGGGGTATAGGGTTTGTATAAAGAGGTTGGAGGAGGTAAAGAAGGGTGTTTAAAGGGGATTAGGGGTGTAGAGGGATAGAGGATAGAGGATAGAGTATAGAGGGGTTATAGGTGTCAGAACATTTGACATAGAACTTTACATTTCACACAAATGATCACACAAATGCTTTGAATTTCTGTCAAGGAAACAGTCTGTTTAATTCCTAACACCTGATAGATAGAATGAGTTTCTCAGACAATGGAACTCCCAGGTTTTTACAAAATCCCAATTAAAGATTCACTTTATCAGATTTCGTAGACAAAGGGAATAAATTACGTATTGTCCAGAGACTGGCAGGGTTATCCAAAGAGATTCGAATTGCTTGAGAAAGGTAACCGAACGCTGAAAATCAGCGTTCGGTTACCTTTCCTGGCCATTCGGCTATCCAGAGAGCAGGCAATTCGCCAAATCCTGTCGAATTGCCTGCACATACGGTGCCTGTTCGGTCCCTGTTCGAGGGCAGTGAAATCCCCATGAAAAAGCACTGCTTCGGCTATTCAGAGAACACAAACCAGCAGTGAAAGGTTCCCCTAATGTCCTGCCATTCGGTGGTTTCATTCGGCAGGTTTATTCAGGAGAATCCCATAGGCTTCAATGTTAAAAATATTCCTGTTTTAATTCAATGTCTAATAAACCGTTCATTATAAAATTCTGCAGCAAAAAGTCTCTTTATTTATAGATTTTTTAGGATACTTTAAGCATTTTTCTGAATTTTTTAAAAAAAAATTAAAAGTCCGATTTTTTTTTGATTTTTTTTTCAGTTTGCTTATTTTTTTTGTAACAGCCCTCTTTATTATCATTCCCTGGACCTCCTGTGAAAATTTCAGACATTTTCGCTCAGTAGTTTCTTTGTAAACAGCGTTTCATTTTCCCAGATTCATACAAATGGTTTTTCTAATTTATTCACTGCCTCCTCTACGTCACAGCTGCTTCGGCTCTGTGTGATTCGGCTCCTGTTCGGCTCCTGTTCGGCTTCTTCGAAGGTTAATCCAGATGTTTTTGCTTGTTTTCAGGGTGCATTCGGTTAGTTTTCGTCAGGTTTTCGGCAGCTTTTCCCTGCAATTCGGGGACCCTGTGGTGTTTGCTGAATACACCGCAGGGTCACCGAAATGGGATCGGCAAAAGGAACCGAATTGAAGAGAACGAAAAGTCACCGAACGTGCGGTGACTTTTCGAATCTCTTTGGATAACCCTGTGGGAAAAAAACAACTCTCAAGCAATCCTGTTGTAAAACCAGAACTCAGGGGTGGATATGTAAACAGCAGTGTCATTGAACCTGAGGAACGACACAATGTATTACCTGGAACAGAAACTCATTCTATATGCGAGGGCATTTCAATTTGAACACATTTAGAACGATACTCAGACAAATCCTGGGATAATCACGAAATGTCCAATATGTAAAGAATGTCAGAGATTATTTTCTAACAGTAGTGATGGTTAACTACAAATCAACGTTTGGAAGAAATATTATGACACTACTAAGATAAGCAATGCGATCTGTGACATTATATTATACAAGGTGAAATGCAAATATTTAACTAATGTGGTGAGTTTTTATGTATAATCATGGTTCTGAACATTCTTAGAAAGGTAGAGCCCACACTATATTTAATTGATTATGCAATAACGAGTGTATCGCCTACTACCATTCGGAAACAGTGCCAGCATATTCCTCAACAATGTACAACGGGCAAAATATAGAGAGGGTTACATTACATTGAACAACATTTTGACAAACCAGTACAGGAGGAAACTAAGGTCCTATTCCCGTGGGAACTCACAATCTAAAATGCTAAATAGCTTATTGTAATTCTGAGTAACAATACGTGTTCTGCTAAATCAGTGATCTGTTAATTATGAGTGGACAACAAGGGATGTATCATGAAACACACGTATGCGTATCTGCAGGTATAGCTCATATAGACATCTCTAAGGCTAGGGTCAGACGAACGCATTTTTCGCTTTTCCTTGAAAAAGTGTGTTTGAATGAATGGACGTATTTTTTCACGGAATACGCGATAACAGTCATACAATGCACATTTTCGTCCGTGATTTTGTACGGATCATCAATAAAACACTTTTTGCGTCTGGACGTTATGTAGGCCGGACATGTGCAGCGTCTGACGTCTCCTAATCATGCACACACGCCGCTAGCGGACGCAGCGCGCTCTGTACGTCAGTACTAGTGGTTTCACGTTCTCGAAAAACTGCGTTTGTTTGCCGTTTGCGTTGCCCGACAGAACTTTCATGCGGCCGTACTTCGTATATTGCCCGTCAATGTCCGTCATTTGCTGCTACTACGGCCGTGATAAAGTGCGACTGCACGTGCTTTCGCACTGCGTTCGTCTGACCCGAGCCTTAATCCACATACATCACGCATATCGGTAGATGCTGCATAGAATACCTGTATAAATTATGAAATGACCAAAAGCCAGTAACGATAAACGAACAGATAGAAATGTGTTATATATGACCAAGCAGTAACCTATTAATTAATTCCCTTAAAATTTTGGTCTCTATGATCTGAGAAACTCCAAAGTTAGGGAGACCTCTGCTGGACAGGTACCATGAACACCTAGTTAGAGTTACTGGTACTTATAAAATGCTAACAAATTCAGTAGCGCTGTACAATGGGTGAGACAGAATAACAAATATACATACAAGTTAAACACACAGAATAGTAGGAGAGAGGACCCTGCTTGAGAGTTTACAATAGGGCTAATGAATAAAACTAGCCTCCAAACATATGTTAATAACTATTGTCAAACTACACCCTTGTAGGCTAGTCCTTTGATAAGGGAATTTGGGACATAACAGGGGTGAGTTTTAGGCAGAGAGGAGGCCAAATACCACCACAGCTACAAGAAGGCCACAAAAAGATTCCATCAAACCAACAGCAGAACCTACCCACAAATCTTCTTACACCGGTCTCCACCTTAACTACCAGATTGGTAAAGTATTGATTAATATTTCCTAAATACATTGTCACTGCCCTATATTTCCATCACCTATTAAAGGAATATAAATAAATGATTTGGCTGTTGAATAACATTACAATAGTATCAACCAGTGGCGTCACTAGGGTTGGTGTCACCCGGTGCGTTATCTCATGGTGTCACCCCCCCCCCGAGTTTTACGGTTTCTTTTTTAACTGCTCTTATTCAAAAATCAGTACTCCCATATAACACTGAATGCTCATAATAGACGGTGCACATTACTGTGAGGTTTATTGCTGTGGAGCTCTGTGATATGCTCATACACAAATTTTGGCGAACTGCCAGCAAGTGCGGTGCCTGTTCAAGGCAGTGAAAGTCCCCATAGAGAAGTAAAGGTTAATCTGTTCAGAGACACCGAACAGCAAAGAAATGTTCTGATGTCCGGTGGTTTCATTCGGCAGATTAATTCAGGTGAATCCCATAGGTTTCAATATTAAAAATATTTCTGTTTTTAACCAATATCTAATAAACCGTTATTCCTTTAATCTGTAGTAAAAAGTCTCTTTATTTATTGATTTTTCTTTTTTTGTATCTTTTAGGCATTTTTAAAAAAAATTTTCTTCTAATAGCGTTTTTTCTTATTTCTGTAACAGACCTTTTTATTATCATTCATAGGACCTTATATATTAATTCCAGACATTTTCGTTCAGTAGTTTTTTTTTAAATAGCAGGCGACAGGTTTGCGGCAGCGTTCAGTGGCTGATTCTCTGCACTTCAGGGACCCTGCGGTGAATTCACCGGGGAAATTTGATTTCCCCAAAGTGCGCGGAACAACAGAACACTGAAATTTCTGCGTCATTTCGTTGCTCTGTGAATATCCCTTTTAGTGGTGTTTTTTTTTTGCTGCCCCCTGGAAAGTGCCAGCTTAGGCCTTGCCTACCCAGGACATATTTGAAAAATGAGAGAAATCTTAATGTATCCTTCCTGGCAAAAGATTTTTGTGTAAAAATTATTTTATTTTTTTAGTGTCACCCTAGGGGGTGGTGTCACCCGGTGCGGGCTGCACCCCCCCCCCTTTGACACCACTGGTATCAACCTTTAGTTCCTACTGCAGCAGAATTCTAAGGAAGAAACTATTAAAGGACAGCTCTGTTGCTCCCCATAATGCATTGGATTTACTTATGTTGCAAGACTGCTGTTTTTGGACATTTTAGACTAGGGTCAGACTAACACATTTTTCGCGTTGTCCGTGAAAAAGTGCGTTCGAACGAATGGACGCATTTTTTCACGGAATACGCGATAGCGGTCATACGATGCGCATTTTCGTCCGTGATTTTGTACGGATCATCAATAAAACACTTTTTGTGTCTGGACGTTATGTTGGCCGGACATTAGCAGCGTCTGACGTCTCCTAATCACGCACACACGCCGCTAGCGGACGCAGGGCACTCTGTACGTCAGTACTAGCGGTATCACGTTCTCGAAAAAATGCGTTCGTTTGCCACTTGCGTTGCGCAGCCGCACTTTCGTGCGGCCGTTCTTCGTATGCTGCCTGGCATTGGACGTCATTTGCTGCTAGCACGGCCGTGATTTAGTGCTGCTAAACGCACGTTAATACTGCGTTAGTCTGACCCTAGCCTTAAGGATAGTACTCGTCCCTGTAGTGAGATAAAGTGGAATTGGTAAATTGTTTTTAGTATCAAGTTACCACCAGCCCCCGTTAGGGTAATCTAACATAGATTTAGGCTATGTCTTGCAATTGATACTATTGAATGTGTTTTCATGTACAATACATTTCAATAGGAAGTTTTTTGTTAACTCATGCTGAATAAATTGCTTAGTCTATATTGCAGGTGAATTAAATATTCAGGTTATATTGCTTTGTCCCTCATATGTGTTAGAGTAACTGCAGTGAATCGTATTGTAAGCCAAGTATTGATGCTGTGATCACTAGGAGGAAGGGATAGGTTGCCTATCAATAGCATTTTATGTGCCTACCCGGAGAAAGCTACATTTAGCGAATCGGCCCCAACCACAATACCAAATTGTGTTGCAGGTGATGCTTCTCTGAGTGTTTTACATATCCAGGTTGAGGGCTGTTTTATAAGGGGAGATCTTATGATGTTGGATTATAACTCACTGTTTAAGAATATTTAATTCGTACATATGAATGTGGTGTGTGATATATACACATTTAGATGCTTGTCCATTATATTATTGCTTGTTGCAGTATCACTACTAATTGTTACCTATATGTACTCATAAATCTCAATGTATCCTTCCTGGTAAAAAACTTTGCAAATAAATTGTACATTGTTAAGGTGAATGAGATCCTGTGTCACTGGTGCCACCTAGTGTTATAATTTGAAAACCACACTCAAGCAATGAATAACATTGCTTAGCCCGATGCAGTGGAAATCAACATAAATTTATTTATTTATTTATAAAGGATTTTACCAGGAAGGATACATTGAGATTTCTCTCGTTTTCAAGTATGTCCTGGGTTCAAGAACATTGAAGTGTTACAGTTACAGAAATACTAAGTAATACAATGCAAGATATTAAAAAAAAAAAAAACACATATACAGATTAACAGAAATATAGTCACTAGGTTACATGTTTACAGGTGCATTCTGTATTGAGGTATGTTAGTAAGGAGCTTTTGAGTGACTTAAGACTGGGGGAAGATTTGATGGTGTCTGGGAGGTTATTCCATAATTGTGGTGTTCTGTAGGAAAATGAGGACCGAGCCACTGTCTTTTTGTATTGTGGTATAGCAAGTAAGGTGCTGGTCCTGGATCAGAGGTTATAGGATGAGGGAGCTGCTGGGGGAAGCAGTCTATTCAGGTAGGGTGGCAGCTTCCCAGAAATGCTCTTAAACACCAGGCTGGAAAGGTGAAGGGTGCGTCTGGATTCCAGCGATGGCCAGTTTAGCTCTTTTAACATGTCACAATGGTGGGTCATGTAGTTACATTGTAGCGCAAAGCGGCAGAATGAGTTATACAATGTAGTAAGTTTATGAAGGTGTGTTTACGGGGCGGCTGCATACACTACATCTCCGTAATCAATAGCCGGCATAAGCATTTGCTGTCTACTCTGCTTTCTTACCGCGGGACTCAGGCAGGATTTGTTTCTGTACAGGGCACCTAGTTTGGGGTAAAGTTTAGATGAGAGTTTTTCGATGTGGGGGCCAAAGGATAGATTAGGGTCCAACCACATACCTAGATATTTGAGAGAAGTGACTGTGGTCAGCATGCCATTTGATTTTGTCCCAACACATAGATGGGGATTTTGCAATTTGTGTAGTTTAGGTGCTGTTCCAAAGAGCATCGTTACAGTTTTGTCAGTATTTAAAAAAAGTTTGTTGTTTTTGATCCACTTTTCTACCTCTCTGAATTGTTCTTGCAGCCCGGCCTCCAGCTGCGGGAGATTTGGTTTGCTGGTATAGATCACAGTGTCGTCTGCATACATATGTACAGTTGAGGCTTTGCAGACGTTGGGTAGATCATTTATGAATATTGTGAATAGCAGGGGGCCTAGTATTGAGCCTTGGGGTACACTGCAAGTGACTGGGAGCGGGAGGGAAGAGCTGCCAGAAATTGACACATATTGTGATCGGTCGGATACATATGATTGAAACCAGGTTAGCGTGCGATCACCAATGCCAGAGTTTTTAAGTTTTTCTAACAAGATGCCATGGTCTACCGTGTCAAAGGCCTTGGCAAAATCAAGGAAGATGGCTCCAGTTAGGTTTCCTTGTTCCATCCCAGCCTGGATATCATTGCAGACTTTTAAAAGGGCGGTTGTAGTTGAGTGATTTGGACGAAAGCCTGATTGATCCGGGGTTAAGTAGTTCCAATATTGATAATAATCACGTAATTGTGTGTAGACACATTTTTCCAAGACTTTTGACATTACAGGGAGCAACAATATCGGACGGTAGTTGCATACCAAAGTACTGTCACCACTTTTATGGATAGGTACCACTGTTGCAGTCTTCCAGAGCTTGGGTATGTATCCAGTCGCCAGTGACTCATTTATTAGGGTTGCGACAGGATTTGCAATTGCTGGCGCACTGATTTTCAGCAGCATTGCTGGTATTTGATCAGGTCCAGACTGGTATTTCATTTTTTGCTTACGGAGAAGTTTAGTAATGACACTGACAGGCACTGGTCTAAAACTGAATTCCTGTCTGATACAGGGACTTTGCACAGTTGGGGGGGGCCTGCCCTGCATGAGGCCTCTCTGATTGCATGTCATTTCTTAGCTTGGCAATCAAAGTGGTGGCACATCCAACAAAATAATCATTAAAGGCATTTGCTACATCTAGGGGGTGTTGCAGGGTTTGGTTGTTTACTTTGACAGCAGCTGGCTGGGAGTGGACTGGGGGTGCTTGTATGTTACTTATGGTTCTCCAAAAGTTTCTAGGGTTTGATATGTTATTGTTTAGATTTTCATTGAAGTAATGGGCTTTGGCCATTTTTGTTTGTTTTGTGCATTCATTCCGGCATTTTCGGTATTCGTAGTGATCGTTCATGGAACCAGTACTCTTGAAATTTGACCACCGTGAATCTCTAAGCTGGTACATTAGTGTAAGATCAGCTGTAATCCAGGGGAGATGAGTCCCTTTTAGGCTAAGGTCAGACGAAAGCATTTTTAACGTGCGTTTAGCCGCACGAAATCACGGCCGTGCTAGCAGCAAATGACGTCCATTGCCGGGGAACACACGAAGTACGGCCACACGAAAGTTTGTCCACGCAACGCAAGTGGCAAACGAACGCATTTTTTCTAGAACGTCAAACCGCTACTACTGACATACAGAGTGCGCTGCGTCCGCATAGCGGCGTGTGTGTGTGATTAGGAGACGTCAGACGCTGCTAATGTCCGGCTAACATAACGTCCAGACACAAAAAGTGTTTTATTGATGATCCGTACAAAATCACGGACGAAAAGGCGCATCGTATGACCGCTATCGCGTATTCCGGGAAAAAATACGTACGTTCGTTCGAACGCACTTTTTCACGGACAACGTGAAAAATGCGTTCGTCTGACCCTAGCCTTACTCGCACTTTACGCAGCGGGGCATGGGAATTCCAGACTTGCAGGAGCTCAGACTGAAAGTATTCAACTGCACAGTATAGGTCTGGGATTAGGTTTAGCCTGTACCAGGGGAGCTGTTTGAGATCACTTAGGAAGGATTCAAGAATAAATTTCTTGAAAGACCTGGTGGTTATTACCTTTGGGGGAGATTTCAAGGCCTTAATTTTGCGCACGCAGTACACTAGACAATGGTCACTAAAGCTATTAGCAAGAACGCCTGCCTCCTGTATTCTATCAGGAGTTGAGGAGAGAATCCAGTCCAACAAGGTATGGTTAGGGCTTTTCATATTAATGCGAGTGGGGGAGGAGATTAATTGAGTTAGCTGCAAAGTTTTATAACAATTATGCATAAGTTACCCCCTTAAGGACGGGAGTAATTTTACAACTTCGGCGCTGTTTCGAAGTAGAAGTTTGCTGAGCTCATTTTGACCATTTTTATACTCGGTTTTAACCCTTTCCATGTGGCGGACGTGCTCAGCGCGTCCTGCCGCCTGGCCACTTCGCTGCGGAGGATGCGCTCAGCGCGTCCTCCCTTAGCAGCGGCAATCCGCTGGGATTCCGGCCGATCGCGGCAGCCCCTCGGTGCGGGCTGACATCCTGCCCTTCCAAGCGGCGGCTGTCTTTAACCCCTAGGGGTCTGGATCGCGATATGGTGCTAACATGCGCCATATCGCGGTCCCCTTCCGGAGCTGCCCGACATCTTGGATGTCGGCCAAGCTTCCAGGATATCCCCCTAACGACTGGCGTCATCGCGCATAGCGCGATGGCGCCAGTTCCACAATTAACCCCTTGCTGCCACCTATGGTGGAGATAGGGGGTTCCAATAACCCCCCCTATCTCCCGATCCGTGACAGCTAGGGGTTAATGGCCTTTCCAATGATACCAAACATGACCATGTACAGTGTAAAAAAAAAATTAAAAATAAAATTAAAAAAAAATTAAAAAACTTTTTTTGGTTTTGTTTTATTAATGCAGCAATATTGTTCCCATTTCAATTATAATGTGAACAATGATGCTGCACTAACGATTTTTTCTATGGGGGGCGTTTGCCAAAAAAAAGTGATTTTCCCCAAAAAAGTAACGATTCCCCGTTTCTAATTTTTTTAACAAGCGCAACCCATAGAAAATACAACCGCAAACGCTCGCATGTTAAAATGTGAAAAAAACACTTAACACGTTGTAAATTATTGAAAATTCTAATTTTATTGCATTTTATGTTATAAAATACAGAGAGGACATAACGTATACATATAATAATGATATATTATGAATCTGCCGAGTCTCCCGGAAAGGACGATATATAATATGTCTGGGTCATATAATAAAATGTGACTTCAAATCGCATTTAAACATGATGAGCGAAACCGGTAAAATTTAGCTCAGCACAGGGGTGTGAAAAGGCTCAGCAGCGAAAGGGTTAAGTCACGTATTATTATACCACTCAAACAAATTATATATCGTTCTTTCTGGCAGACTCGGAAGATTAATAATATATCATTATTATATGTATATGTCATGCCCTGCCAAAATGCTATAACAAAAAATGTAAAAAAATTAAAAAATTTGAATTTAATAAAATTTCAATCATCCACAGTGTGTAAAGTGTGTTTTTTTTTTTTTTCTTTTTTTTTTTTTAAATTTTGTTATCCGGGGGGGCGGAGCTAACTGCCGACGAGGAAGGTCACGTTCTGAGGAGCTCCTCGACCATAGACGCTTATGTGACATATTTTGGTGATTCCCTCGTGGGTTTTAAACGTACTGGACGGTGACAGGAGGTCCCTACGGCCCTCTGACTCGGACCGGGATCTTGCTGAGTCGTGCTAGGTGGAGATCTTGGAGTGCGGTGACTTTGGGCCTACCTCAGCTATCTGCGTGCGGCGGCCATCTTGGGCCTATTCATCCCTGCTCCGGCCGTGCTGAGTGACATTCTCCCTTCTGATACAGCGGGTGACGTCTCCCTAGACCTGTCGCGGCACTTTGGATTGTGGTGCGATATTTATCTAGCCCGGACGGAGGTGATACAGCAGGGAGAGGCTTACTGCGGAAACACACGCCTGGCGGCCATTCTGGTGGATTCTCCCCCGGCAGAGATACTCCCGGTGGATTAGTGACCCAGACTGCCGCATCTCCATGGGTAAGAAGTCGGGTAAGAAGCCCTTCCCATTAGAAGGCCCACGACAGCTGGACATCCGAGATGCGCTGGGAGAGGGCAGGCGTAAGAGACAGGGAGAACCCCATACATACCGGTCTCCCACGATGAGCTCGTCCGAGGACGAGGAACCATACTGGTCGGAGGCCTCGGTGGTGGCGCGGCACTCGCCCCGGGCACCGGAGGCAGGCAGACGGTCAGCTGCGGAACCCAATTGTTGGAGGACCCCAGTGGCGCGCCAACTCGAGTCTTCTGGTCCCCCTGTCCCTGCGGAGGTTACTCCGACTGCTCCTGGGAGGCGAAGAGACGCGGACCGCGTGTCCTTCACTAGGGACGATATACGTGGCCTACTGGGAGAAGCACTTGAGGAGATGAGAGCGGTGTGGCGCGCGGACTTTGCAGCCTTAACAACAGAATTGACGGATGTCAAAGGGAGGCTGAAGACAGTAGAGGCCCAGGTTGAAGAGATAGTAGCGACCCAGACGCTCCTCGCGCCACAGGTGGATTCGCTGCAGTCGCAGGTGGCGGCGCTTACGGGAGCCGTGGAGGCGGCTGAAAACCGTCATCGCCGGAGAAACGTTCGTATCCGGGGGATCCCGGAGACGATAGCCGATGATGCCCTGCTACCGCTTATTAACAAGTTGGCGTTGCACGTGATCGCTGCGCCGTCCGGGACTGTTTTTCACAACGTTTTCCGACTACGTAAGGCGACTACAGCTCCGGTGGACTCCCCCCGCGATGTGCTAGCGGTGGCGGGAAATGAGACAGATAAACGGCGCCTGATGTCGACTCCCGCAGCTCGAACCCCAATTGTTTTTGAAGAGATGGTTTTGTCACTGTTTAACGATCTTCCTTTTGTGACCTTGATAGCTCGCCGGCAATTCCGAGAAGTCTCGGCATTCCTGAGGAACCGTGGGGTCAGATATAGATGGGGGGGTTGCAGGTTCTATGTACATAAATTATGACAACCTGTCTCACCTGGTGTCCTCCCCTGAGGCCGCGTGGTCCCTGCTTCACTCCCTGGACCTTTCCCCTGCCCCGGTGTCCCCCAGCCTTGTCCCTGGGGGTTCCTCACCTCCGATGCTAGATCCGGGATAGAATCGGACGTGGAATAGCACAGCCTGGTGCTTTAAACTAACAGGATTCTGCTCTCATTCCGCTTTTCCCCTCTTTGTGATACGGACCGTTCTGCTTCTCGCTGATATTTGCTATTTTTCTTTTTGATGCCGTCTATTGCCTTCATGAAAGTCGGAGACTTTTCTAACTACATGGGGTATATTTCACTTATAGCGAACTCTGTTGGGGGTTTTCTTTTTCTCTCCTATATTTTTACAAACTAGATGCCTTTCGCAGCCTTTTTCATATCTTTCTGTTTTTTGGTATTACGCAGAGGATATTTTTATTTGCAGAAGACCTGTTTTTGGTTTTCTCATATCTATGGATGTATATTAACCACTTGAATGCTAAGGACGCGCTCAGCGCGTCCTCAGCATTCCCGCTGGTGTGCTGAGGACGCGCTGAGCGCGTCCTCACTTTGGGGTCAGCGTTCGGCCGGGTTCCGGCCGATCGCTGGCCCTTCCGGTGCGGGCTGACATCCTGGATGTCAGCCCGGCATCCGGACCAGCAGCCGCCATTATTAGGTGTCATCGCGGGGGCGCGATGACACCTAATTCAGGCGCCCCCCCGCATGTGCGGAGGAGGCGCCTGAAAGGGAGGGGGGGGAGGTCCTTCGGACCTCTCTCCCTCCCGATCGGCGGCGCACAGGTGGTTAACCCAGGCATCATTTGGAAGGGCACAGCCTGCCCTTCCAAATGATGCCTGGCATTAACCCCTGGGGAGCTGGATCGCGAATCGGCGCTGAAAAGCGCCGGTTCGCGATCCTTTCCCGGAGCTGGCCGACATCTTGGATGTCGGCCAAGCTTCCGGGAACTCCCCCAGAGGACTGGCGTCATCGTGCGTAGCACGATGACGCCAGTCCTACAGTTAACCCCTAACTGCCACCAAGTGTGGAGATAGGGATAGGAACTCCCTATCTCCCGATCCGTGGCAGTTAGGGGTTAAATTTTGATATGGTTGGATCGGCCAGAGCATGGCCGTTCCAACGATACCAAACATGAAAGTTAAAAATTTTTGTAAAAAAAAAAAAAAAAGAAAAATAAAAATAAAAAAAAAATAATAAAAAAAAAATAAACACTTTTTTTTTATTTTTTTTGGTTTGTTAGTGCAGCAATATTGTTCCCATTTCAATTATAATGTGAACAATGATGCTGCACTAACGATTTTTGTATGCGGTGCGTTTGTTAAAAATAGTGTCATTTTCCCCAAAAAAAAATGTAACGAGACCCCATCTCTAATTTTTTTAACAAGCGCACCCCATACAAAATATAACCGCAATTGCTTGCATGTTAAAATGTGGAAAAAAACACTTTACACATTGTAAATTATTGAAAATACATATTTTATTGCATTTTTTGTTATAATATACAGACATGACATAACGTATACATATAATAATGACATATTATGAATCTACCGAGTCTGACGGAAAGAACGATATATAATATGTCGGTGTCATATACTAAAATAAGCCTTAAAAACACGTTTAAACATGATGCGCAAAACAGGTAAAAAATGACCTCAGCACAGGGGCGGGAAAAGCCTCAGCAGCGAAAGGGTTAATGGTCTTATGGCTTTTGTGTGACATATTCGATGACTTATGGAGGCCCTGCAAGGCCTTCATTTTATATTTGTTTTATACCTATTATTGCAGCATCCGTAAATAATTCTCTTTTCTCCCCTTTTTTTTTTCTTCTCTCTCCATTTACCTGCGGAACATTTTTATTTTTATTATTATTATTATTGCCCACTTGTTTTCTACTCATACGCTGCTCCTTTATGACGACAATCCCCCCCCCCTTAAGTTTTATGTGCTTTTGAGATTGTAATATCTGGCCCTGCGAGGCCGACCCTGTTGGTCAGTCTGTGAACCTTTGATTACAAAATAAAAATTTTATAAAAAAAAATAAAAAAATAAAAAAATGTTGTTATCCGAGCCTTTGCGGTCATATGCTATGGGGTAGATTTGTTAAAAAAATTTGAACAGGGAACCCATTTTTTTTTTTTTTTTGGGAGACATTGCGTGATTTTAGCTAAACCCCCCAAAAAAAATCATTAGTAAAGCATCATTGTTCACATTATAATTAAAATGTGAATAGTGCTGCATTAAAAAAAAACAAAAAAAACCCACGTTTTTACTTGTAATATGGTCATGTCTGATATCATTGGAAAGGCCATGCACCCCCTAGCTGCCACCGATCAGGAACCCCCCTATCTCCTCTATGGGATTTCCTTAGGAAATCCCTTTGCAGCTAGGGGCTTCCCCGGTTAACTGACATCATTGCGCATGGTGCGATGAGTCAGTTGACGCGGGGGGACCCAGAGGTGGGGGCTGCCATCCAAGATGGCGGCCCCCACCAGAAAAAGGCCACGGTCTTGCATCGATTGATGCCGGGGCGGGATCTGTGACACTGTGACACTTCCAGCGATGCTGGCCACAGACTCCTGGTCCCCGGCGATGGGGAGATAGAGGGATCCAAAGGATCCCCCTCCCCTTCAGGCGCTTCCCCTGCGCCGGCGGGGCGACGCCTGAAACTGACGTCAGGGCGCCAGGAGGAGGGTTACACGCCGATCTGACTCCGCGGGAGTCAGAGCAGCGTGGGAGCGACCGGAGGAGGTGAGTATCGCCAGAGGGGGGGCTGCAAACGCCGAGGACGTACAATTACGTCCTGCGGCGTTAAGGCTGGGGTCAGACGAGTGCAGTTATCACGTCCGTGTTGCCACACATTTGTACGTCCGTGGCAGCATAGCATTCTGACCAATGGAGCCCCACACAGGAAGTACGTCCGCACATTAGTGTGGATGCATGGCGGACGCGGCAAACGGACGCAGGTTAGGCAAGAACATAATACTGCTAGAACGGACGTGCGGAGTGCGCCAGCATTTTTACTTCCAGCATTTTTGACGGACAGAATGTTTTTTCATTTTAAATTTTTTTCCCTGCTCCAGTCAAAAAATAGGTCTGTGAAAAAAGTGGACTGTGTGACCACTACCTGGTTGTCAGTCAGTAAGTACGTCCATACAAGATGCGCTCATCTGACCTTAGCCTTAAGCCTGCCTAATGCAGGACGTAATTGTACGTCCTGCGGCGTTAAGGGGTTAAGCCAATTGGTTATACTGATTTGAATAATAAAATCCAATTAAAATTGGTGTACTTTATAATTTTAATTTTATTTAAATAATCTTTAATCTTGAATGATTTTTATTGCGACTAAAAAAATATACAGACTCAAAAGAACTCAGGATAACGCGTTACATATTAAGACGTATATTCATAAATTGGTTATTTCCTCTTAAAAAAAGAATAACCTAATCATACCATTGATATTGGAGGCACTGTCGTCGTCGATGATGATGATATATATATATAAAAATCAAGCCCAAAGAGTGGCCGCACTCAAAAAATTAAAAGTACAATTTTATTATGCTCAAACGTTAAACTGTAGTTCCGGCTCTCTTGGGAGCCATTTTCAAGGTTACATAGCAAGTAGAAAACACAGTATATAAAGGTATCACTCACCAACTAAGTTGCTTACAGCTGTGATGCACTCCAGGTGGGAGCACTCATTCTCAATTACTGACAGCTCAGATGACAAAAAGAAAGAAAAAAACAGTTTAAAGCAAGAATGGAAAGAAAAAAGGGAAAACCATGGTCTATATGAAAAATAGATAAATGGTGTCAGTTAATGGTAACTTTACTATTAATGGAAACTATGGAAAACTAAACTATTAATGGAAAAATGAAAGATGAGTGTGAGTAGCAGTGAATGTGCACTGTGTGTGTGATGAGAACGGGTGAAGTGAGAGAGATGTGATGATAAAAAAGATCAATTGCAAATGGAATGGAGTAGAGCAAATGGGTGAAAAGGATGGATGTATCCATTTTTATCCACTCTTTTTCACCCATTTACACTTCTCAGTTCCATTTGCAATTGCTCTTTTTTTATCATCACATCTCTCTCACTTCACCCATTCTCATCACACACACACCGTGCCCATTCACTGCTACTCACACTCATCATACATTTTTTCCATGTAGAGCAATGTTTCCCCTTTACGTACACAGTGCATAGTTTCCATTAATTGACACCCTTTATCTATATTTTTCATGTAGAGCATTTTTCCCCTTTTTTCTCACTATCTTTGCCGCAATAGGTGATTTTCCTTTTGTAAGAAGTTGTCTTTATTATTTTTATTAACTCCGTTCTCTGCAATAACCTAGAGGTTTAATGTGCACCATGTTACTGCATTAGACTGTGATCATTGCATTGTGCAGGACTTCTTTCCATGATTCTTTTAAACAGTTTCTTTTTTTCATCTGAGCTGTCAGTAACTGAGTGCTCCCACCTGGTGTGCATCACAGCTGTAAGCAACTTTATTGGTGAGTGGTACCTTTTTTATATACTGTGTTTTCTACCTGCTGTGTAACCTTGAAAATAGCCGAAACGGCGGTAAATATGGTTTAACTTTTGATCGTAATAAAATTGTACTTTTAATTTTTTGAGAGTGGCAACTCTTTGAACTTTGTATATTTTCTTGGGCCCTGCACCATTTTTTTCATCGGTTTTGCATTGTTTGGAAGGAGTTGCTGGTATTCTGTATATTTTATATATATATATATATATATATGAACGAAAGTATATAATAGATACCCCGACAATGAGATACTTTGTCCTGAGGATGTGATGAACACCTAACTATGCCAAAACTGGCAGTCCTCTGTTATGCCTATCACTCTCAGCATATCTACATTTAGAGACGTTTTGATGAATCAGTTTGGGGGTTATTCACTAACCACCATAGTTTGAAGTAAAATAATAATAAAAATAATAAAAGTTGGTGATGCCGATAGGTTAATACCGCAGCAGGAGAGATTTCATTGAAGCTTCTCCTGGCGCTGTTTGATTTCCATCTTGGAATCACCAAACCTTATTGTTGCTCCATCAATGGCAAGATACGGTGTTTCCTAACCCACAGGGTTATTCAAAGAGCTCTGAATTGCTGGCGAAATGTAACCGAACGCTGAAATTCAGCGTTCGGTTACCTTTCATGGCTATTTGGCTATTCATAGAGCAGGCAGTTCGCCAAATGTTGGCGAATTGCCTGCACATACGGTGCCTGTTCGGTGCCTGTTCGAGGGCAGTGAAATCCCCATAGAGAGGCAATGCTTCGTCTATTCAGAGAACAAAAACCAGCAGTGAAAAGTTGCCGAAATGCCCTGCTGTTCGGTGGCTTCATTCGACAGGTTTATTAAGGCTAGGGTCAGAGTGGGGCAGTCGGAACGCGCGTGCAGGCGCACTAAATCACGGCGGCAGTAGCAGCACATAACGGCCAATATACGCAGTACGTGCGTACAAAAGTGCGCCGACACCACGCAACCGGCAAATGAACGCATTTTTCTCAGAACGTGAAACCGCTGCTACAGACGTACAGAGTGCGCTGCGGCCGCATGGCAGCGTGTGTGCGTGATTAGGAGACGTCAGACGCTGCTAGTGTGCGGCCTACATAACGTTCAAACAGCCGGATTTCCCTAGAATTGCGTTGGTGAGTACCTGCGACTGTGCGACTGTGGTCGTCTGACCACTTAAGCGTATTCCGTGAAAAAATGCGTGCGCACGCATCGACGTACATTTTGACGGTGGCCGCAGAAAATGCGCTCATCTGTCCCTAGCCTAAGGCGAATCCCATAGGCTTCAATGTTAAAAATATTCCCGTTTTAATTCAATATCTAATAAACCGTTGAGTATAATATTCTGCAGTAAAAAGTCTATAGATTTTTTTTAGGATCTTCTAGGCATTTTTTGGCATTTTTTGCAAACTTTTTTTCTTTTTTTTTAATTTAATTTTAAATCGTTTTTTCTTTTTTCTGTAACAGTCCTTTTTATTATCATTCATTGGATCTTATATGTAAATTTCAGACATTTTCGCTCAGTAGTTTCTTTGCAAACAGCGTTTCACTTTTCAAACATTCAACCGTCCGTTTTTTTTTTCATCACTCCATTCGTCTGCGGTGTCGGGTTTTTCCGGTGGCTTCTCTGCGTTGTGATCGGCTCCTGCTCGGGTTTCTACGGCATGTTTGGCGGGGTTAATCCCAGATGTTTTTGCGGGTTCGGTGTGCGTTCGCTGGGTTTTGCGGCGGCTTTTCCCTGCACTACGACGGCCCTGTGGTGCTTGCTGACTACACCGCAGGGTCGCCGAAATGAGATCGCCAAATTGCACCGAATTGAAGAGAATGAAAAGTCACCAAACGTGTGGTGGCTTTTCGATTCTCTTTGAATAACCCTGACAGTTTTTTTGTTTTTTTTTAACTGAACAGTAATAACTAAACTGTATCTCAGATGACCCCACTCATTATCTCCTCCTTTATATAAGCTTATCTACATGTAGCCATTAAGACATAGAAATGATCTCAAAGATATGGAAAGACAGCAATAGTAGAAGTGGTAGAGGCTAAAACAGTAATTGAATTTAAGCAGGCATGGGATAGGCATAAGGCTATCCTAAACAAAAGATAAATCCAGGTAAAGTATCCATGTAATTGGGCAGACTAGATGGGCCGAAAGGTTCTTATCTGCCGACATTTTTCTATGTTTCTATGTAATATATTTTTACATTCCAGGCAAATAATTCTTATGTACTAATGGACTATATATGTCGGATTCATTTTTTCACAAAGAGAATTAATGGAGGATATAAAATAAAATGTAACGTACCTATGTCGTTTCAATTATTTTATTCTCACATTTTCTTATATAGAAATTAGCGCATGTTTTTGAAAAGCACACAGTTTTTCTCAATGGTTTTTTAATGTGTTGTAACCTCTTGGCTGCTAAGCACGCACTCAGCGCGTCAAGCCAAGTGGGCCTTCTGTGTGATGGACGCGCTCAGTGCATCCAATCATTGCAGCCGCGATTGGCTGGTATTTCGGCTGATCGCTGCAGCCTAACGGTGCGGACTGACATCTTGGATGTCAGCCCAGCCTCCGGGACCCCGGCCGGCTGAATAGTGTCATCGTGCCCAGCGCGATGACCTCTATTTCAGGCACACTTTCCCGCCAGAGCAGGGAAAGTGCCTGAAGGGGAGGGGGGTCCTTTGGACCTCTCTCCCTCCGCATCGGTAAGGGGCAGAAAAAAGGCAGGCACAGCTTGGAAGTGCACAGTCTGTACTTCCAAGTGGTGCCTGCTTTTAACCCCTTAGCAGCTGGATTGCATTTCGGCATCAATTGGCGCTGGACTGTGGCCCTTTCCCAGGGGTGGCTGACATAATTTCCATCTTGGATGTCAGCCAAGCCTCTGGGACCTCCCCCCAGCCTACTGACATCATCACACATAGACATTATGTCAGTTCTGGAGTTAACCCCTAGCTGCCACCTATGATGGACATACGGAGGGCATTGGACCCCCCTATCTCCGATCTGTGACAGCTAGGCGTTAATGTTTGATATCATTGGAACGGCCAGAGGATGTAAAGAAATAATAATATATATTTTTTTTAAATAACTTTTTTTTAATATTGCAGCATTATTGTTGACATTTCCAGTATAATGTGAACAATGATGCTGTACTAACGATTATTTTTGGGGGGTGTTTTTGGCTAAAATCACCAAATTTCACAGAAAAATAAAAGTAACGGGTTCCCAGTTATAATTTTTTTAACAAGAGTTCCCCATAGAATACACAACTGCAATGGCTCTGATAAAATATGAAAAAAATCACTTTACACGCTGTAGATGATTGAAAATTCTAATTTTATTGGATTTTTGTTATAATAGTCAGGCAAGGCATGACGACGTATTCATATAATAATGATATATTATGAATCTGTCGAGTCTGCCGAAAAAAATGATCTATAATTTGTCTGGGTTGTATAATAAAATGTGACTTCAAATTGCATTTAAACATGATGAGCGAAACCGGTAAAAATGAGCTCAGCACACAGGGGTGACATTTTGGTGGCTCTTTTTGGAATTTAGAGAAATGAAAACCTATTTTAGGATATTTAATAGTGCAGATACTGGTATTTCTAACCAGGCAGATACTGTGGGAGTAAATTTCCAATCAGATTTCAATCATCACAGCGTGTAAAATAATTTTTTCATATTTTACCATCCAAACCTCTGTGGTTATATATTCTATGGGGAATTCTTGCTTAAAAAAATTAAATGGGACCCTGTTACTGCATGTTTCTGAGAAAATATAAAAATTTTAACCGTAAAATTTGATATTTCCCATGTGCTTTGGATAATGGTGTTTTATGAATAATATGACTATGTATAAAACACTGACCTTGCTCCCAGCGTGGGAAATGAGAAGGTGAGTAATAGCAGTGGTATTGCCAATTTTATACGTGACAAATGGGCAATACCATCCCTTTTGGAACAAAAAATAGGTAAATAAAAATAATTTTTTTGTTTTCTGCTAGATTTTACATGGTCATGTTTGGTATTAATGCAAAGGCCAGACTCAGTCGTGTCCAATGACACCTCAGTTGACCTTGTGAGGTGTAAAGATTAGTGGCGCAGGGTTACAAAGCCCCCCCCACTTCGCTGCAGTGTGGTGTGGCGGTTTAGGTTCTTGATGTAACAATTCGTAATAATGGATTGTACCATCACTTCCACGCTTGTTAGTGACATGAGAAATGAGATGGTGAGTTACTGCAGCATCATTGTTCCCTTTATAATTGAAAAGTGAAAAATATTGCTGTTAGAAATAAAAATAAAAAATAAGGAAATATTTATTTTACTTTTATTGTTACAGAAAACCTGATCATGTTTGATATCATTGGAAAGGTCATGCTCTGGCCGTTCCGGTGATACCTGACATGACTCTGTAGCTGCTATGGAGCTGGAGATATAGAGGTCCAAATGCCCATCAATGCAGACAAATGTATCCTTTCTCTGGGCCTATTCTGGGGAATGGGCCTGGAGCTGCTGCTCCATCTGCCCCTATGATAATCCGGCCCTGTCTTCTGTCTTCGGTAACAAAGAAAAATGCTTTTCCTCATATCCCTGGGAAAAATAAAATGTAATAGAATTTGTTCATTAAAAAAGGGAATGTTCCTTACAATTAAAATAGTAAAAACTTTTGGGAAAACATCACAACTCCATATATATATATATGTTATTTTCCCCAAAGTTTTTGTTATTTTAATTGTAAGAGGCATTCCCTTTTTTAGTGAATAAAACCTATTAGTTTTTCCAGATTTATGAGGAAGATGCATATATACAGTAGTGTTCAAAATTATTCAACCCCCAATGCTGTAAAGGGTTTTAGGGAATTTAGTGTACATTTGTAATTGTATTCAGAATGAAATCCTACAAGGACTTTTTAAAGAACCATATGCAACTAAAATGACATCAATTGGTTTTGTAATACAGTAGTAAATGTTTCTTTTGTGAATTCTTCATTGACACAATTATTCATCCCCTTAAAGACTACCACTCTGAAGAACAGAGGTTCATTCAAGTGTTTTCAATCAGGTATTGAAAACACCTGTGGATGTCACGGAGCAGCAATAAAGCATAATAAGCACCAATTAGGCAGCTTTAAAATGACTGTGATACTCCGCTCCTTCTAGACATTTACTGGTGTGGTTACAAACATGGTGAAGTCAAGAGAATGGTCCAGGAAGACAAGAGAAGAGGTGATTACTCTTCACAGGAAGGGCAATGGCTATAAGAAGATTGCAAAGATGTTAAACATACCAAGAGAGACCATAGGAAGCATCATTCGCAAATTCAAGGCAAAGGGCACTGTTGAAACGCTACCTGGTCGTGGCAGAAAGAAGATGCTGACTTTGACTGCTGTGCGCTACCTGAAGCGTAGAGTGGAGAAAAGTCCCCGTGTGACTGCTGAGGAACTGAGAAAAGATTTGTCAGATGTGGATACTGAAGTTTCAGCTCAGACAATACGGCGCACACTGTGTAATGAAGGCCTCCATGCCAGAACTCCCAGGCGCACCCCCTTGCTGTCTCCAAAGAATAAGAAGAGTCGACTGCAGTATGCCAAAAGTCATGTGGGCAAACCACAGAAGTTTTGGGATAGTGTTCTGTGGACTGATGAAACCAAATTAGAACTGTTTGGGCCCATGGATCAACGCTATGTTTGGAGGAGGAAGAACAAGGCCTATGAAGAAAAGAACACCTTGCCTACTGTGAAGCATGGTGGGGGGGTCAATCATGCTTTGGGGCGGTTTTGCTTCTGCAGGTACAGGGAAGCTTCAGCTTGTGCAAGGTACCATGAATTCTCTTCAGTACCAGGAGATATTGGATGACAATGTGATGCAGTCCGTCACAAACCTGAGGCTTGGGAGACGTTGGACCTTTCAACAGGACAATGATCCCAAGCATACCTCCAAGTCCACTAGAGCATGGTTGCAGATTAAAGGCTGGAACATTTTGGAGTGGCCATCGCAGTCACCTGACTTAAATCCGATTGAGAACCTCTGGTGGGACTTAAAGAAAGCAGTTGCAGTGCGCAAGCCTAAGAATGTGACTGAACTGGAGGCTTTTGCCCATGATGAATGGGTGAAGATACCCGTAGATCGCTGCAAGACACTTGTGTCAAGCTATGCTTCACGTTTAAAAGCTGTTATAACTGTAAAAGGATGTTGTACTAAGATTGAATTTCACTTGGGGGTTGAATAAAACTGATAATTATGTGAGCACAGAAAAGACATTTGTGGTTATTTCAATATAAATGTTATGTTATATTTGTCTGACCTACACGTGCCTCTTTGATTTAATTGTAAGCAAGATGATTGAATGATCAAAATCAATGTCAAACTGGCCAAAACACTCAATTTCAGTGGGGGTTGAATAATTTTGAACACAACTGTATATATATATATATGCATCTCCTGCAGACTCAGGATGCAAAAAAATTTGAAATTGCAGATGTCATTTGCATGTCGTACACAGAAAAAAAATAGAACTGCAGCTCGAACCTCTATAACTGAATTTGGCAGTAGAGGGTGCCATCTACTGGTCAAATAGGTTATTTACAGTAATAGCTATTGTATCAGATCTCTGTACCCCGACAGGGTCATATCTGTCAAAGGCCGCTTCCTCGCTGGACACCCGGGTTCCCTTAGTGTCTCCTGTGTATTTCTCCCGTCCCTCAGCCGCAGCTTAAAGATGGGTGCACACAGAGAGCCTGGCTTGCACCCCCGGAAATAAGGCGAAGCTGTAGACCTGGAGCCTCTCGCTGACACAGCGAGCAGAAGATAGCTGCTACCCAAAACATGAGCTGTGACTTCCAGTGTGGTCAGAATAGAACTGTTTTTTTAATCAGAGAACAAGCACAGATATTTAGGTCAAAAACAGGGGTCACTTACATATAGTTACAACCTCTTCTAGGGACCTAGTCAGACTGATACGGATAAAATGCACAAACATTGACTTCTTGAAATGAGAAATCTAATTACATTCCCTAGACAGTTACAGCAAACACTATTTAACATTTCTAAACAAATTAAGACAATGGGTGATCATGATTAAGAAATAGATTACAGACAGCAGATTACAGCCTATTCAAATATACACAGATAACAGCTACACACACAGATAGTAAGGCAGTCGTTTTACATAATCCAGATTACCTAAAAACCTAATTACATTTTACTGGTTCAGCACAGTAATACTTTAAACCAAATTCCAAACAGTATGGCAATGCCCATGCCCTAAGAACATTCTCTGCCAAAATTATCCATAGTCTGCAGGCATCCACTCTTCTCCAAGGGGCACACAGTCTATGATTAGTGCGGGCATTGCTGTGAGTGCCCGCGTCAGCCAGTCCCAGACACTCGGAGCACAAGTCACTGAAAAGGTGGCAGAGGCCTCCGTCACAGTTATGTATTATTATGTAATTAATTGAAAATGATTTTACAAAAAAATCACTGGTTTCTGACAGTTTTCTTTGGAAAATCACTTGGTAGTGAAGGGGTTAAAAGAATACCCCGTGTAATCCTGTTTACAAGATTATGGTATTGAGGAGGCTAATACTTTCAACAATTTCCTTTTTCCCATACTTATATATTATATGGGGGATTTCAAACTCAAATACTGTTTCTCTAGTATTTTGTTTTAATACATTTTGTCCTTGAGTAATAATGTTAATTTGTGTCTTTTAATTAAATGTACATTCAGTAACAGATGCTGACAGTGAAAGTTGATTTCTGCTTTCAAAACAGATTCCCGAAATGGAAGAATCAGACGATCAGATAGCAATAGTTGGAATCGGCTGCAACTTCCCAGGAGGTGAGTTTGGCTAAAATCAAGATTAAAATAAATTATATTCTTCATTATCTGCTGCACTACTGTGGCCAAGTATACATAATCTTCAAAAGCTCCTGCAGGATCTGAACATGCGTAATCTCAGTCTGGTTATATTCTGGAGCAATGCATATGTCCTCCAGATTGTGCCACCAATCTTTCAGCATCCCAGGCAAGCATGCTGAGGTGCTGAAGTTGTTTGAACACCTTGGAATTCCGTTTTTCTCTCAGCGCTCTATCTGCATTATTACACATGCAGTGCGGCGTCTATGCCCGTTAAATAAGATTGCGGTCTCTAAAATGTATGTATGAAGGGTACATTTATGTTTAACAAATTAGATATGTCGTAACAAATCTAAATATGTTAGATGATCTAACATACTCCCAACCAGTACCAGAAATATTGCTCCTGAGGACACCCTAGCGGCGAAACATGTTGAGCACCTGATATGGGATAAATAGTTTTTTGTACATTTTTATCTTTTTGGATCAATGACAGCAATGTTTACTTTATAGTCAGTCTCTTTCTTTCACTGTTCTATGAGACCATTCTAAGGATCTCTTTCTGGCCGCATTGGGCCGCTCTTTAAACAATAAGTGTATTTTGAGGCTAACCTCCTTTTTTGGTTGACCCTATGTTTTGTTGTTTGCCAAATATGCTATTACCTATTCATATGGTAAGCGATGTGGATTTAATACGTTGAACAGGGTCCTAAGAAAAACAGCCTAGTCTGTCATTTTTCCAGTGTCTCACTTACCCATACTAAGAATCTACACCCGATGTGGCATTGATTTTTTTTCTTTTCTACATGGCTTGTGTGGGACACAGTTGTTTATGTATGTTTGTCTTTGTTAGTTTGATTTTTTTTAAGTATACAATAAATGCTACGTTTTAATCGCTGTCCTCACCTATTTAAATGATACATTTATGTTTACAATACTTGTAACGCAAAGTGGTTTTCCATAAATCCACAGGGCCCTGGCAAAGGTTTTATGGAAAACCACTTGGTAGTGAAGTTGTTAAAGTACATAAACACATATATAGTAAGATGTCTGGTTGTGACCTCTGAAACCTTCATGAGGAATTTGGAAAACACGTCTGTACAAAGCATTTATTATTTCTGTGTTAGAATAAATTGTTGTGTAGATTATATAAAATAAAAGGTAAAGCAGTGTATAAAAAAAGCTTTTAAAATTACATATTTTTCTGATTAAAATTTATTTGTTTATTTATAAAGGATTTTACCAGGAAGGATACATTGAGATTTCTCTCATTTTCAAGTATGTCCTGGGTTCAAGAACATTGAAGTGTTACAGTTACATAAATACAAAGTAATACAATGCAAGATATTAAAAAAAACAACACAAATATACAGATTAACAGAAAATAAATATGTAGGAAATATAGTCACTAGGTAAAATAATAAGAGACCAAGTATTTAACAACTAAATTTTGATTGAAAGAGGCACCAGTTCTCCCACAGCACAGTGTATAACGACTCAAACATTCCACCAAATTCTAGAATTAAGTGTATTTAACCCCTTCACTAAGGAAGACGTGTGGGGAACGTCATGGGATTCTCCCACTATATACAGAGAACGTTCCCCACATGTCTTCCACTAAGCGGGCTCTGCTTGCTATACTTACCTCTCTCCTCCAGGGTCTGCAACAATCTGACTTCATGGAAGTCAGACGCTGCTTTATATCCCCTTTCCGGCCCGCTGACGTCATCACGACGGGCATGATGATGTCAGTTTCAACTGCCCCCCTGCAAAGCCTGAAGAGCACCTGAAAGGAGGGGTGGGTCCCTTCAGACCACTCTCCCTCCCAATTGGGAGGGGTTACAAGAGAGAGGCACTGTTGGAAAGGGCAGAGTCTGCCCTTTGCAGTGCTGCCTCACTTCATTCCCTGAGGTGCTGGTCTGCGATTCGGTGCCGGACCTTAATTTCTCAGAAAAAAAAGTAACAAGTTCCCAGTTCTATTTTTTTTTTTTAACAAGCGTACCCCATAGAATATATAACCGTAAAGGCTCAGATAATATTTGAAAAAAAAAATCATTTTATATCCTGCAGATGATTGGAAATTCTAATTTTATTTCATTTTTTTGTTATAACATTCAGGCAGGGCATGACTTACACATATAATAATATATTGTGAATCTGCAGAGTCTGCCGAAAAAAAAGAGATATATAATTTGTCTGGGTCGTCTAATAAAACGTGACTTCAAATTGCGTTTAAACATGAGCAAAAATGGTAAAAATTAGACCAGCACACAGAGGTGAAATGGCTCAGCAGTGAATGGGTTAATAAACAGAAAGTGATATAATAATATAAAAAAAGTCAGTTCTTTAGTTGCTTGAATATATTTAATATTCTTAGTACATCAAATTTGGCCTCATGTAATGTAACGGTCACTAAAGATTTATGCAAGAGCAACATGCCCATCTGGAACTTGTGTCATGTTCCTTCCTTGCGATTTGTTTCTATGCATGTTTATATATTATACTGTTTTTTTTTTTTTTGAACAGGTGAGGGATTAGATAATTTCTGGAAAGTTATCTCCGAGGGAAGAAACTGCACCGTGGAGATTCCAATAGACAGATTTGACACAAAGAAGTGGTATGATCCAGACCCCAACAAGCCCGGGAAGATGTGGACCACTCGAGCCGCCCTTATAGAGGGGTAAGTTCCTGGTCATATGTACATTATTCCTCAAAATCCATCAGTTCCTCTTTTGCGAGACCCTCTTCAAAGCTACAAATAGTCATCAGGCAGATTGGAGAAGCCATGTTAGTCCAGAAGTTCAGAGGATAAAATAATCAAAGTGATACAACATGCAATTACACCTTTTTTTCATTGGACTAATGATAAAAAAACAAGGTTTCCAGGGTCTCCTCTCGTCTGACAACAGCAGACTCTTGAAAGCTTGTCTTTTAGGCTTGGGTCAGACCAGCGCACTTTTAACGTGCGTTCTGGCGCACATAATCACGGCCGCACTAGCAGCAAAAGACGGGCAATGACAGCCAATATACGAAGTACGGTCGCACGAAAGTCCGGCCACGCAACGCAAGTGGAAAATGAACGCATTTTTTCAAGAACGCAGAACCGCTAGTACGGACGTACAGAGTGCGCTGCAGCGGCATAGCGGTGTGTGTGTGTGATTTGGAGACGTCAGAACTTGCTCGTGTCCGGCCAACATAACGTCCAGACACCCAAAGTTTCCTGGTTTGGATCTGTAAAAAATCACGCACAAAAATGCGCATCGTATGACCGTTTTCGCGTATTCCATGAAAAAATACGTCAATGCGTTCGGACGCACTTCTTTACGTTCGCGTGTAAAAATGCTTTCGTTTGACCCTAGCCTTTATTATGTATTTTTAGTCCAAAATAAAGGTATGATTGCGTCATTACCTAAAGGCAGACCCTTACAACTAGTTACCCCTTTACAGATATGTGGATATTTCAGTGGTGTGTCTGAACGTCTGAGTATATTTTTGTTTTGTTTTACTGTATTCCTCATTCTCTGTATTTGTCTTCCAATGCTTCGTCTTTGTCTCTTCCCCAATAAAGACTAGCTTGCAATGGAATGCCAGATGTTTCTCTCATTCCTTCCTGAAGTTACTCTCACAACCAGGACTCCCTTCCTTTTCTCCACCCAGTATCTCTCTGCAACTATACTCCTCCATTTGTGTATTCTCTCCCTACCCTATTATGTCTTTCTGCCATATCCTCATAGCATCATTGTTTCCTATATCCTCATAGCATGACTGTCCCCATCTTCTTCACGCACATAATTCTGGCTTCCTCATGTCATCCGACCACTTGTATATGCTTTCCTTTCTCTCCATGTCAGTTATGAGTTTTAACTCCACATCCTCAGCCCCAAATGTCTTTCCATACAACCCCTACATAGAGACCGAGAAATATGAATTTCCTTCTCTTGCAATGATCTGTCTGTATATTATATCAGAAATTAAAATGTTAGTACCCCAATTACCTCTGACCAATTTTGCTTCCGGCATTCCAAATCATACTAGCATTTACCAGGATGCTCCACCATGAGATTCTCGCACTTCAATGCGCTTCCGTAATTCCATTTTGGTGACCCTGTGTTGAATTCACTATTCACCACTGAGCCATCAAAGTACGCAGAAGATGGAGTCGCCAAAGACTGCAGCACCACCAAACTGACTGCCAAACACTGCCTGAACTACAGAAGAAAAAACAGAACCCCCTCAGTTTTTGATCCTTTGGAAGTTATGGGACAAAGGCATACAGTGACCAATATCACCATTGCCATATTCATTAACATTATGTTCAATTTCATATGAAAGTGTTCCTGACACATATATTTTATTATATTTTAAGTTGTAAACATTTTTAACAAACTAAACTCAACTCTGAGGTCAGTCCATGTATTTGCATCAGGTAAAAATATCTTAATTCTGTTTACTTTTTTGTCCATACAGATTGAATGAGTTTGATAATAAACTATTTAGAATTACCAGTTCTGAGGCTGAAAATATGGATCCACAGCACAAACTATTGCTTGAGTGTACCTATCGTGCCCTGGAAGATGCGGGTTATCCACTGGAGAGCGTCAATGGGAGCAACACAGGTGTTTTTATAGGTAAGGATGTCACGAAAGCAACTAGCGTGTTTAAAATAGGGATGTGCGTTTCGGGTTTCGGAATTTTGGAACTCTCACGAAATTTCCCGATTCGTGTTTTCGGATGCGGCCGAATTTCCGAAAATTTTTAGATCCGAAAATGTCAGATCCGAAACGTTTTCCGAGCCGAAACGAAATATTTTCGGATTTTTCGAATGGACTTGAAATGTGTCAAACGAGGAGAACAGACGTTCCGAAAAACGAAAATTTTCCGAAAAACGAAAATTTTCTGAAAAACGAAAATTTGCTGAAAAACGAAAAGTTTCGTGACACAAAAATACGAAAAATGGTCGATATTCCGAAAAATGTACAATTCGGAAAAACTAAAATTTCCGAAATCACGAAAAGTCGATACAAAAACCGAGCATAGTGACACGAAAATACGAAAAATGGTTGAAATTCCGAAAACAAAATGTACCCGAAAAACGAGCCGAACCGAATCGAATCGAAACCGAAACGAGCCGAATCGAAAATTTAAAAAATCCGAAAAATCGAACCGAATCGAACCGAAAAAAAAATCGGTGCACAAGCCTAGTTTAAAAGCTCCTAGATCTCTTCTTCAGAGCAGCATTGGTTTTCTTAAATTATAAATACACCAAATGAATTGATGATATGCTGAATACAGAGTGAACCCCTCAAATCCAACCCTCCTCTTCTTATTCAAACTTCTAATTACTTCCACTGTACATTCAGAGCCTGCGGGTCTCAGTACGAGGTGGGCTGCGGCGGGGAACTGCAGCCAATCAATCTAATATCTGACTTTAACATAGCCTTAACTGTATATTGCACACCACATCTCCTTACACCGGTGTTTTCTAAATGTATTATTATATATTACTGAATTTATTACAAATACAGGGTGATTCATACCCAGAACCCAACAGTTTGTTTTATAGACTATAAACCTACGAATGGAAATTAATAAATGTTTCAGGAAACATACCTCCTCTTATGTTGAGCCTGTCCTATCATTGGTCATGCTGGAACCAGCAACTAAGTAGCAGCACAGCTAAAACAAATAGTCCTGCCATGAGAATGGCACTCCCACTGAACAAAATGGCTTACTCTTTTTACACAGTTCAACGCTAAGGGCAATATTACATACTGCCCGCTAAAACAGGGACACTAAGTAGGAGTAGTAGTAGTGTCCCCATTTTAGCTCCATATTATGAGGCAGACGCTAATTCAGCAGCCTGCTCTGTAAAGCAGCGCTAAGCCTCCGGATGCTTGAGGCAGCGCTAAGCACCACTCAAGCATCCCCTCCATGGAGTCCATAGGACTCCATTAAAGCTTCGCCTGCCAGTCACATGACCTGCAGTATCTCGCCTCTTGCGAGATTCTGCAGGTCGTTGGAATGATCGCGGAGGGATCGGGCCGCCGTTCTTGCCGCGGGATGAGATGTGGGTATGTGATTTTTTTTGGGGGGTGGGGAATTTGAAGCTGGTGATAACTGATTCTGCAGGAGCGGAATCAGTCAGCACCAGCTCCTAGCTGTGGGTAACTTTTGAGTACACTTTGCGCTCTACATGTTAAGTATAAGGAGCACCAAGTACAGTGAACTCGCGCTGGAAAGTGCATTCTCAGAATTGCTAATGGATTTTTTAACCCGTTATTGTTCGGAATGTAATATGGTCGGTCCGCGCTAGGGCCACTTAACCTAACATTAACGCTCACACAGCTGAGCGCTAACGGTAGCATTAAGTATCTAATACGGCCCTTAATGTCTTGTAACGTGACACATTTTCTTTCACTTGAGAGGAAGTATATAAGACATGTCGACGTGGCACAGCATGTTGTTGCTAAATTATCTCCGTATTGCATCATCAATGTCTTGGATCTCTTTCCTAATGTTATGTAAGGCATCAATCATGCAGGGCTTGTTACAGGTCACTCATTCCTTCAGATACCTCACAAAAAAAAGGCTGGTTGGAAAGATCAGGAGATCAGAATGGCCACAGATTCTTGGGAATGACAGCCTTCAGATAAACTCTGGATTGTCACCATTAACTCTTGATGTGGCATGTCGCACTGGGAGTAACCTTATGTCAGTTCCATTTCGTTCTGTGGAAGTACAATTCTCATGGCTGTGCTGTACTGTTGTGGCTGTGCTGCCACCAAGTTGCTGCTTCAGCACATGCTACGATCGGATGTGCACAACATAAGAGGATGTACATTTATTTATTTGCAAAGTATTTTACCAGGAAGGATACGTTGAGATTTCTCTCGTTTTAAAGTATGTCCTGAAACTCTCATTAATTTCCTTAAATTCCTTTACAATCTATAATAGAAACATAGAAAATGTCGGCAGATAAGAACCTTTCGGCCCATCTAGTCTGCCCAATTACATGGATACTTTACCTGGATTTATCTTTTGTTTAGGATAGCATTATGCCTATCCCATGCCTGCTTAAATTCAATCACTGTTTTGGCCTCTACCACTTCTACTGGAAGGCTGTTCCATGTATCCACCACCCTCTCAGTAAAATAATGCTTCCTGATGTTACTTTTAAACCTTTGCCCCTCTAATCTAAGACTATGTCCTCTTGTTTTGCTACTTTTTTTCCTTTTAAATATACTCCCTTCCTCTACCTTGTGGATTCCCTTTACGTATTTAAATGTTTCTATCATATCTCCTCTGTATCGTCTTTTTTCCAAGCTACACATGTTAAGATCATTAAGTCTTTCCTGGTAACTTTTCTCCTTCAAGCCGTACACCATTTTAGTAGCCCTTCTCTGAACTCTCTCTAAGATGTCTATATCCTTCTGGAGATACGGTCTCCAGTACTACACACAGTACTCCAAGTGAGGTCTCACCAGTGCTCTGTACAGTGGCATGAGCACTTCCCTTTTCCTACTGCTAATACCTCTCCCTACACAACCAAGCATTCCGCTAGCATTTCCTGCTGCTCTATTACATTGACTGCTTACCCTTAGATCCTCTGCAATAATAACCCCTAAATCCCAACCCTCAGATGTTGAAGTTAGGACTGTATCAATTATTCTATATTCAGCCCTTGGGTTTTTACGCCCCAGGTGCATTATCTTGCACTTATCCACATTAAGACTCAATTGCCACAGCTCCGACCATTTTTTTAGTTTACCTAAATCATTTGTCATTTGGCTGATCCCTCCAGGAACGTCAACCCTGTTACAAATCTTTGTGTCATCACCAAAAAGACCTACTTTTCCATTAATACCTTCTGCAATATCACTAATAAAAATATTAAAGAGAATGGGTCCAAGTACTGACCTCTGAGGTACCCCACTGGTACCAAGACCTTGTGCCAAATAAACTCCATTTACCACAACCCTCTGTTGCCTGTCACTCAGCCACTGCCTAATCCATTCAACAATATTGGAATCCAAGCTCAAAGATTGCAATTTATTGATAAGCCTTCTATGCGGAACAGTATCAAAAGCCTTACTGAAATCGAAATAAGCAATGTCTACTGCACCACCTTTGTCTATTATTTTTATTACCCAATCAAAAAAGTCAATAAGATTAGTTTGGCATGATCTCCCTGAGGTAAACCCATGTTGTTTCTGATCCTGTAATCTGTGTTTTTAGATGTTCAACAATCCTTTCCTTTAACATGGTTTCCATAAATTTCCCCACTACTGACGTAAGACTAACTGGCCTATAGTTCCCCGATTCCTCCCTACTACCCTTCTTGTAAATGGGCACAACATTTGCTAATTTCCAGCCTACTGGGATGACTCCCGTTAACAGATTTATTTAACCAATCCTTGTTAACGGTTTTGCTATTACACCACTGAGCTCTTTTAATAACTTATTGACTTATTTGTCTTTAGACAGCTGCTGTAGAACCTCCTCCTCTGTAAACTCATATGTAAATGTCTCTTTAGCGTTTCCTCCTAACTGAGGTCCCTTTCCTTCCTTTTCTTCTGCAAAGACTGAACAAAAATATTCATTGAGGCAGTCAGCGAGACTTTTATCCTCTTCTACATTCCTTCCTTTGTTTTTAATCTAACTAATCCTTGTTTTACTTTTCTTTTCTCGTTTATGTATCTAAAAAATGTTTTGTCCCCCTTTTTTACTGACTGAGCTATTTTCTCTTCTGCGTGTGCTTTGTAAGCACTTATAAATTGCTTTGCCTCTTTCTGCTTAATCTTATAGGTTTGCCTGAGTTTTTTTATAATTATTGAATGCTATCTTTTTGTTCTTCACTATTATGGCCACTACTGTAGAGTACCACAGTGGTTTCTTCCCTTTTTTGTTTTTGCTGACAAGCTGAATGCAACTGCCTGTGGCCTACAATAATGCCTCCTTTAAATAATCCCATTTTTCCCGGACTCCCTTTAAACTCCTTCAGTCTGATAATGACTCGTTCACACAAAATCCCATTTTAGAAAAATCTGTTTTTTTTAAAGTCTAAAACTTTTCTTTTTGTGTGGTGCAGCTCCATCCCTGTTCTTATATTAAACCACACTGACTGGTGATCACTAGATCCCAAATTTTCACCTACAACAACGTCCGATACCAAACCTCCATTTGTGAGTATTAAATCCAATATGGCCTCTTTACGGGTCGGCTCTTTAACTACTTGTGTTAGAGATAATCCCAGTAGGGAGTTTAGAATATTTGTACTCCTGGTGCACCCAGCTATTTTGGTTTTCCAGTTCACATCAGGAAGATTAAAGTCCCCCATGATAATAACTTCCCCCTTCATTGTCATTTTGGCTATTTCCTCAAACAGCAGATTATCTAGCTCTTCTACTTCTCCAGGGGGTTTATAGATCACACCTACATGAGCTACTGTATGATTGCCAAATGTTATCGTAACCCAAACTGACTCTATGTTCACCTCGCTCACTTTTATTTGGTTCGTTTTTATGTTTTTCACATAAAATGACAACTTTGGCTTCGGGTCTCTATAAATCACGTTGTACAATTGTTAACAATAGTAAATCATAATAAGAAAATCCTGTGATGTTATGATTTAAAACTTGCCCTGAAGTTGGAAGGTCGTATTTGTTTGAATGTTCTTTTATCATTTTTGGACTTCTAGCAATGAATATTTTAAAGAATGCCTACTTTAGAAGAAGGTAAGCGCCCACAAAATATCAGCCTACATTCACCAAGCCTCGAATTTTAAAAATGTTAGTTGGAGATTTCCCAAAAAAACAAAATCAAAACTCCGTACGATCTTCGGCCGCTTCACCATTATATGTGTAGACTGTTACACCAATTAGAGGTAAGCTAGTATGGGTATCGTGAATTTGGAGTTTCTGCTCTTATAGATGATTTCCATCATGTTCATGACAACGCACGGCGAATGTAGGTTATTGACTTGTGTGAGGCGCGCATTCTCTATTCCCCAACACTGCTTTATTCCTTATTTATTTCCATTTATTTCCAGGGTTAATGAATAAAGACTTTGAGATGATATATACGAATGATCAATACAGCATGAATCACTACTATGCGACTGGAGTGTCAACGTGCATAGCATCAAACCGAATCTCTTACTGCTTCAATCTGACAGGACCATCCCTGACGATTGACACTGCCTGTTCATCTTCCCTTGTAGCTCTGCATTACGCCTGCCAAGCCATTGAAAACGGTGCAGTATTTTTAAGTTTTTTGTTGGAATATAACTTTCAGTGTTGATCAATATTACAATGGTTTTATAATTTTGTTTTGTTCGCCCCTCCATACACAGGAGCTAGGTCTGGACTGACCATTGGTACACTGGAATGTTGCCCCAACACATCTGGATCAGTCCAAAACCATCCTTGATTAGTTAAAACCCCTCCAAATCATCTCAAACCCTGCCACTGCCAACCCAAGCCTTGAGACCAAGGCAGGTTCTATGCATATTGTATTCATGGAGCCATCTTTTGGGCTCTACCTCTTCCACCCCTGGTCACGTCCATTCTCAGGCCAGTTTTCAGACCCAGTCCAGGTATGAACCTGACAAAAATCATACATTTATAAGTCAATATTGAGGTAACTTTAGAAGGGTATAGATTGGAACAACACATGGGAACAATCATGGAATGTGAGGTTTTAGGGGTATCGAGGGCCAGTCAAGGTGAGTGAGCTAAAGCTCAAATATGAAGCCTCTCTGGTTACGTAAAATATGCAGAAATAATTCAGGAATTAAATTAAGAAAGATCACATGGAGCGTTTAGCAAATGTTTGTGAATACAGGAGTGTATTTGCATGCAATGTTAGTGTGCAAATGAATGTATAGTTATTTGTATGGATTGTTTTACCTAATCATAGTAGAGTCTCTCCTGCATGAAATTGCTGAACATGCACAGAATCATATATGTCTAGAGATGCCGTGAAGTGCGTCCAGGTCCTTCCTACCATCTTTTACCCTCCCTGAATAGTAAAATGTAAGCATTGTACTTATGGAAATAAAGTCTTCCATACGTTGGGGGAAGAAAAGGTCTACATTTGCATTCTAACTGTCGAATGTACTAGAGCTGTGTGTGAGAATATCACTATTTCTATTAGGCTTTGCTGTATCCAAAGTTAATCCACCTGTGTTAAAGAAGTGTTAAATATCTGATTAACTAAAAAATAACTGAACAAAAGAAGTACTGCACCGACCTCGTATTTTACGAGGCACTCAACCTCGTATTTTAGACAGATTTATAGCTATCACAACTACTGCAACATTTTGGCTATGATGCCTTTCTCAAACTTTACTATTGCAGCTTGGAAAAGGCTTTTTGGCCAAAATGTTGCTGTAGGTATGAAGTCCAATTAATCTGTCCAAAAAGGTTGTGCGATTGGTCGCGTTCTTGCTTCGTTCCATGGATCGTGGAGCCTCCTGCCTGGCCTTGCTTGGTGGGAGCGCTGCTCTGCACTGTGGAATTCTAAAATTAATTAAAAAATTTTTTTTATACAGGAGACTGTGAGATGGCCGTGTGCGGAGGTGTGAGCTGCCTTTTGGAACCACGAGTCTTTGTTGCTCTTACTAAGGCAAAAATGATCTCTCCAGAAGGAACAAGCAAACCTTTCTCGACAAAAGGTGATGGATATGGAAGAGGAGAAGGATGTGGGATTGTTCTACTGAAAAAGCTGAGAAAGGTATAATATAATTTTGGGAAGGCGGTATTTTTTTTCCCAGTACTATCCTTGCGTCTATTATATTGTTTTATTGCAATTTTTAACAAACAAATATAAAATTATACTTTTTTGCATAATGTATATAGGACAGTCAATCAATATTATATATAGAATGCATCAGTAAATGTAACCAGAATATTTTATATACTTTTTTATTATGGTTTTGTTTTATAGGCAAAAGAAGATGGCAGTAAAGTGTGGGGAGTCATATGTGCTAATGAAGTCAATCACGATGGAAGATCAGTGACACCAATCACCAAACCATCCCAAAGCCAGCAGGAGGCCTTGCTCAGTACAGTGTATTCTAAGGTTGACCCGTCGGCATTGCAGTATGTGGAGGCTCATGGCACTGGAACCCCTGTCGGAGATCCAGTGGAAACCGCCAGCATCGGAAACATCATTGGGAAAAGACGTCCTAGTGGGTCCCCTCCTTTAAAGATTGGCTCGGTTAAAGGCAATATTGGTCACACGGAATCAGCAGCTGGGATGGCTGGTTTAATTAAGGTTCTCTTAATGATGCATCACGAAGCAATTCCACCATCATTACATTATTCAAGTGAAGTAGGTATTGCAAAAATTGAGAAATCAAACTTAAAAGTCCCTGTGACGCTTGAAAAGTGGAAGAAAGATTCTAAATTCGGCAGAGCTGCAGGAATAAACAGTTTTGGTTTTGGAGGAACGAACGTCCATATGGTGGTAAAGCAACATAAGCAAAATAACTCTAATTTGGTTTTGAAAAGACCCGTTGAGATATTTGTTATATCCGCATTTTCCAGTAAATCCCTCCATCTCACTATTGAAGATACGAGGAAGCAGATAAACAAGCTGGGCTCTCTGTCTCTGGAGAGCTTGGTGTATACATCGGCCTGTAGAAGGACTCATGTCGAACACAAATACAGAAAAGCCTTTCTGGCATCTTCATTAAACCACTTACAGGAACAATTGGCTTCTGGAAACACTGAAACATCTCCAGCTCAAAGGAACCTTCACATAGTGTTTGTATTCTGTGGCAACGGAGTAGTATATAAAGGGATGGGCAAGATGTTACTGAGATCGGAACCTGTCTTCAGAAAGAAATGTGTTGAGATAGATGAGATACTTCAGAAATATACATCTCTTTCTGTAATACAGTTACTAGAGAGTGAATATGATGATTTCTCCAGACCAGACATTACACAGTGGCTGCTCTTTACCATTCAGATTGCTTTAGCGACTCTCTTACGACATTGGGGAGTCAAACCAGATTCCATTGTTGGCCACTCGGTTGGAGAAGTGGCTGCAGCTCATTGTTCTGGACTTCTTTCACTTCAGGACGCAGTGAAAGTTATTTATTACAGGAGTACCTTGCAATCAAAAGTCACTGGGGGGGAAATGTTGGTGGTGGGCAATTTACCAGTGACTGAGGTATCAAAAGATATTACATCGTACAAAGGAAAAATAAACATGGCTGCCTATAACAGCCCTGTATCGTGTACAGTGTCAGGGGACGCAGAATCAGTGGGACGTTTCTATGATCAATTAAACGAACAATACAGTAAAATAAATATATTTCTGTATAAATTAGATGTACCTGCTGCATACCACAGTCACATGATGGATCCCATATTAGAGGAAATAGAAGAAGAGCTGCAAGACTTGAAAGCCCAAACACTCAACGTTGACATTATCTCCACAGTGACTGGGGTAAAATCTTCCAATAATGACTTTACAACAGGCAAATACTGGGCCAGAAATATTCGAGAGCCAGTGGCCTTTGATCAAGCTTTAAGATCTTCCATTGAAGATAAAGAAAATCCAGTCTTCATTGAAATTGGCCCCCGGAGAGCATTGCAGCGAAACATAGTTGAGATTTTAGGTAAAGATAGTGTAATTTTGCCCTCCGCTCAGCCTGGTAAAGAGTATGAGGCAATATTTTCTCTCCTGCTTAAACTTTTTGTAGGGGGATACAATCCTGACTGGTGTAATGTTTTTGAAGGATATAAATCTGTGCCTGCTCCTATTCCCAGATACCAGTTTGACCACATTAAGCTTGATGTGAATTTTGAGAAAGTCCGTCAAGGAACTCTGCCTGTAGAGACATCAAGACATCCTCTGGTCCAGAAGATGAGTGAAGATGCCACAGAATATAGATGCACCATTTCTAAAGCGCTCACACCGTATGTCTACGAGCACAAGAACAATGGAACTGCTCTAGTTCCTGGGTCATTTTATGCTGAGCTTGGCTTGGCAAGTGCTTTGACAGGCCTAAAACCTGTGGTGCCTTTGAGTTCCCTCAGCATTCGTGTAAACTTTTCCAGTCCCTGTGTCGTTAACCAGGAATCTCTTAATTTAACAATTAAGCTTGAAGAAAGAAACAACGTTACCCATTTTGAAATTCTGTCTTTGCATGTTTTTGCAACAGGACGTATTGAAAAAATTACTAAGACTTTACAAGAAGAAAGAATTAACTTTCAACACATTTTGAAACGATGTAACCAGATTTTAAAACCAGAAGAGATCTATGACTCACTGTCCATGCTTGGTTTTCATTATGGGGACGTATACAGACAACTGTCAGATATTCATTATGGAGGTGAATTGAAGGAAGGTCTGGCCAGAGTCACAGTGAGCGACGAGATTTCCCAAACAATGCATGAATATTGCATACACCCAGTTATCTTAGACTGCTTCTTTCAAATGAGTGTAATAGCTGCAAGAGGCTCCACAACATCCACTGTGTTTTTTCCTTCTCAAATTGGAAGTCTGATGGTATTCAGACCACTCCAAAAACATATGTTCATTTATTTAAAGACTGTCAAAAAGACGGAAAACTCTTTTGTTTTGTGTGGGTATTTTGTCGATGAGAATGGCTTTGTTTTAGTTGAAGTAAGCCATGCAAAGGTCACATTTGTAAAACAAAGTCTGAGCCAACAGAACAACACGTTCTTTCAAAATAAATGGGTTAATGTACCAAAGCAAGAAGTGAATACAACCCTAAAAGAGGAGAGCATACTGGTGTTCGCTGACAGCTCTGGGATTGGCCAACAGTTGTCCAAATATACAAATTGTGAGCTAAAACACGTGATGTTCAACAATTGGGACCTAGACCCGTCATTTATGGAAAAGAACAATGTGAAATATAAGGAGATTTTGTACATGTGGGGAATTCATAGACCCAATACCGAGTTTCCTGACAACTTGTCACAGTACCTTGCAAAGTGCTGTGAGACATATAGACGAGTTATCCTTAGAGCAAGACTATTGTACTCCAGGACTTGTATCAGAACAGTCACCTACAAAACCGCTGACAAAACAGTGGATCACATTAACCCTGGCTTTGCCTTGATAGGCATGACTAGAGGTTGTATCACTGAGATGCCCGACATGACATTTCAACTGATCGACATAAGCTCTTCCAATCCAGAAAATGTGGAAGCTTTGGCACATGTTATCCACAATTTGGAGCCAAAGCATTATCCAGAGGTCTGGATAAATAATGGTGAAATATACACAGGTGAAATCATCAGGACTGAATTAGACGTGGTTGGTCAAACAAAGCACACGGTGCAGTTGAAAGCATCTGACATGTTCACCTTGTACACTGATGATCCTTACAGAATGGCTAATGTCTCGGCTGAAATTACTACTCCCAAAGACAAAAACATTGTCCAAAAAACTGTTGAGGTCCAAATAGATCAAATATGTTCCCATACAGAAGACTTTTTCCCTGTTACTGCCTCGAGTTGGAAATATGGAAACAGTGTGTACTGGAGTGAATTGTCAACAGAAAAACATAATCTCCTCGCTCTGGATTTTACCGGCACTGTAACAGCAGTTGGGAAACACGTCAAGAAGCTTAAAGTGGGTGATCAAATAGCTACATGTTATCCGACACTTTTGTCGTCTAGAGTAAACCTCCCAGAGTCTGTTTGCTTTTCAATCCGGAAGGTCCCGGTTTTAAAGAAGTTGCCATGTATTTCCCACTTCATTTTAGCCTGGGAAATTTTGCATCGACAACTGCCAGTGGCAAAAAATAAATCAAAGCTGTTAATCATCTCTAGTGAAATGAAGTCAATTCTAAGTAAGATTCTGGCTTACACAGCAAAAAGACGAGGCTGGCAACCAGTAGTGTCTCCAGACATTGATCTAAACACCAAGCAGTGCAGTGCCATGATCATTCTGCCCTCCTCTGAAAACATTTTGGAGATGGACACAACTCAGTTACCCCTGCTCAAGAATTTAGTCATAATATCTGACCCGAGGAGCCTTGAACATTTCCAGGCCCTGAGTGAGCACTGCAAAGAGGATGTACACATACACATACTCAATCATATCACTGTCTTTCAGAAGGCATATCTCAAGGAGTTTGCCAAAAAAATATTCAAATGGCTGAGGTCAGCACATATAGAAATGCCCGAGTCATATTCCATGCTGTCGTATGCCAGTACGGCCAGTTTGAGCATCTCCGAAACCAGTTACTTCAAGGTACGATCTTTACCAGTTATTAAGCTGGACACAGCCAGTGTCTTGAGTATTCCGTTATTTGTACATGAGGAGAATCTTTTCAAACACAATGCTATCTACATAGTCACAGGCGGACTGACTGGTCTTGGATTTGAAACTGTAAAGTTTATCGTGCAGAATGGTGGAGGTCATGTTGTAATTCTGTCCAGAAGAAATCCCACACCTGAAATGCAAGAGGAAATAAGAAAGGCTAAAGCTGGACAGGACAATGTGATAATAATGGCTGTCTCATGTGATATAACCAACTACTCAGAAGTGACGAAAGCCATGCACACTATACAGAAATCATACCCAAACATTCCAATCAAGGGTGTCTTTCACAGTGCTGTAGTTGTACATGATGGATTCTTACAATATCTAAATATGTCCCTTTTTGAGAAGGTGCTGACTGTAAAAGTAGACGGGGCAGTAAATCTTCACCGTGCTACAATGAACCATGATCTGGATTATTTTGTATGTTACTCTTCTATAACTTCATTCATCGGGAATACGGGACAAGCAAACTATGCTGCGGCCAACTCTTTTCTAGATATTTTCTGTCAATACAGGAGGAACATGGGACTTCCTGGTCAAGCAATCAACTGGGGCGCACTCAACCTAGGACTTTTGGATAAAGCATACAATATTCAGAAATTGCTGCAAGCAAAAGGCATACTTCTCTTAGAAGCAGAGGAGATTCCTACACATCTTAAAAAATGCCTGCAACTGAATCACACCCAACAAGCTATTGCCAAATTTGATTTTGAAAACCTGCACTCTAATATTCTGTCCCACATTCCCACACTGGGACAGCGAATTCACAAGTTGGTACCTCCAAAGGATTTGGAGCACTCAAACATATCCTCTAAAGCTATAGACATGAAACCAGAAGATTATATTATGTCTTTGGTCAGTGAACTAACTAATATTAGTATAAGTGATATCACTGGTCACTCTTCTTTAATTGTCTTGGGGATGGATTCTATGCTGGGCATGACCCTACAAAATCGCATCCTTCAAGAAAGGGGCTTAAGCATACCAGTTCTTAAATTCATTGATCCAAGTACTACGGTCTCAGATATTGTATCGATATTGGGTGAAAATATCATTGATGAAGATCTCACAAAACCTGAGGTGGAAGGGGAAATGCTTTAATAAGTATCCGTCCATTGCTCTGTATTCTCAAAGTTCCTCTTGCTAAAACAGTGAAGGAATTGCATTCCCAGGTGCTCCAGGTTAACTTGACCACTGCTTACAAATCTAAAAAATGTGCACTTTAACCACTATAACTAATGGACAAGAAAATGTGAAATGACTGTTGAACATTTGGAAAATGATACATATGACAACCCAACAGTTTTTTATACTTTAATGTAGCATTTATGAATGATTGATTTTCTAATAGTTTTTAAGGTTTTCAATGTACTAGATCTACATTCTTCACATGCGAAATCACAGATATGGTATTTGTGAATGAAATTTTAAAAATATTTATTTGAACTATACCTAAAATAATAAACTTTTGCATTGTGTATAGTTAGAAAATAAAGCACATATCCAAAAGCTCCAACTATCGGCTCACTCCATAATCACACACTGTTAATTTCTTACGCCCTCTTCCCACCCAGCCCACGAGCACCCCACTACTTCTTGTTTTCTATATACCTCCACCTAGTGTCACCCCTCTCCTCTTAGATTGTAAGCTCTCAAGCAAGGTCCTCTCTCCTACTTTTCTGTATGTTTATCTATTGTGTCATTTAAAGGAGTCACAAAAATAACCTTATTCTTTATTCAGGAATGTAAGGAATTGGTGCTTAAAACATTATTTTTCTAATTTTTAAAGGTCAAACTGAATTTATGTATCTTAGGACATACATAACTATGGTACCCGATGGGTCAATCCAGCCCCTGGTCACACCCAGTAGGAAAAGAGGAGCCTTGCTGTGAATAAAACAAGGATGTAATCCTCACGGTCTAGCAAAGAGAGTCGGACAGTGCAGATGTGCAGCAACAGAGCTCAGATAGTCCTAACGCATGGAAGCTGCCACCAGGCACCATAATCTGAAACACCAGGCCGGAGCTGCAAGAAAGTACTGAGGAAGTGGCAAAGACTTACTTCCACCACGATCATCCAAAGGACCAATACTGAGAGGCCTCAGCCCTAGTGAAAACCGAGATATTACTTCTAAGCAACTCAAAGCTAATACATATTATTCAAGGCATGTCTATAAATGCCTTTTATTATTCTATGGTTTCGCCTAATGTAACTGCATAGCTTGTATGTACTTTATGTTCTAATTAACCATTTATAGCAAGTATAGCCTATTATTATATACGTGGTACATATGTTTACCTGCATAGGGCACTATCGCATGCCCTGAGCTAAAACCGGGATGCTAAGGGGAAAAATTAGCATTCCCTAATTTCACCGTAGCGTCCCAGTTTCCCCAGCAGATCGCGGGGCTGGCACCGAGTCCAGCAGCCTGCCCTTTAGTGATCTCTAAGCTCGTTGATGCTGGGGGCAGTGCTACAGCGCCGACCTTTGCATCCTCTCCATGGCGTCCATAGGACTCAATAGGGGCTTGAGCTGTTGGGTCACATGACCCTGCAGGATCTCGCCTCTCGTGAGATCCTGCTGGTCGGTGGAGTGATCGTGGAGGGAGACGGGACTTCCTTCCCACAGTCTCCCTCTGCTCCCGACGGCCAGAAGCAGTGAAGCGGGCTGCCGTCCTTGCCGCGGTATGAGGGGAGTATGTGATTTTTGTTTTTTTTTTAGCTGCAGGTAACAGATTCTGCAGCAGCGCAATCCATTACCTGTACCTCTAAGCTAGTGGTAACTTTTTTTGTTAGCGCCAGCTCTTAATAACTAGCGTTAGGACCAAGTGATCCTTACGCTAATTAGTCTGTGGAGCTCTGTGATATAGTACTGTGCAGTGTATATAAGCGTATCACAGAACTCAAAACCAGAAAATGTCATCTGCGCTTGCCTTATCCCAATAACACCATGTGAAACAAAACACAATTAGAGGCTTTGGTTTACTTGAATGGCCATTGAAGTGTAAGCTCACCTGCCACATCACTGCACCTCTAGTGAGGCGAGTCCTGCCTAATGAAGACAAAAGCTGCTTTCTAAGCAACCACATATGCTCGTGCTGCTTTTCAGTCATTAGACAAACTGGTGGGTTTTCTTTGATACCCTCCCCAGAAAAAATCCACTTTGGGATTGAAAACAAAACCACGGTACTGGACCGCTGCAAGGATGACCTGGCTGGAGATATGACATTATATACATAGGTACAGCCTGAGCTCTACTGCGGCGGCTGCAACTACCAGACGTATCCAGTCCCGGTATGGCTCAGGCGCGACACCGTTTTCCTGTATTTGTCTCCCATGGACCTCGCTTTATGGAGAGTCCTTAGGTAGTAACCATGGTTCTCCTGGTAACTGCCACATTAAGACTTGCCCATATGTTGCCAGATACTACTAGTGATTCTTTACTCCAGGGAACACATTTGCATTGCTCCGGAGTCCAGCGGCACTGTGCTAAACCATTCCAGCCAACACTTGATTTTAAACATTTTGAAATGAACCTTGTGGAGAGTCACTCAACTATTGAGACCCATTACATCAAGTTCCCACATTATAACTTGACTTTCGCGACTCCATGAAGGAAAAATGGATTTCATGGAGTTTCAAATAATTTCAATGTATTGGCTGTCATGGCCAATGTGATGAAATTTCAGGGACAAGATCTGGAGCCCATTTGCAAATGGATTTTGTTTGCAATAAATGAAATTGCTATGCTTTGCTCCAGAATAGACCTTGAGTCTACTCCATTTTAGGACATTCACAAATGCTTTCAAAGATCGAGTATACTTGGTCTTGATGGTGAAGAGAATAAACCTTATCAGACAGTAAATTTTTCCAGACACAACCTGAGGAATTTTTATTAATGTGCCTTATGCTTTCCTGAAAACAGCATCCTATTTTTGTCTCATCTATACTTTATGCATTGTGTATAGACATAAAAGGAAATTCCTCATGGTGCTACAGCAAACAATAAATCCAGAAAGTGTATCCAACAGTAATAAAGATTTAATATCTCTGAGTGTTCACTTCTGGCAAAACCGTGTAATTGTATCACCCGACGATATGTAGGTATCTTATCTGCAACTGGGCTGGGTGGAGTAGAGGTAACGTCACTGCTCTGCGTGGAGAGAGCCTGTGGAGACATTGGTTCGATCCCAGGGAGCATCTCTCCAGTAAGTGTCCTTGGGCAAGACACCTAACGGTACATACTCGCCACCCAGGACATACTTGAAAACGAGAGAAATCTCTATGTATCCTTCCTGGTAAAATCCTTTCTCAAAAAAAAAAACACTTAAGAACATGGATAATTGTATTATTGTTATCAAATAAATTCTACTACTTATATTTGTCTGAAGTCTTTTAGACCAGTGCATCTCAACTCCATTCCTCAGGACCCACTAAGGCCCCGTTCACACTGTGCGATTTGAAAATCGCAAGTTATTCCACGCGATTTTCATATTTCGATGTCGCGGTTTGGCGTGATTTTGCAAAACACCCAATGGAAATCGCAAATAGCAAAAAAAGGGTCATGTACCAGCGACATGCTACCACGATGCGCGACAGGATGTGAACAGCTCCATTGAAATGCATTGGAGATGCTACATAGCACGACATTGCGTGGATTTTGCGACATTGCGACAAAATCCATGCAATAATTTGCACGGTGTGAACGGGGCCTAACAGGCCAGATTTTAAGTATCACTTTGGGGAAATGCACTCTGAATATTGCAATCACTGACCAGCAAGTGATATCACCTGTGCTGTCCTTCAGATATCTGGCAAACCTGGACTGTTAGTGAGTCCTGAGAACTGGAGTTGAGAAACACTGTTTTAGAGTAAAAAAAGACCCAGCAACCAAATCAGCAATGTCAATAATGTATCTGCGTAGATAAAATATTCTCCTTCCTTTTTATATGACAATCAGAAAGCAGGACATAGGGCAGTACTGTCATGTACATATTGCTTAGTGGGGCAACACAATACACTCACCCACTCCCTGAACCTTTCATGCACAGGCTCAAGCAAATCCACCTTCACGCCGCTTATGGGTGGCGATTGGTTCCTTTGTTGTACACTGTCCAGAATCAGCGGTTTTCGAGTGTAGATACCAAAAGATATAGGACTAATGCACAATTTTATAAATAAAAACAAATTTATTAAGAAACTTTGCAAACAAAATAAATAAAAAATAGATAAAAGTATGACTTTTTTTTAGAACCACATAAGGTAGTCCAAAACGCGTTTCGCTAGCCTCTGCTAGCTTGCTCAGTTGGCTATTAGTCCCCTTGAAAAGTTCTTTTATACCTTGTAGGATCATGAAGTACCGAATCACGGTTTCTCTTTGCGTCTTCCGGAATCGGCCAGGCAGGTGTGGCTTATCGACTGCGCTTGCGTGTGATTTCGATTCTTTCTGGATTCGATTCTTATAAGGCCTATATAGAAAATTTATATCAATATCTACATTCAACTCTCTCAAACTCACCATTCATGTTGACATGTAGAAAGTAACGGTTTAGCACAGCTCGTGCAGGCCGGTTTACAAATACTAGGGATGTGCAAGACTGAAAAATTTGATTCGTTAAGTTTTTAAATCATTTCGTTTTCGGAATTTCGTAACTAATTTCATTTTGTATTTCGTTTCGGATCTATTTCAAATTTCGAATCGATTTGAATTTCATATCAATTCGATAGTTGATATCAAATCGAGTTTTGGATCACTAGATAAAACCCCAATTAATCAAATTTTGCTGTTAAAAGAAAATCTAGGGTTAAATTTTAAGCTGTGTCACAGATTTAGTATTTGAGTCAAATTAAACAGTGAAGCAAAATTAATTTGTTTCATGAAGTCCTTTGCTGACTATTACTTGTATTGTAAGATAAAATCAATTCGATAGTTGATATCAATTTGATAGTTCATTTCAAATTCGATAGTTGATATCAGTTATTCAAATTTTTCTTTTATGATGATGACATGGTGTAAAACGAAATAAATTCGTGTTATACCGTTTCGTTTCAAATCGTATTGATTTGTTATTCGGAAGTACTTCTGAATACTAATTATCAAATTGCGTTCCAAATTCTGAATTTTTCTGAAGCGAATGCACAAATATCAGATTATGGAAGCCTGCCCAGATTATCTAAAGTCTCAATATTGAATTATTAGAGGCTGAATTTCCAACATAAAGGAAGAATAAAAAATGAATTTCTTTCTTAATGAGTTAGCATTGCACCCGACGTGTACGTTTCGTAACCCGGCTCGTCAGGGCCTGCACAACTCTAATGAAAGAGCTTTAGGAGCAATTTGCAAACTGAGGTTTTAGCCGGATTGGGCTGGCTTCCATTAACACAGATTTTTCCATATCTAAATCTGTTTACACGGGCTGCACTATTTTGCCATCTTATTTATGCCTATTTGAGTGCAAAGCTTTCTGTTCATCGAAATGGATTTTGGAAGTGAAGTGTGATATACAATGCTAAATATAGCTTAAATTGTCTGAAGAACAGTGACCTTTAGCCTCTCCCTTAAATCAATGACAAATCCACCAGTCCTGCACACTGTTTTAACTGCCGTCTATAAGCTCCGTTTATGTTTAAGCCGCTGTCTCCTGGTGATAAATAACATTAGGGGTTATACAGAGAGCACCGACATTTAGGTGCTCGCTCGTTCGCCCGCTTCCCTGCACTTCAGGGAATCAAAGTCCCCCCCCCCTATTCACTGCAGGGACCCGGAGAGCAGGGAAAACCCGTCGCAAATCCGCCTCAACCCCGTTGAACACCCACTAAAAACCTATTGGAACTGCAGGAAAAACCACGCCGAACACGCTGGTAAAAGCCGTTGAGCTGCCGATCATAGTGCAGAGCAGTCGCCGGAAAAAGCCGACAACCTGACGAACGTGGTAAAAAACCAAAAACACTACGCTTGAAAGTTTAAAAATTTAAACCCTGTTTGCAAAACAAACTACTGAACGACAATGTCTGGAATTTACATAGAAGATCCTATGAATGATAATGAAAAGGTCTGTTAAAGAAAAAACTATATAAACAAAACAGGAAAAAAAATTTGCCAAAAAAATCACACAAAATGTCTAAAAGATCCTAAAAATAATTGATAAATAACCCCTTAGTGACCGGGCGGTTTTACGAAAATCCGTCCTTTAGTGCCCGCTGCTGTTTTTACGTTTCAGCACTGTTCGTGTTTAGATCAAATTTTCCTCTTATTCGTTTATGCAACCCACACATATTATACACCGTTTTCCCGCCATTAAATGGACTTTCTAAAAATACCATTATTTCCATCATATTGTATAATTTACTATAAAAAAAGTATGAAATATGATGAAAAAATGGTAAAAACACACTTTTTCGTAATCCCCAAAATCGACTACAACCTCCAAAAAAAAGACCCTGGCTAAATGGTTTCAAAATTTTGTCCTGAGAATAGAAATACCCAATTTTTACTTTATTTTCCTTTTTAACCCCTTCACTGCTGAGCCAGTTCACCTATGTGCGCTGAGCTCATTTTGACCGTTTTATGCTCATTATTTTTAGATGGCAGCCTAGGTCCTATTTAACTAAACCCCCCCAGACAATTTTTTTTTTAAAAAAAATATATTTTTTTTTGATTTTTAGACCAAACCTGGTCATGTTTGGTATCATTGGAAAGGCCATGATCCGGTCTTTCTAATGATGTCAAATATGATCCTCTAGCTCCCACGGATCTCCACATGGCAGCTAGGGGTTAACTGGCCCACTGTCATTCTCACACATATGGTGAGGATGTCAGTGGGTGGGGTGACCCGGAGGCTTGGCTGTCATCCAAGATGTCAGCCACCTCCAGGTTTGAATCGCGTTCCTGCTGCAAAACAGTTAATGCTGTACTCCGTTGAAAAGGGGAGACTCTTGTATTGCGGTGCAACTTGTATTGCTGTAGCTTTAACGGTTGGGGAGATAGAGGGCTACAAAGGAGCCGCCCTCCTTGAATTTTGCCCACCGGCACCTGCCGATGACGTCATCACGCAGCGTAATGACGTCATCGCATCTGCCGGCCCCAGGAAACGGTGAGGCAAGCTTCCAGCTTGCCAGACACGCTGTGGGAGCTGGCGTGGGCGGTAAGTATTGGCGAGAAGGAGGTTAGGAGCCCGCTGACGTACCATGTACGTCCATGGGTCTAAGGGAGACCCGTGGGCAGGACGCACATGGTAAGTCAGCGGTCGGGAAGGGGATAAAGATACTTTTTACTGCAGATTAAAATAATAAATGGTTTAATAGATATCGTAAAGAAACGGGAATATTTGTTTAACATTGAAGCCTATGGGGTTCGCCTGATTAAACCTGCTGAATGAAACCACCGAACAGCAGGGCATTTTGGCAACTTTTCACTGCTGTTTGGTGTTCTCTGAATAGATTATTAACCAATGCTTCTCTATGGGGGATTCAACTGCCTTCGAACAAGCACCATATATGCAGGCAATTCGCCAAAATTTGGCGAACGGCCTGCTCTCTGAATAGCCGAATGGCCCCGAAATGTCACTGTACATTTTGGTGACATTTCGGACCTCTCTGAGTAACCCCTATTGTATCAAGTCTGTAGACACATCTAGTAGTATTGCTACTGCAGAAGCATTTATTATCTCTTGACCTGAAAAGCTGTATATATTTAACCTCTTCGCGAACTATACACTATCTGGGAATCGAGAAGAAAGCCTTGAAGTTAAATGAATTCTATGCAATACCAGAAACCTAGAACTATATAAAAGCAGTTATAAGTGTGCTCTACCGTTTTTTTGTGTGCTTCAGATTATCTATGGTTTTTCCTAACTGCTGCTTATTTATCTTCTATTTCACCAGAAGACAGAAGTCTGAATATTAAAAATATTGACTCGATATTAAGAATTGTATGCTTCTAATGCTTTAGCTCTCAATTTTTTTCTAATACCAAAAGTTAATAGTGGTGTGAATGTTTATCACTCTTTATTAATTTTAGTAAATTTTTTCAGAAGAACCTATCAAGAGTGACAGCTATGTGCTCTCCATAGGAGTATCACTCACTACTCCAATCAAATTGAAAATGAAATCAAACCAAAATAATTTATTTTTCATTCTCTCTCTTCGTTACCAACAATTGAGTTATTGAGCTAATATTTATCTATATAATAAAACAGTTTTAAAGTCCGTCAAGCGCTGAGTGCGCATGCGCGACGGACATTTAAAAACTGTTAGAAGAAAAAAAAAAGCGGAGCCGTTGGAGAGGCACGCGCCTCTCCCTGTCTCACCTCCTCACAGCTCAGTCACTGAGGAGGTGAGAGAGGCGCTTTGCGCGCGCCTCTCCAACGGCTCCGCTTTCTTTTGTTTTGCCTACCGCCGGGGCCTCAGCCCTGACTGCCGGCATGCATCCCTGCTCGCCGAGGCTGGGCCCATGTATGCCCACCGGCGAGCAGGGACTTGAAGTTAGCCGCCGACGGGCCCCCTCTGATGATGTCAGAGGAAGCCCGCCGGCGGCCATCTTGAAGCCCCTGCTCGCCGGTGGGCTCAGCCTCCGGCGAGCAGGGACTTCAAGATGGCTGCTGGCAGGCCCCCTCTGATGATGTCAGAGGAAGCCCGCCGGCGGCCATCTTGAAGTCCCTGCTCGCCGGTGGGCTCATCCATGTGAGATGGGCACAAATATATACATGTGAGCAAGGGGGAAATATACCCATGTGAGCAGGGGCAAATATATCCATGTGAGCAGGGGGAAAATATACCCATGTGAGCAGGGGCAATTATACCTATGTGTGCTGGGGCAAATATATCCATGTGAGCAGGGGGCAATTATACCCATGTGAGCAGGGGGCAATTATACCCATGTGAGCAGGGGGAAAATATAACCATGTGAGCAGGGGGCAATTATACCTATGTGAGCTGGGGGAAAATATATCCATGTGAGCTGGGGGAAAATATACCCATGTGAGCAGGGGCAAATATATCCATGTGAGCTGGGGGAAAATATACCCATGTGAGCAGGGGGCAATTATACCCATGTGAGCTGGGGGAAAATATACCCATGTGAGCAGGGGGCAATTATACCCATGTGAGCTGGGGGCAATTATACCCATGTGAGCAGGGGCAATTGTACCCATGTGAACAGGGGGCAATTATACCCATGTGAGCAGGGGCAATTATACCCATGGGAGCTGGGGGCAAATAAATCCATGTGAGTTGGGGCAAATATACCCATGTGAGCTGGGGCCAACATATCCATGTGAGCCAGGGGCAAATATACCCATGTGAGCTGGGCGCAAAATAATACCATGTGAGCTGGGGGTAAATATACCCATGTGAGCTGGGGGAAAATATTCCCATGTGAGCTGGGGAAAATATATACCCATATGAGCTGAGGGCAATATATAACCATATGACCAAAAACATTGTCTTTCCTTGATGTTGCTGTGCTTTCATTTCAGCGAACATTCATGCACACCTCACTTAACAATAGACTGCCCTCTGGGCAGGCTTTCCACCTAGTTTATTTATAAAGTGTTTTACCAGGAAGGATACATTGAGATTTTTCTCATTTTCAAGTATGTCCTGGGTTCAAGAACATTGACTTGTTACAGTAGGTAAAGAAATCCAAAGTAATAAAATGCAAGATATTAAAAAAACCCCACAAATATATAGATTAACACAGAAAATAAATATGTAGGAAATATAGTCACTATGTTACATGTTTACCGGTGCATTCCGTATCAAGGTATGTTAACCCCTTAGTGACCAGGCGGTTTTACACAAATCCGTCTTTTAGTGACTGCTGCTGTTTTTACGTTTCTGCGCTGTTAGTGTTTAGGTCAAATTTTCCTCTTACTCGTTTATTCAACCCACACATATTATACACCCTTTTTCCCGCCATTAAATGGACTTTCTAGAAATACCATTATTTCCATCATATCGAATAATTTACTATAAAAAAAATATGAAATATGATGAAAAAATGGTAAAAACACACTTTTTCATAATTTAATCCCCAAAATCTACAACCACCCAAAAAGACCCCGGCTAAATAGGTTCAAAATTTTGTCCCGAGACTAGAAATACCCAATTTTTACATGCATTTGCTTTTTAACCCCTTCACTGCTGAGACAGTTCACCTATGTGCGCTGCGCTCATTCTGACCATTTTGTGCTAATTATTTTTAGATGACAGCCTAGGTCCTATTTAATTAAACTCCCCCCAGACAAAAAAAACCTTTTAAAAAAAAACATTTTTTTATTTTATTTAATTTTTTTTTATTATTATTATTTTGTTTTAAAACCAACCTGGTCATGTTTGGTATCATTGGAAAGGCCATAATCAGGCCTTTTCAATGATGTCAAATATGACCATCTAGCTGCCATGGATCGGGAGATATGTGGATCCTTAGGAATCCCCTTATCTCTACATGGCAGCTAGATGGTTAACTGGCCCACTGACATCCTCACACATATGGTGAGGTTGTCAGTGGGGTGGGGGGACCTGGAGGCTTGGCTGACATCCAAGATGTCAGCCCCCCTCCAGGTTCGAATCGCGTTTTGGCGCCAATTGGCGCCGAAACGTGATCCGGCGGCAAAACCGTTAATGCTATACTCGGCTGAAAAGGGGAGACTCTCCCCTTTTCAGCGGTGTAAAAAGCATCTCCCTAGCTGCAATGGTTGGGGAGATAGAGGGCTCCAAAGGAGCCCACCCCTCCCCTCCATTGCTTTGCATGGGGACGCCTGCTGATGATGTCACCACGCAGCGTGGCGACGTCATCAGTCTCGCCTGCCCATGTAAATCACATGGGCAGGCTTCCTCCCTGCCAGATCGCCGAGGGATCCAGCGAGGGAGGTGAGTATCGGGCGGGAGGGGGATTAGGCGCCGCTGATGTACCCTGTACGTTCATGGGTCTAAGGGAGACCTGTGGACAGGACGTACAGGGTACGTCAGGGGTCCTTAAGGGGTTAATAATCTCTTAAGTGACTTTAGCCTGGGTGACGATTTGATGGCGTCTGGGATGTTATTCCATATTTGCGGTGCTCTGTAGGAAAATGAGGATCGAGCCACTTTCTTTTTGTATTGTGGTATTGCAAGTAAGGTGCAGGTCCTGGATCTGAGGTTATAGGATGAGGGAACTGCTGGGAGAAGCAGCCTATTCAGGTAGGGTGGTAGCTTCCCATAAAATATCTTAAACATCAGGTTGGAAAGGTGAAGGGTGCGTCTAGATTCCAGCGACGGTCAGTTTAGCTCTTTTAGCTCTTTGTTACAATGATGGGTCATGTAGTTACATTGTAGCACAAGAAAAGGTTTCACAATACCTATATATGGAGTTCTGGGTGAGATGGTGAGGGTACCTTTTGGGTGCAGCTCTGTGATGAGTGGGTTGACAGTCAAAACCCCAAAACACTCTGTAATAACAATTTTTAGAAGAGAGCACTCCAGAGCACAAACCTGTACCTAATGAACGAGTGGGAGGAGAGGTCTTTTCTCTCTAGGTGGCGTAATGCTCAAAGGTTGAGTCTATGTGTACATATATTCACACAAAATTGAATATATTCACACAAAATTGCATAAGCAAAGATGTAAGCATACATAGATCATATAAAATATAAAAACAGCATTGCATATATGGTCGGATGGATATAAAAGATCCTTTGTAATGCAGTATTGGTGGTATATCGCCACCTAGTGTCCGTATTTCAAAAAGTCTTTCAATTGAAGAAATGTGTAATAAACAAAAGTTCTTTCTGATCTGCGGCACTTCTCTGTCTCTCTTGTACCTCTGAGAGAACAGGAGAGTGTGATTAGAATTGTGCCAAGCACTGCATATTATTGGTCTGAATGATGGATGCACGCAGGTTTATTCCTCGTGCTGCAAGCGACTGGTCTGTGAAACCACTCATCTTTTGGTGCTTACTCCTCTGTTCCTGTGGTAATCAGTCCCAGGGCCCAGCAGATCCAGGACTTCCCTTCTGGGAGTGCTAGGATTCTTTGTATGGTGCCTTGGTTGAAAGCAATACCGGAAGCAGGGATGGCCAATAAAGAAGTGGATTTTATTCACATAAGTCTAAAAAAACAATAAAATGGGCTTGGTGGAGATATAAAACAAATTAAAATAAATGGTGTCCTTTAAAACGCGTTTCGCCGCTCAGGTGGCAGCTTCATCAGTCATGGATGAGTTGGTGTATATGGACAGGTCTTATAAAGGGTTTTACTTTCTGTTTCGGCGCTGAAAACTGCCAAGAAACTGTGGGCGCCGCCATCTTGGGGGAGTGGTGATGTTTTCCAGCTGCCTGATTGGTCACACCATATCACTTCCTGTTTGGCGGCCATCTTAAGTGGGGTACTTCCTGTTTCAGCGATTCCAGTTTCAATTTCGGCAGCCATGTTTGTAGAGCAGTCCTAATATGGCAATTCTGGCAGCCATGTTGGTGGGGCACACTAAAAGTGGCTGACTAATGTCCTGAGGACTTTATATCCTCCTTGTAATAGTGATTTTATTGGTGCAATAACGCATTTACATTGGTGCAGTAATTATTATATTTTAGAATACACACAGAGGATTTCAGTGTAATATCCCTTGGTCAATTCTATTATAGATGCTCCGGGGGTTCCAGTACATTGATCAATTCTGTTATAGTATAATATGCATTGATCAATTCTGTTATGATTACTCAGGGGATTTCAGTGCATTATACATTGATCAATTCTGTTAAATACACACAGGTGGTTTCAGTGTTATATTTGTGTTAGATATATGCAAATGCATTACTCCGTTAATAGACTCTTCTGAGTACAATGATTTTTTTTTGTAAACTAATACAGTGTTCAGTTTATAAGCACTTAAGGGTACAATCCTTTAATATATAAAGGCCTAATGGCTCGCAGTCTATAGATGCTTTTATATTTAAAAAAAAACACCTATATGGCTCACGGTGTATAGATGCTTTATATAGACCTTATAGTCATTAGCTGTAGGGTACTTGGCATACATTTGTGGGTATACACTCATAAAATTTTATTATTGTCTTAATTGGAAAGATTTAGTGGTATTAGTCTGAACAGGTGTATTGGGTTATCAACGTTTAATGACCAGACCATAGCGCATAGGAATAATATATCTATGGTGCTAATTAGATAGCGCATGTGGACAGAGTTGGATTGTGGAAAAGGGGGAAGAGAGTATTTCTGGTGAGGAAGAGGGTATTTTAATTTAAGAAATGAGAAAGTTCAAAGTCGATGTTTAGGCCATGTGGATGTAATGTATGTAGGTTATAGATGTAGCGCATCTCTTCTTTACCTATTTCTTTTTCTAAATCTCCTCCTCTCCATTGGTTGCGTACAATTTTTAGACCTGTGAATACGAGGCCTGTTGGATCTCTGTTATGTTTCAGTTTATAATGCGCCGATACACTGTGTGATTCAAGGCCATTCTTTATATTTCTGACATGTTCCTGTATCCTCTTGCTGAGGGGTCTTGGGGTTCTTCCCACGTATTGGAGGCCACAGGGGCATGTGAGGAGGTAAATTATGTTCCTAGTGAAACAGTTCATCAAATCTGTTATTTTTATTTTTCCTCTTTCTGTGGGTATCTCTGTAACAATTGTTTTCTTGCTCTTAGTGTTCCTGCAATTTAAACAGTTACCACATCCATAAAATCCTGGTTTGACACCAAACATGGATTTTTGTTTCTTTGGGGGGGGGGATGTTGACTATGTGTAATTCTCTGTTTCAAATTCTTTGTTCCTCTGCATACTAGGTTAGGTTCTTTCTGTATGATGTCTTTAAGAAGTGTATCCCTATGGAGGATTGGCCAGTATTTTTGCATAATCTTCCTTATTTGTCGGTTCTGTTGATTATAGTTGTATATGAGCGGTATGTCTGTTTTATATCCTTCTTCTTTATTTTTATAGATAAATGATCTGGAGCAGGAACCATTATTAATTTGTTTTTTGTGTGTTGGAGGGTTTTTCTATCGTAGCCTTTCTCTCCAAATTGTTCGAGGAGTATATTTGCTTGTATGTCGTAATCTTGGGTTTCTGTACAGTTTCTCCGAATTCTGAGGAGTTGTCCTTTGGGTATATTGTTAAGCCATTGTGGCATATGGCAGCTGGCTTTTTCTATATACCGGTAACTGTTAGTATGAACTTTTTTGAAAAATGTTTTTCGTTTTCAATTTTCATCCTTCAATGAAGATTTTCAAGTCCAAAAAATTAATTTCGTCTCTTCTCCAAGTGGTATCTAGTCCTATATTTCTTTTGTTTTGGTTCAGATTGATGATGAATTTTTCCAAAATGTCTTCTCCTCCTTTCCAAACGATAAGTATATCGTCGATATACCTTTTATACACTACGAGGTTCTCTTTCCATTCTGGTGGCCAGCTGGCCTCCCAATGGGCCATAAATAAATTGACATATGCTGGAGCAAAGCGAGTTCCCAATTATCCCGCTTTTTTGTAGAAAGAAGTTGCCTTTAAACCAGAAGAAGTTATTCTTAAATTTAATTCCCTCCATAATGTACTATATTTGTTCCGGTAGGAAGTTTTTTGATTCTTCCAGAAAGTGGCGTGTAGCTTCCATTCCTTTATCATGTGGAATATTCGTATATAGGGATCTGACATTACTTGTTACTAATATATATTCATCCTCCAATCAATTGATTCTAATATCTGTAGGACATTGATGGTGTCTTCAAGATATGCTGGGGTGGATATGACTAGCAGTTGAAACAGTCTGTCGATATACTCCGAGACTTGGCTGGAGGCTGAATTAATGCCAGATATGATGGATCTTCCTGGAGGATTTTGGATATCCTTATGGATTTTTGGGAGGAAACAGAAAACTACCCCGTACACCATACTGCTTGAGGAAGGCACAGGTCAAGTGCTGAAACGCGTCCAGTAAACCCCCCCATTTTACCATATTTTACTCTATGAATAAATTTTGATTATTTTACCCTGATTCTCATCTTTAGTTTTTATATTGTTATTGCACTTTTTTGCCATTCCATCTCTCCAGACTGAGGATGATAGTTTGAAGGCAATAACAGAGGAACTCTTCCTCCTCCCCTCCTCCTCTCCTTTTCTTTCCCCATCTGGATGTCAACGCAGAGCTGGAGATAGAAGCTGAGAGACACTGTAGGAGAGAGGGGTAAGGTACTCACCTGATTAAGAAGTACCATTCACTTTCAAGCTGAGCCTGCGATAATCGAGGCTCCAGCATCGGTGAGTTGGACTGAAAGCTTAATTTTACTTTGATTATACATATTGTGTTACGCTATGGGAGCACTGTGTCTCTATATATATTTTATTTGAGGATAATTGGAAGACACAAATAAAGGGGAACGCCACCCTGTACTTGGTGTGAGGCACTTCAGCCTAGAGCCGGGATCAATTAGGCTCTAAAATTTGTGAGTGATATTCGTATATACACTCACCATGCAGCCTGCACTATTGTTTTTTCTTTCTCTCTTTCCCTCTATAAATATAATGAAATTCGCCAACTGAGGAGAGGACTTACAACGTTAGGACATCTCACTTCAAAGTGCGATTTACATGCTGTACAGTGACTTGTGACCACGGATCTGGTTTACTCATATTTTGGAATTTTACACGTGCACTTTCTGTGGCTTTAGGATATTTGGAGATGAACATTTAACCTAATAAGAGGACATTCTTATGACTTTGTGTAGATATCATGTCAACACTTTTTGTGTATGCATTGCACTTTACAAATAGGAAGCGTTTATGAGCACATGCACTTTATATGCATTTGCACATGTGGTTTTATTATACACCTTTGCATTATAAGAATAGAATTATACGTATGATATAAGAGTATATCAATGTGTTTTTGGTACGTGTTTGCGACTTTTGCACATAATTTTGCTATTTGCACTACCTTTTGGTATCTGCTGATCCACTGTAGTATATTTTCCTCCCTCTGAACGATTATTATTGTTGATTTAGGCCATATTTCCAGTACTAATGGCCATGTAGATATATGTCTATCAAAATCCCTCCATATTACAAATTACTCACTGCGCCACTAGGACCCCTCTAAAGTTCTACATATCATATTTGCACATTTGTGTTGAGATTTATGTGCAACGCCTTGTAGGCAGCGACCCCAGAATTCATATACTATTAATGAAGCGCCTCCACAGATACCCATTCTTGTAATTTATCATTTTTTTTACTCTGCCTAGCAACAGTTGAGGAGACATTGACACTGCTTAAAGGGCATAACACATTTTATCAATCACGCACATGTTAAATGACACAAAAAACAGCAGAGACATTTTTTATAGTTTAAATTTTTAATATTTTTTTTATTCCAAAAAAATCTGCACCTATGGACGGGCCACAACTGAATAATGGAAGAACAGTTTATTTTATGTTATAGAAAATGTGCTGAATTAAAGTCAAAAATATTCTAAAATCTGACCGAAATCAGTCCACAAGTAGGATATAGTATGGTCTAAATCAGGAATGCTCAACCCTAGCCCTCCAGATGTTTCAGAACTACATCTCCCATGATACTCATTAGATCGATAGAGCCATGTAGGAAAACTTGACTGATTTGGTCTATGCACAGAGATATGGAGACAGGGTATTACATCATACCCTCAACCCTTAGGTCAAGGACTCGGCCTCAATGATAAGGCCTCCGCAGGGCCGGACTGGGGATAAAAACCAGCCCTGGAAATAATTTCATACCAGCCCCAGTAATATGTAGTGTGTTTGAGGGTATCGCAGAGCTATACAGTAATGTGCAGTGTGCTTGAGGGTATTGCAAAGCTATACAGTAATGTGCGGTGTGTTTGTGTATCGCAGAGCATTGCAGTATATTGCCCCAGCAGCTCACACATGGATATACTGTATATTGCCCCCAGCATCTCACACATGGATATATATTGCCCCAGAAGCTCACACATGGATATATATTGCCCCTGCAGCTCACACATGGATATATATTTCCCCAGCAGCTCACACATGGATATATTTTGCCCCAGCAGCTCACGCATTGGATATATATTGCCCCCAGCAGCTCACACATGGATATATATTGCCCCAGCACCTCACACATGGCTATATATTGCCCCCAGCAGCTCACACATGGATATATATTGCCAGAGAAGCTCACACATGGATATATATTGCCCCCAGCAGCTCACACATGGATATATATTGCCCCAGCAGCTCACACATGGATATATATTGCCCCAGCAGCTCACACATAGATATATATTGCCCCCAGCAGCTCACACATGGATATATTTGCCCCCAGCTCTCATGGATATATTTGCCCCAAGCTCTCATGGATATATTTGCCCCACCTAACATGGATATATTTGCCCCAGCTCACCTCTCCTCTGCCAGGCCCCAAGTCATCGCCGGCAGGCACGTGCTTTTTCTTCCTACGAGGTGAGCGGCCGCCAGCATAAAGCTCTGCCGCTCGCCTGGGATCTATCCACCAGCCAGCCGTGATCTCGCAAGATCGTGGAGTTCATGTGAACTCCGCGATCTCACAAGATCGCAGCTGGCTGTTGGATCCCAGCTGAGTGGCCGAGCTTTATGAGAGCGGCCGCTCGCCTCGTAGGAGGAAAAAGCACGTGGCCGCCGGCAAGACCGTGTCAGATGGCAAATCAGCTCCGGATTCATACCGGAGCTGAGAATTGCCAAAAGCAAAAAGATGGCGGCCAGGCAGTGCGCAACTCGCAGGCCAGCGCGGCCGCCACCGGCCGCTACCAGCCTGCGTTTTTTTCACACGTACAATGCTGCTGCAATGTAAAATTAAAATAAAAGCGGCCCAACGATTGCAGCCTACCGGGATTCTTCCCAGTATCCCGGTAGCCCAGTCCAGCCCTGGGCCTCAGGCCCAAGGACCCCGTATTGAAAATATTTTAAGCTTCCATAAATATAGTAACGTTTCAGTGGGCTATATTGGTGTATGGCATGAAGCTGCAGATCGCACATATATCACAACCAAATAAACAGAGAAACGTGCATCAATTATTACCGACTATTTGTTATTGGTTTTGTGTAAAGAAAATTGAAACCGGGATTATAAATAGTCGCACACTGCCCTATGCAACTACAGCTTTCTTTACACCTCTATGATGACAGCACAGAGGCAGGATATACTGTATCACTTTCAATATTGAATATATTTAATTCCATACATTAATGATTAAATATAATTGGGTATAAAGTGACGCAATGCCTTTTCAGCAGGGGGCATGATTTTAAGATGACACCAATATGCATCCGTGTATTAATTTCCTAAATACTGTATGTAATAAATATCATACTATTTTTAGATGGATTTTCATCTCAAACATTTTCTTAAATATATATTTGGTTTTCAAATAATTTTTAAGGTCAGCCGTAGCCTGCCAAGGTGTGTATATACCTCAACAAGACCTCCACATCAGAGGGGAGCACATATAGGACCGCCTAATAAAGGGGGCATTGAGGAAGGCGATGAATGACACTGGTAGGGAAGTAGGAGTTTGGAAGACTGGTAATGAGGAAATACATTGTATAAAGGTACTGGCACAGGGGAGGAAGTGGGAATATGAGATCCTGGGGAAGATACCGTGAAGAAGGTCTACAGTCAGTAAGCAGGAATGGAGGAGTATGGCCTGAAAGGAGAATGAACAATTTGAAGATGGGGAGTGAGAGACAGGACTTTATAAAGAGGGGAGAAGGAGGAAAATCCATGAGGAGACAACACGGTGTAAATACACGTTCTCCTTCACTCTCATTCATACAACAAACTCACAAATGGTACACTGCTTATATACACATCTTCACTCCATGTACACATACTCCTGCATTCACACACACTCACCTTCCATTAACGCATCTTGATTAAAACACAAAGTGATGTACGGATGGGTTAGCAATTACACCTAGGTCAAGACTTGTTATGTTAGGCCATGTTAGGGTACACACACCATAACTAACAATTAATTTCAAAGTCCAATATGTAACAATAAAAAGTAAACTCTTTATGTACTTCTATTCTTTAACATTCAGTAATAAATACACCTGGCAGTTATTTTGAAAAACAGATATACTGTATGTAAGATAGTTTGAAGTCTTACAAGGCACCAGTAAATTCTTGTAAGTACATTCAGTGAATGACAGAAACATCTATTTTCAGCTCCCGGTACATTAGAAGGATCATCTCTTCATTATGCACATTATAATTAAAAAACAAAAAGTGGAAGAACCAAAAATGGGAGAAATATACAGGGTGCCCATAAAGTCTCTTTACAATTTCAAAAATGTATTAGAAAGGCAAATGAAAAGGCAGATAAGTGAAAATTATTACAAAATGAGACGAATATATTAATTATTTTTCCCCCTCATTTAATACACCTCTATATGGGAGCCATTAGTTGCATGAAGCACATCAAGACGCTACTCAATTTCTTGCCATGTTGGCTGTAGCATACCCTCATCAATAGTGACAATGGCATCAGTGATCCTCTGCTTTAGATTAGTGATGTCCCATACCTTTGTTCCATACACCATGGGCTCTATTACATTCTCCGCGCAAATTCATACGCGCAGCACAACTTTGTTTGCACGCAGCGTTAAGCGTTATCGCGCGAAAATTAACGGTGGTATTACGATCCGAACGCATTTTCTCATCCGTCAAAAAATAATGTTCGTAAAACTGACGCGCAAAACGAAGAGAAATACGCGCGCAGTAATGTAGCACGTGTAAATCAGTGTGCAGACTGTTTTTTTCATGTGATTCAGCCAATCGGAATTAAGAACCTTAATTGACATCAATTTACCTTAATTGACCTTAATTGACTCACTTAAGTTTTTGTGCTGTCTAAATCTGAGTATACATGCTGCAGCAATAAAAAAAACACGCAGAAATTCACAATTTTATTGTTTGAGTATGTGTAGAATGTGTAATTATACTTTGCTGTATTTTTTTTTCGTGCTGGTGTTTTTCGTTTTGGACCTGAACGTTTAGATTTGCAGTTACTACCAGCATTTAAAAGACGTTAAAATTATGCGTGCAAACGTCATTCGTAAAAGTTGCGCACCGATTGTAATACCAGCCGCGTACCAGCGCACGAACGCATTTGCGCTCACAATGTTAAGTATAGGATGCGCTCACGAACTTGCATTCCCGCAGGGTTCGCGCAGGTTCACTCGCGCTAGACGTTAACGCACATCGTAGGCGCGAATGTCGTAATACGGCGGTCAGCGCAAAGGGTTTTGCCCCTCATGTTAATGCGCTTTTGCACGCACCCAAAAAATTGCGCGAAGAATGTAATAGGGCCCCATATCTTTAAATTAAACATTTCCAGAGCGGTGGATTGGAAGGGGTGGCCCAATTCCCCGGCTACCTTGTTCACCAGATATCACACCCCTCGACCTCTTCCTATGGTATTATGTTAAAGATATGGTGTATGGAACAAAGGTACGGGACATCACTAATCTAAAGCATAGGATCACGGATGCCATTGCCACCATTGATGAGGGTACGCTACAGCCAACATGGCAAGAAAGCCAGTACCGTCTTGATGTGTTTCGTGCAACTAATGATGCCCATATAGAGGTGTATTAGATGAGGCAAAAAAAAATTAAATATACAGTAATACCTTGGATTGCGAGCATAATTCGTTCCGGAAGTGTGCTTGTAATCCGAAGCACTCTTTTATCAAAGCGAATTTCCCCATAAGAAATAATGGAAACTCTGACGTTCCACAACCATTTATTCATATGAAAATGATTACAGTAATACAAAATACTGTACAGTATTAAGTAAAAATTAAAACCAATTAACCTGCACAATGCCTTTGAGAAAAATCGTGGCTGGTGGGACGGAGGGAGAGATGGAGGAGTAGGATTATTGTGCAGGATGTTTATCACCATCAGAATCACTGCTATCTGTTGGGGAGGATTTCAGCACATCCGTTGTAATGTGCGATACTATTACGCATGTTACACCGTGTGGCCTTCCCCGTCAAGCTGTCAGAATAGTGTGATGGACGCAGGGTGGAAAGGTGACCATGGCCTCAGTGGTGACGTGACGCTCGGCAGACAAAGCGTACGTACTTTAACATCGCTTGTATATCAAGACATCGCTTGTATATCAAGTCAAAATTTATAAAAAAATATTGTTCTTCTTGCAAATGCTCTCAAACCAAGTTACTCTCAATCCAAGGTTTTACTGTATTCGTCTCATTTTGTAATAATTTTCACTTATCGGTCTTTTCCTTTGCCTTTGTATATAAATAGAGATACATATCTATAGTTTCTATCAATAATAATTATGTCTTCTTTATAAAAATGTGTATTTAATATTGTCTGGTTTTCAGAAGTTGTTGTGGTCGTTGGAAAAAACCCACTGACGGCAGACTCCCATGTTTTATCATTTGTTGAAATAATCAAATGAGATATCATTCACTATATAATATATGTACAATCTATGGGCAGTCAGGATCAGCCATATACCTGCTTTGTAAGTTGAAATTTAGGTCCTTAGGTGTTCCCCACTGGTTGTTTTCTGAAAATGAAATGTTGTGTGGATGTGCGATGGTGAGGACATGCACTGTCTCTTTTTTGCTACAGTTTCCAAATAATGTTAGAAACACTGGTAGAAATACTAGGCCGTGGAGCATACCAAAACCAATAACCAGAAACATAATCTTAAAAAATGTCCTGAAGATGTAACTATCCGAAGTAGAAAGTACAACCACCCCCAAGATGGTTGACAAACCACCCTGTAAAATGGGGTAACCGAGAGAATGCAAAGCATCGATTATCCTGTCGTTTGCATTTGGTTTGCTGCTAGCTACATAAACGTATGATATATGAGCTGAGAAATCAACCGAGAACCCAATACAAATAACTAGGTTGATCATTGATATAGCATCTAGGTTTACATCCCAGTAAGCCATGAAACCAGTAACACCCACTATAATGGAGGCGATTGCAAATGTCACCCACAGGGAACAAAGGGGATTTGGGATTAGAAGTATTGAAATAACAAACATGGCGGCAGCAGCAAAAATAATATTTTGGATTGTGTTCTCAATGATGACAGCATACTGGTCATAGTATATAAATGCCGGATGGTAAACCATTAATGGGACCTCACAGGCCTTCGCTCGGTCTCTGAGTTCGTTCAACATATTTTTCTCATCAACAGAAGTAATCACATTGATGGTTTGGATGAAGAAACGGGAAGCTTGTATGGTGTTGCATTGCAAATCAATATCTTGTTGAAATTGTGGAAGAATTAAAAACAATTTATCCAAATTTCCAATGAAGGAATTCTCATTATTTATGTTTAAATGAGACTGGTTGGCAATTCTAACGTATACCCTAAGCCATGACTCGGAAAATGTCTTGTTAACGTATGGACTGTTTTCAAATGACTCCATGCAACTTTCAATTTTATTACGGACATCGGAATCCCAGTAGGGGACATTGTCAGTGATGGCGACCATAACTCTGGGACCGAACTCTGAAAAGTATTCTTTCTCTTTATCATAAAACGGAATTACGTAAGACTTGTCTGAAACCAAATTTCTTAAGTCAATACCTTCCTTTACTTGAAAACACCCATAGATGCTGCCACCTAGATATCCTGCATACAGCGTGACGATAATGATTTTAGACCAGACATTCGTGAGAAACGGCCCGTAATAATTACGGAAAAATCCAGTTGCAGGATGGTCAGTCTCCCTACCTGTGACTTGGTCATACGCTCCACCAACACAACACGCTTTGTAAAAACCAGAACGTTCACTGTCAACTTGCTTATCTACTTTTTTGCAAATTAACCAATGCCTATTGCTCTCCTCACGCTTGCCATTGAGAGCCATAAAACCTCCAAAGCATAAGAGATTGTAGAGGAAACAGAAGAGTAAGGCAGTTCCTGTATAAATGCAAAATGATTGCACTGATCCAAACGTTGTCATAATTCCTATGTAAAAAGCAAGAACGTCAGTAAGAGTTGTTATAGTGATTGAAACTGCTGCTTCTGCATATGTATCAGCCATTCTTTCGCCAACCGTGCGCTTTACTTGAGTTTGTTGCCAGCCGGAAATCATAATGAACATATCATCCACTCCAACACCTAGAAAATAAAAATATTAATATAACAAATAATTACAATGGGCACCATCAGCATACATTTTCTTTAGATTCCAGTTTCTATCATGTCGGCCCTTATTTGGTGTGAGAGTGGTGGTATCGTATTGTTGGTGATGCTCTTATCGGCTTCCAGTGAACATTTATGGTCCTGCAATGGATGGAGGGGACAGAAAATCTCACAAGTGATCCCTTCTATAGCTGGTGTTGATTTAGTGATGGACATCAGAACTCTAGAAATGTCTAGAGCAGGATTGATCGACCTTGGCCCTCTAGATATTTAGACACTAGATAGAAAAAATCATATTTGACTTGTAAAAACTGTACACTTATGTAAGTTTGTTTTTCAGTGCAACATAGCACCAAACTTGTGCCATTTTACCTGAGTAAATTCAGGTCTTGTGTTAATTTTATGGTTTATATTAGGTTAGGATTACTGTTAAGGTTTCAGGTTAAGATTAGTAATTAGGGATACTATTTCTGTTTGAGATAGGGTTCACGTTACTTTTATCCTATCCCCTAATCTACAAATTTTGGTTCATATTCTCTTAATTTTTGGGCAAAAAATTGTGCGATGCATAATAAGAAGTAACAGAATATGTTGCCTAAAAATTAAACAGATGTGTTGATTAGGGTTGTGGTTAACTCCAGGGCTTTTTTTGAGGCGGTACTCGCCAGTATGCCGTACCGGCACCTCATCGCCAGCCACCCTTTTCTTTTTAATTTTTGACAGCTCCGGTATCGGACTCTCGGAGTCCGAATCCGGAGCTGTCTGTTCGGCGCAGTGGCGAATCCAGCGGTCGCCGCGTTCTTTTCTTCTACAAGCGGCCACCTGCTTGAATATCTGCCGCTTGCCGGGGATCCATCCACCAGCCAGCTACGATCTCCCAGGCGAGCAGCAGATATTCATGCAGGCGGCCGCTCGTAGAAGAAAAGAATGCGACGGCCGCTCGTAGAAGGAATGAACGTGGCGGCCAGAGGGGCCTGGCAGAGGTGAGCAGGCCTGGGGCAATATATCCATGTGAGCTGGCCTGGGGCAATATATCCATGTGAGCTGGCCTGGGGCAATATATCCATGTGAGCCGGGGCAATATATCTATGTGAGCTGGCCTGAGGCAATATATCCATGTGAGCTGGGGCAATATATCCATGTGAGCTGGCCTGGGGCAATATATCTATGTGAGCTGGCCTGGGGCAATATATCCATGTGAGCTGGGGCAATATGTCTATGTGAGCTAGCCTGGGGCAATATATCCATGTGAGCTGGGGCAATATATCCATGTGAGCTGGGTCAATATATCCATGTAAGCTGGGGCAATATATACATTTGGGCTGGCCTGGGGCAATATATCCTTGTGAGCTGGCCTGGGGCAATATATCCATGTGCTGGGGCAATATATCCATGTGAGGTGGGGCAATATATCCATGTGTGAGCTGGGGCAGTATATACATGTGAGCTGGGGCAATATATCCATGTGAGCTGGGGGCAATATATCCATGTGAGAGTGCCTGGGGCAATATATCCAGTGTGAATAAAGGAGTATTTATTAGGACACTAAAAATCGTCATAATAATCCGTTTTTCCCTGGGTGTGAGAGTACCCCCACCTATTTTTCAAGAAAAAAAGCACTTGTTAACTCTAACCCTAAAAGTAACCCTAACCCCATCCCTCAACCTGACACGTCATTATTGCACCATAATAAAGTTATAAATGTGTTGTTTGCTACAATGTCCACAAGCTTGCAATTTTACCATAGTAAACTGTTTAAAAGCAGGAGCAACTAACAGGTACAACCATCTCCACGATCATATGATTGCTTGACTTATAAACCCAATATAAATCAATATCCATTTAACAATCTTACCTCAAGCAATGAAATCTGACTCCATCATCAGCAGGGACTCATTAAAGATCAAATCTAAACTAATCTCACCTCATAATTACAGAGTTGATTACATTTGGAAGAAGACAGCAATTAAATTCTTAAATTGGTTCATTCCTAAATTCCGAAAGCTTTAACAGATATTCCAATTCCTGTAGAATAAGTAAGAATTGTTGCACTTACCCAAAACAAGAAACGGGGCATTGGCTACTGTAACAACAAAAGGAACCCCACAAAATAACAGCAGCCCAAAACTGCTCAGGACGGCCAACCCGGAGGAAATGATTCCGAATGAGGCGACCCACACTTTATTTCTAACACTGTCCAATCTGAAACAAAAACCAGCATAGAAATTATTACAATATGATGTATATTATTACAATATAGATGTTCTTAAAAGGCTTGGAAAAAAAATCTCAAAACAAACAACTACAACGTTAAGACTGCAGCCCATTATTTCATATAATGCAGTAGATAACAATATAAATGCAAAGAATAGACATCCTAAAAAAATATAAAACAGAAAGTTGCTGTGATAAAGTTCCATTAAGGAAATTCACTAAGCGGTAAACTGGCAGCACATCACAAGGGAAATGGCAATTTTTAGCAAAAACTGGTGAAATGAAATTTTTCTATCTTAAAATATGCAATCTCCTTGCAAAGCTAAAGCAGTGCATCATCTAATCTAATTTTTTAGACGGAGACACTTACCTTGTGCAGGACATAATAGAAAAAGTTATTGTCAGAAAGTATGTGATGGAGTATAACGGGATCACAGAACTGGTTGCGTCTACAAATTCATTTTGTCTGGACAACGAAGAGAAATAAGACACCTAACGAAGGGAGAGATCTTAATTACAAATGTTTCATGTTTTACTTGTGTTTTATAAATACGATTGTTAGCTTCTTAAAGGACAACAGGACCAAAATGAACTTGTTCTGGAAAGAACAGAATATGTTTGACCTCTTGTAGCAACATATGCTTAGTGCCACTCTATTGATAAAATCAAACTGTGGATATAACATATTTGGGAATAAGGCAAATGAATTGCGATTGTACAATGGCAGCTCTGTACATGTAATGTCGCCACCTTAATATGGCCTACTAGGCGTGAATATAGTAATACAACAGAATGTCCTGGAATCAATCTTCATTAAGTAGAAGCAAGATTATTGATACTACAAGGAATACTGGTTACCTAGTTCATTACAGGACAAATATGTTCTGTCTTTAAACTATATCTAGTATTGAGACATCATTTTAGTTTTAATGGACTACTGCACTAGTCTATGTTTTTTCTTTTTTGTTTTGATGTATATACTCTCCTTTTTTACTACATATTAATAAATGCTGGGCTCCATTACACTCCTCGTGCTAAAACGGCGACGCTAGGGAGAAAAAACTGTGCCGGAGTTTTCTCCCTATCGCCCCCATTTTAGCACGGGATAACAATGCAGGCGCTTAAAAAGCTGCCTGCATTGTTACCAGGCGCTATGCCCCGGGATGCAAGTGGCAGCACTAAGCACCGCCGCGCGCATCCACCCGATGGAGTCCATAGGACTCCATTAAGTTTCTCCTCTGCCAGTCAAATGACCTGCTGGATCTTGCCTTGTGAGATCCGGCAGGTCGTCATAGTGATCCGCAGAGGGAGACTGGGGGACTTTTTCCCCCAGTCTCTCCCTGCTCCCGCCGGATGGAGGAGGCGAACAGAGCCACGGTCCTCGCCACAGGATATTAGGTGAGTATCTGAATTGTTTTGGGGGGTTTTTGGCTGGTGCTAACAGATTCTGCACGAGCCCTAGAAACGCTTGTTTATACTTGGAGATAGGTAAACGAAACGTAAAAAAATGAAGGTTATAAACTATTGCACACGTGAACATGTTATGTTTTACCCACTATGATGTTTCCATTTTAAAAATGTAATTCAGAGACAGAATGTATCTCCTTACCTCTGTATATTTCAGTGTCAATGCGTTGATTTCATTTGGGATGGTGTTGATGTAGTGGTTGATCCATAGAAGGCTGCTTTCTTTGTCCTGTTCCCCATCCTCTCTCAGGTAATACACTAACCTGATTGCACGTGCTTTCTGCACCATACTGTACGAACCCAGTGTGACACCTCCGAGATACATTCCCAGGAATATTGTATTGTTGAACAATGGATAAGTCACATTGATGGACTCTATCTGGTCATGGTTACTGTGCACTGCTTGCAACAGAGGGTTTGGTGAAAGGCATTGAGGAGGAGAACCTGCGACCTCTGCACAGAGTTTGTGGAAAAAGAGAGTTTTATTATTCTTAGGATCTGTGATATTCAACTTCTTCACGATCTTATCCAACATCAGGAGCTCCCTGAAGGCATTTGCATTTAGGATATTATCAGACACCGTGACAGCAATCAAAGAGACAAAAGAGCCTTCCGTGTAGAGCCGTTGAGGGGAAAAGTGTCCAGTGTCGTTGACAGGGAAATGATTCTTTATAAAGTCTCTCTCAGCTTTAGCTGGACCTCCGATTGGTGTAAACTGGTCTTCTATGTTATCAGCTTTTCTTTGAGGTAGAAAATAAAAACCAGATCCCAACCCTGCAGACACAAAAAAAGGGATCAATAAGAACCATATGGGGTGTCTGCCGATAACATTACCAAGTTTTCTGAAGCCACGGGAGAGAGGTCTCTCTAAACAATCTGTGTGACAGCGACCCATTTTCCATGTGACCAGCTCACTCTGCGATGCAAGACTGACTGTACAGCATCAGTTATCAGGAAAGAGCTCGTAAAACATATTCTTTGGAAAGTAAAACCAGACGCAACCACCTGATAGCACTGTCTGTTAAAAGTAAACTGTAGCTCTGGAAAGGTGACAGAACAGGGATAACAATTCCATGAGACAAGTGCTACCGAAACAAGGAAACAATTAATATATTTATGACCTTCGATCGCATGATTCATTGACTTCTGATGGCTGTACGAATAACTATCATGTGACATTTCTGAATTAATTCTGGATACCTATTGGTAGCACTTTATTATTTTATGAAGATAATGTGTCATTATGTTAAACATTTTTTGTTAAAATGCAAAATTATAAAAACAAAACACCTTGCACACACAGTCCCATGATTATAACAAATACTTTGGTCAGAAGTGGCATTCGCAGATAACCTGTCACCCCAAAGTCCCACCACAAATGTGGATTCAAAAATATAGGATTCAACTATGCATGAAAGCACAGGAAATGGGGTGCAGACAAATGGCAGCAGGGGCTCTGGACTGATGATTCAAAAATTTACAACGTATCTGGCTCCAGCAGAGGGCAGTTAGTTTACCAAGCAGCTGGAGCGTGGGAGCAGAACAAAGTGTCTGCAACATAGGTGTGCACATGGGGTGTGCCTGGTTTGCCCAGGCACATCCTAATGTTGGGTAAAGGGTTCATCTTGGGCCCACTACATTTATATTTTGGCTGTTTCTTATCTAATTCATGATAAATAGCATGAATGTTGACTGTATCACTGCATAAAGATTGGTTATTACCAACTAAAAATAACTGATCTGTCTAAAATTATCCAAGCATAGACATGTAATTAATCAATGTTCCATGGGTGCACACCGTAATGAAATGGCTGCAAGCGCCATTTTTCTGCAAGCAACATTCATGCATGTTGGAGGTTCCTTGCAAGTTTGGGACTGCATTCCTTCAAATGAATGGAGTTGAAGGTTTGGTAAAAATGTATGGTCTTGTCAATGTTGAGAAGTACTGGAAGATATGTATCCATCATGCATCGCCATCAGAGAAGCCTGTGATTGGCTCCAAATTTATCAGCACCATGGCAACAACCAAAAATGTTCTGCCACAGTCATTAAGAGCTGCCTTCAATGTGGAAGAAAAGGATGTGCTGATGGTATGACCTCCATAGAGCCCTGATCTCAACAACGAGTCTGTCTGGGAAAAATTGAAGAGACAGAAGTTACCGAGGTGCCTAAATCCACTGAGATGAATTCTCCAAGATGTTTTGAGCAACCTACCAGCTAAGTTCTTTAAAAAGAAAAAAGCTGTATGTAAGTGTACCTAGAAGAACTGATGCTCTGTTTAAGGCAAATGGTGGTCACACCAAAGTTTATGTTTTTAACCCCTCCATTCACACTCTCTCATTTTAACCCTAGGCACTACATAGGCATAGTGACACGATAGTTTTAGTGACCACTAACAATGCTTGGGTTCATAGAGTTTATTTTGATACTAAATTACAATATAGTTATAGAAATAGTTGCTATTTTGTATTTTTGTATTTTTGTATTTTTATCAAAATTAATTCATTTGGATTGATATTTTCAATATCTTAAATCCTATGATTTAAATTTTGAGTTTAGATGTTAGAGCCTTTTTATTTATTTTTGTTTTCTATTTATTTTGTAATTAATGTTTTGCAGCCTCTATACTTTGGGATTTATTTTTTAATTTATTAAGGTCATGTGCAACGTATCAATAAAAAAAAAGATATTTTCTGGTTCTAATTTCTATACTGACATACAGTGGCATTGTCCGATTTTCACTGCTGAAATAACTCACCTTCTCATTACCCACACAGGGAGCAAGTGCAGAGGTGAATGCGATGACGCACTGCATAATTACGTACTGCGTCATCTAAAAGGTAAGCACTGCAGAGCAAAATTTTACTCTCGAAGAAGAGGTGGGTCATTCATCACCCCCTTGTTCTCTTATTTTAATGCATGAAAGCTCCGAAATCCATGTTTGAAAGATAACTGCCTGACCTTTCCAAAAAATATTATTTTTTGGGAGATATAGCCAACTGCTTGATTAGAGAAGATGCGTGGTAATTGAAATGCCGGTGACATTCCCATATATCTATACATACCTCTTCCACATACATTTACCCTTTGAATCTCACGGCAAGTGGCAATTTCTCCCTTGGGGAATCAGTCTGTAAACTGTCAGCCTCACCGGGAGAATCTCAGATGACAAGTAACATTATCATGTAAGTATAAGGAGACATCATCAAAACCCTTAACCCCACCAGATCAAGATGGACATGGAAGTGGGGATTGGGAGCAATAAACCCCAGTATCTCTTCTAACATTTGTCCTTTGGGACCCCAGAATAGGCATCATTGGGATGGTAATTGTCCCTTTTTTTCAATTATGTTAGTCTTGGGATATAACTGTTGTAAAATAAAAGGGAAGTGTATTGGACTCGAATATAGGGTGATCTACTCCAATGAATATTTGTGAATAAAACCCCAAAATGGCCATGCAACAATTGGTGTCTGACACTAGATGTCAGTGAAGAGCAACTGGACATGTGTTTTGGCCAGGTTGTGACATAAGCCACACCTTCAAGGAAGGTCACAAGACATTCAATCAATAGAACCCACTCTGGTGGGTGCAGACTCTAGCCCAGCCTCCTCTGGATTCATTCCAGAGAAACACAGGAAGTTAAGCTCGCTTTGCTCCTGACTGATGAAGGGAACACAGGCAGTTAAGCAAGCTGCTTGTGAGGTCCCTACCTGGATGGGTAAATTACTGCTGCTGCTTATCCCTTTGCAATTAAAATGTCACCTATGCATGTCTGTATTTTCTTGTTAGGGTCCAGAATTTAGTTTGTTTTTTCCGTTTTCTTATGTTTAATCTTTGGGGAGAGCCTTTTATTATTAAACTCCGGACTATGAAGTTATCTCAGTGTAATCTCTGGGGAGAGTTTTTTTAATAGTTGAAGAGAGGCATTTTAGCAAAAACAGGACTGCAGCGATTTTAAGCAGACTGGTACTCACTTATATTACGTACAGAGTTTTCAGGTAGATATCCTGCAGACTACGCCGTTTATCTTGGTTCGATATCACTTCAGGTGATAATCCTGCGCAATATGCCTTTTAAGTTAGTTTGCACCGCTTTGGATGAAATATTTGAGCAGAAGGTTGAGTTATCGGGCTGAATTTTTTGAGCAGAAGAAAATTACAGCTATGTCAATACCATATGCCTAAAGTGAGCACCAAGATAGGCACCACCATATGCACAATGACCACCAAGAAAATGGCCGACGGCCATATGGCTGGCCATGCGGCTCCAAGAAGGCCGACAGCCATGTGCTCAAATGAGTAAGCAACAAGCAAAGCTATACAGAACCTAAAATACACTTAATAGCATCCAAAAAACAAAGCAAATACTGGTGTTCAGGCAGGGTTATTATCTAATATTATGTGACAGTGTGAGGGGCAGGGTTGTAGACCACAGGTATATTAGGCGTCTGGAGAATGCTATTTTACCAATAAAGGGTTAAAGGGTTAAAAGTGCCTAAATGAGTCTGCCCTGCCCATAAAGGTGTGTCTGTGGTTCTCAAAGACAGACAGACAGAGAGAGAGCTGTTGTATGAACAGTCTGTGTGCTTGCTGCAGCAAGGAGACGAACTCCTGAACTTGAAGGGAAGTACTTTTTGATACCCTGTTCATTTGTTGGCAAGCGGCCTAGCTGCCCAATATATCTAGAAAGTGTATCCTATGTTTAGTTAGGCTCCATAGACGGAGTAGGCGTTTATTTGATGTTTTGTTTATTTGATTTGCTGCTGTACCCTGCTGCTTTTATGATGGAATAAAGGAAAGAGGGACAAAGGAACCTTGCATTCAGTGCCTTTATCACAAGTTGTGGCAGCGGTGGGATACTGTTTACCTGTGTTGCTGCGGTGCCCACATTGAAAGCTACAGAACCCGTTTAAAATGGAGAACTTTTAAAGGCCATATTGCAAGCTGCGGCAGTGCAGCAAGAGACTAATCAGACCCAGAGGGAAAGCAACTGCTTACTGGGTGCTCAAATGGAGGCCTTGGCTAAGGCACAAAAAGCTTACCACACACTGCTTAAAGAGACAGTACAGCGCCTTCTAACCCATCCACATTCTGGCCAGAAAACTGGGATACAAGCCAGCTCCTACCTGCAGAAAATGCTGCCCGAGGACTATGTGGAAGCATACCTCTGTGTGTTTGAATGCACAGCTACTCGCGAGTGCTGGCCTGCAGAAAAGTGGGCTGGGATACAGGCACCCTTCTTGCTCGGAGAGGCACAGAAGGCTTATTATGACCTGGATGAGGTGCAAGCTGCTGACTATGCCCTGCTGAAAGCAGAGATTCTGGCCAGGTTTGGAGTTACTACATCTGCGAGGGCACAGCGCTTCTACAACTGGAATTTTAATGAGAAACTACCTCCCAGAACGCAAACGTTCGATATTATACATTTGGCCCGTAAATGGCTCCAACCAGAGGTTCAGACCCCAGCCCAAATTGTGGAGACTCTGGTCCGGGACATATTTCTACATGAACTCCCATGCACCCTCCATAAATGGGAGGGACAAGGTAACCCTGCTACCTATGAGGAGATGGTTGCCCAAGTGGAACAATACATGGTCACCAGGAACCTAGATGAGCAACAAAGAGCGGTTCCCAAAATCACAGGGAGCCCACCTGCCCAGAGAAGGGTGTTTGGCAAAAGGTCCCAGGGATCCCCAAGTCATGGAGAGGAACTGGGGAAGTTTGGATCTAGTGAGCACTTGTACGGCACAGATTATAGTGTAGCGCTGCTTAAAGATTGTGTTTGCTGCATTTACTTATTTTGGCCACCAGGGGGAGACAGAGGCATAATGGACTATGCTGGACATAAACGGAACTACAAATTCCATCATGCTTTGCGTGAATATAGGAAGTGGGTGGGAGGAAGAGGAAAGACATCAGCAGCCTCGTGCAGAGGAGAGGCAGAGTGAGCCGAGCGGCGAAAGGTGGAGGACGCACGTGAAACTGCCAGGGATCGTGACCAGGCCGGAGTGCAGGCGCTGCCTCGCTGGTGCTGGAGATCAGGACGGTGACCTTGCAGAGACCTACCTACGCACCGCTGAGAGGTCTGAGTAATAATCTGTTCCGGCTGGACCCCGAGTTAGGAGACCGCGATGATCCATTGGGAGTGCAGTCGGTAGACTGTTGTACGCAGTGTGGAGATCGGACAAGCAGGGAGCGGATCCGGCGGCACAGATTTCCAGTACACAGCGGAGAGAAATCCTTGATCGGGTCCTGAACAGATTGCCTATCGGATGGGTGAGAGGCCTCCCAGGCCGCAGTTCCAAAAATAAGAAACGCACGCTGCAGTATTGTTTAACTCCACAGGGCCCCAACTTGACTAGTCAAAGATTTGTTTGTTTCATTCACTGGCCAGTTGAATACAGTACCCGGGTACCCGAGACCATACACATACACAATTTAGAGCTATCATTCACGGGACTTACACTCCAGAACTGAGGGGTTAATCTTTTCTTTTGCCGCCGCGTGTTTTTCCCGCATTACGAAATCCTGTCGTTCAAATACCGTATCTACATTATATATGCTGCTTTATTGGGATAAGTAAAGAATATAATCTATAAAATCCACAACAGTGCTGGTGTATATTTATTCCCTAGTGTGGTGAGACTAACCCGAGGTTAATTCAGCAGCTTCTCTGGGAGTGAGCGCTACACATATCATAACACTTTTTCAAGGCCAGCTGAGACCAGGAAAGCTTGCATACGGTGCTTCGAGTGCGGTGAGCCAGGACACACCTGGGCACAATGCCCAAATGCCCCTGAGCCCATGCAGTGTGGTTTCTCCAAAGACTCACATTATTATTGTGGATTAATGTGTCGACCAGGTCTGATGGTGGGAACCCAGGCCTTCCGCATGTCGGTCCTATTGAACAATAAAAATGTGGGGCACAGGGCTGGTTTGCTCCATGGGCCTGCTGCTGTGTTGTTGCCAGGGCGTGGGCTCTCTGCCGTTTACACTTCACACCTTGGTGTTGTGCTGGGGAGGGGGATATGTGAGGGGCAGGGTTGTAGACCACAGGTATATTAGGGGTCTGGAGAATGCTATTTTCACACTAAAGGGTTAAATCTGACCTGTGCCTAAATGAGTCTGTCTGCTGGCTGCAGCAAGGAGAGGAACTCCTGAACTTGAAGGAAAGTACTTTTTGATACTCTGTTCATTTGTTGGCAAGCGGCCTAGCTGCACAATATATCTAGAGAGTGAATCCTATGTTTAGTTAGGCTCCACAGACGGAGTAGGCGTTTATTTGATGTTTTGTTTATTTGATTTGCTTCTGTACCCTACTGCTTTTATGATGGAATTAAAGAAAGAGGGACAAACAAACCTTGCATTCAGTGCCTTTATCACAATTAATATACATACCTTTGTCAATCATTTGTATTTTAAGCGTTACATTGGCCAATAACGAAGACTTAATATAGAAAGTAAAAAAGACACACACAGATGGATGGTTAGTCAGTCTGAATCACTCAGTCAGCTTGAGCTACGCAGTTAGTGTAGCGTTCGGCTACGCAAATTGCATAGGCTAGGCTGGCTCAGTGCTGCCGCTGCTGTCTGTGTGATGATTCACACAAACAGCAGCCGACGAGCTGAGAGAAGAAGAAAAAAAAAAAAGCGGAGGACAGAGAAGGACGGCGAGGGAGCGTGGAGCAGGCAAGTATGTTAACCTTTATTTTATTTACAGATTATTTAAATATGGTAATCCACAGCAGCATGAGCACAGTGAATTTATGGAATGGCCTCACCTGCCGTCCCTGTCTGCACGTCCCTGCTGTGTAGTGGGTAAAAGGGGTGTCTGGCCATACCGTTCAATATTTCCACAAATTTGACAGGCTTTCAGAAAAATCCTAAATTATTTATTGGAAAATGGTCACATGACATTAAAATAAATTATCGGTAGTTGGTATCAGCAAGTACATGAAAAATCGTATAGGTACTCGTACTCGATCTTTAAAAAAATGGTATATGTGCATCCCTAGTCAAAACCACAGAAATTGGACTTAAAATTCAAATTCTGACCTTCATAAAAGGCAGATCTGGGCCGACATATGGAATTCAACTTTCCATTTGAGTAGTTATGGAAACCAACCACCAAAACTATGGTTACCAGGTCCTTGTGACCTTAAATTATCTTTAACCCTTAGATGTCAACCCCCTTTCATTGGAATGCTGGAAATTCCCTCAACCTATATTTAGATACCAGGAAGATGCCTAGTCTAGTTAATACTAAACCCTGATGATGCACAAACATTCAAACACCAAAAATTACTAATACAAGGAAGGATCCTAGCTCCTGCTCCTTGTACACTCTGCATACCTTAATGACGTATATGTCCGGCAACTGTAAATTGTCGACCTTCATGGATTCTTGCACCGGGGCCCTCGGGTTTCTAGTTACGCCACTGGCGTGTTCATTATACTGGCCAAATCCTATTAATAATTTAAGGGACATTCTATTATAGTTTAACTCAGTATGACTCTAAACAGTGCGTGCGGTACACATTTCAGTTAATCGACCAACTGATTAATCCATAATGAGAATAGTTGTCAACTATTCTCATTATCGATTAGTTGTCGATTAATCAATTAGTTGTTTCAGCCCTAAACATATACAATTGTACAGTTACCGTCACTTATATAGTGCAATAGATTCTGTAGCACTTTACAATGGGGAAGCACAAATATAAGACATAATAAATAATGATATATTAGGAACAGATGGGAGCTGGGAGGGATGGTGGAGCTGGTGGCCAGAAATAAAATAACAGGGATTGCATGGGAAGGAGCAGGAGCTTGGGCTCGAACAGAGTAATTAGAAAGAAAAGTGGAAGCAGCTGGAAGGGAGAGCTACAAGTTTCGCCCCGAGACTGGGTGGGGAACAAGTGGGACTGCAGAGTAAAAAATGCAGGAGCTGGAAATGGAGATGGCTTTGGATGATGAGCTGTAGGAAGAAAGAGACGCAGAATTAAAGGGATATGCATGTCTAGAAATATTTTTTTAAATTGACATTTAAACACTTTTATACCTATAGACAAACTAGAATAAATTAATAAAAGTTTTAAAAATGTGTAAATTTTTTATTTTCTTGCTTTAAACTCTGTCATTTCATCTTCTTCGGCGACGCCCCTCAGCTAGGGGTGTTTCTTCAGCTACTACTTCCAGAATATTCCCCGCCTTCTCCCCACCCACTACCCCACCTACTATTGCACCCACCAAAGCTTCACATGAACTACATTTCTTGCTCCATCTTGTCCACAGCCCCTCCATGCACCCCACTACTTCACATACTCAGCTATTACTCTCACCTAGTGTCACTCCTCTCCTCTTAGATTGTAAGCTCTTAGGCAGGGTCCTCTCTCCTCCTGTTCTGTGTGTTTAACTTGTATGGGCATTTGTTATTTTGCCTCTCCCATTATACAGCACTACGGAGCTTGCTAGCGCTTTATAAATACCTGTGACTGCATGAACTAACACAAGCTGTGCAGCTCAGGACCTGGAGAAGCTCAGGAACTGAATATTAGCATCTCTGCAACTGTGAAAGCAAAACACACTCACCCACTGACTCGCTCACACACTCACCTGCTGACTCGCTCACACACCCACCTGCTGACTCACTCACACATTCACCTGCTGACTCGCTCACACATTCACCTGCTGACTCACTCTCACACACTCACCTGCTATCTCCCTCACACACTCACTTGCTGACTCACACACTCATTTGCGCTGTCACACACACAGACTCATGCACTCACTGACACACTCACTTGGACTCTTTCACGGTTTACATACTCACTGTCTCAATCAAACTCCCTCACACAGTCACTCCCTCCCACACTCTTTCGTGTGTTATCTCTCGTGTGCTCTCTCTCACTGCACCTTTTCTTGTGCTCTCTCTGCTTTATCTTGCTGTCTTTACCGTTTCTTGCTGCGTCTCTGTGCTTTTCTTTGTTGACCCTCTTTCTGCTGTCTCTTTTTCTCCCTGTGTGTATGGATTTCTTTCCTTCTCTGTCTCTGCAGTAGCTGGGGGTGAAAGTTCAGGCCCGCCCTCCCCTCAGCTCACAGTGCAGGAGGGAGGAGGAACAACTCAGTCGCACATGCTCAGTGCATTTTTTATCTATACCAAAGTATGCACATGGATTAGTTAGCTTAAAGTGCCTCCTGAGGTGGGCGTTGAAAATGCCAAGAATGAAAAGCAGGGAAATATGCAAAAAAATCTAATTTACTTGCTTTTTAGGTCTGCTGAATGACACTACTGACTCATTCAAAAGGCATAGCGCGTTTTTAAAAGCACACTAGCAAAGCATGCAGGTCCCTTTAAGGAGAGAGGGCTGTGTATGAGAGGTATTTAATACACGAGAGGGAATGCGGAAGCAAATTAATAGTGTGAATTATAGCAGTTGGAGCCACTCTTACACAGCAGGTTAATGCACTTTTCTCGCCAACCCTTTGCTCGCCTTTGTTTGAATTATCGAGATGACTTTGATTTACCCCATGTTCCAGGACATCATCTTCCTGGGATTGTACCTTGGAGGTGTAACTTTAGGCCCACAAAACACCGTTCTGAAGGCTCGAGCCCTAAAGCTTTTGTATTATTTAAGAGACGAAAATGACCAGGAAAGAGCTAACAGCCTGTGGTGGTTGGATCACTTCATCATAACCATCCCTAAGAAGATCCGTGACTTACAACTGAAATCCATACAGGTAAGCGCAAGTTATGCTACCGTATCATGAGTGTAAGGCAGCTATTCAATAACCAACGTTGGTTGCCGTAGTTGCAACCGCGGCAAACTTTGGCGTGTGTGAAATTCAAGTGGTGTCAGGAGGAGCTTCACTGATGAAGCATTTCCTGCTGTCGTTTGCATTTCTCTCTTTGAGATGCCGAAGTTTGTCGCTGGTCCAACAGTGCTGATTTTCGTGGTTGTTTGTAACTACAACAAACAATGGTGGTAAACAAATAACACCCTTAGGGCTCTATTACATTCCTAACGCAAAAACGCTCGCGTAGCGCAGATTTTTTTGCGCACAGCATTAAGCATTAACGCGCAAAAATTAACAGTGCTATTGCAATCCTCGCGCATTTTGTCATCCGTCAAAAAATAACGTTCGGAAAACCGACGCGCAAAAATGAGCGCAAGTACGGTTGCACAGAAATCAGTGACCACAATGTAAATTTTAACGCGAGTTTCGTCAGAAGGACGCATGTGCGGACTGCGTACAACAGACGTACGTTATGACGGAAGACTGTAATTTTTGATGGATCTAGTAAAAAAAACCCTGCGCAGTGGAGTATCGTGCACAAATCTTTGCGTTCGCCATTTATTTCACCAAAATCACCTAATTTCAATTAAAAAAACACCTATGGCAAGGTAATAAATAGCGTCAGCCATTTTCAAACGGTGACTGTGTCTGTTCTATTGTTAGGCAGATACAGCGTCCCGGGTGGTTGGTGGTTTTTGGTGAGTAGAGTGAGCGAGATAGCGACAGAGATAGAGGCGAGATCAGTGCAGGAGCAGGTACATTTGCGTCACATCACACAAATCCACATTACACATAATCACATGCACACCTATACCTTACTGACCAGCACACATCACTACTCATTAATACACGTGACACATAGTCACACATACTTGTCATAACCCCTATCCTACCACCCTATTGTATCCATTTTGTCCCCCAACCCTGTGTTTTCTCCATTGTACTTGTGTGTCACCGTTGGAGGGTGCAGGGAGAGGAGATGATGGGAGGAGGGTTGTTGAGGAGCAGCG